>VZRV01009872.1:2114709-2296267 GCA_013398115.1 Falcunculus frontatus
TGCGGGGCGGGAGAGCGGGGCGGGGGCTCGCGGAGGTGAGCGAGGGCCGCGGGCGCCATGTTTACCTGAGGGGACCGCGCAGGCACAGCGCGGCGGGGCCGCCGCCGCTCCCGGCGCTGTCCAGAGCCCGCTGGTGCTGAAGCGTCGCCCCGCGGCCTCGCCCCCGGCGGCGGTGGGGAGAGGCCGGCAGCCCACCTTCCCCCTCCGCGCAGATGTCCCCGTGAAGCGAACCGCTGTCAGTTAAGCTTAATGTCGGGGTGTTATCTGCCGGCTCTGCGGATTTAAATCAAGGCTCCCTATCACCGAAAGCCCCTTTTATTGAGCTTCCACCTTCTCCTTTTAATTAATGAACGACGAGCTTGGCCGCTCATCTCATTCAAACCTCTCCTGCGCTGGGATCCGGGTCTCCCTATGGTACTCGGAGCTGCTCCTCGTTGGGGCTTCCCACACCCTCTTCCTGTGTTTAATTAGATGTAACCGTGCAATAAACAGCAGTGAAAAGCCCCACCGCAAGGTCTCTTCCAAGCATCCCCGTGGCTGGTGTAAATGCACCCCGTAGGAAAGCAGGTGCAGGGAAGGCTAATAGGGATGGAGGTACACCCATGGTGCGACTATTCTCCCCCCACCTTTTTTTTTTAAATTAAAATACAATGAAATACCCCGTCCTCCCACCGCTATAAACATGACGGGCTGGTTGGAGGCGGGCGCCATCACGGAACGAGCCTGGGCGCTGGTTCAGGGTCTGGATTTCAGCTGGGAGCGGTTGCCGCTTTGCGATGCTGGTGGTTGCAGAGGGATCCGCGGCTGGGAGGGGCCCCCCCCGGGAGCGGGGTTGCTTAGCGAGGGGAAGAGGCTCAGAGATGGGTGTGGATGGGACGCGGGGAGCGGGGTGCGGGTCCCGGCGCGGGGATCCGGGGCTGCGCGGGCCGACGGGCGGGTCCCGGCGCGGTGTTCAGGCTGTTGGCGCNGGCCCCTCCGGCACCGCGGGGCTCCTCCCGGCGGCGGCCGCGCCGCGCTCGGCTGCCTCCGGAGGGGCCGGAGAGAAGCCTAAGGGGCTCCGGAATTACCAGAAGGGCCCGCGCCCCTCGTAAGCTGCTGCCCTGAGCTCCCGTAGCCGCCCCGGGTGTGCGAGTGTGCGTATGAGTGTGTGAGTGTGGGTGTGCATGTGCGTGTGCATGTGCGTGCACCACGGGGCAGATCTGGGCCTTCAGCCCAGCTCCCCTCCAGGCAGGGTGGCTTAGCGGGTGACCCGGATATATCTGTATCAGCTCTGTGGCCGCTGTGTCCACCCCTCGGGGGTTCAATGAAACCATCATCCCCGCCTGAGGCAGTGCTTTTCCCCAGGCGCTGCGGTGCTGGGAGGTCTCACTGCGAGGAGACTCGCTTCCAGTGCACAGCGGTGTCCGTGGCTTTCCTCACCGACGTTTGTGCACCCTACTTCTGTAGAGGCTCGAGCATCCCGTTTCACTGTTTGAAAGGGGGCTTTCCCCCCTTTCACCCCACAGTTTGATTTAGGGCTGGGGTGTGGTGGGTTTGGTTTGCTCTTGTTTTTGTGCAAAAGGTGGATCAGGAGACATGTCACTGCAGATGAACACCAATAAATTATTTAATCTCTAGGAATTGCTTCTGCAGAAGCATGCTGGAATGGCGGGCGATGGGTTTTGGTTGAAGGGAGAGGCTGTAGCTACCACAACAGCAGAATGCACACATGGAGCCCATAGGCAGGAGGGCAGTCTACACAATTAGCGTGACTACACTGTCTACACAATTAGCGTACAATCACTCTTGTTTTCCGAAGAGCAGAGCTCTTGTTTTTTGAAGCAAATCACATCAAGATAATAACCTGTTTGCTGGACTAGGTTGGTATATTGAGGATTGAAATATACTCTGGTTTGTGCGTGTATATATATACACACATTTCATTAAAAAGACTCAAGGTAAGGCATGCTAGGCTTGCAGCTTTGTACCTGATATGAAAACGTCAAGGAAGCTGCTATGGTGGATGGGCTTATAGTGTTGGAAACTGGGAGGCATCTGTGAGTGTGGAAACTCCAGTGAAGTGTGCGGAGGCTGGGGTGGGGACAGCGGTGTTGCTATGAGCACGGCAGCAGCATCTGGAGAGAGCCGCACAGCCGCGGGCACCGGGGAGAGCGATGTGCAGGGAACAACGCGGGGAAACTAACATTGCTGAAAATTAATTTAAATATAATGTAGGCATTAGCATTTCACCTGGTCAAGCTCCATTAGACAGGCTTGCTGAGAACCTAATGAATTCTTAATAAAGATTAAATCGCATGTTCATTAGATTTTGATGAAAGAGACTGCTATTTTTTTTTTAATACTGTATTATTGGTGTGCTTCTAGATAATAAATCTCATCCTCATGAATGGCTAAAGCAGCTTCACACTTGGATATTGCCTTGAAAACAAGCACAGGAATCTATAGACAGATTGGAGAATGCTAAGACAAAGGAACAGAGACCAGACATTGTTACATAGGACTAGAAGAGGTTACACACTGCCCAGTTAATCCTTGAAATGGTAGGTAGCAGGAGAAGAAGTAGAAATTACAGTAATTTGAGAGGGTAGCCAGGATGGAGATAAGGATTTGTAAATTTAATTCAGAATGTTTTAGTGAAATATTTGGAAATACCTTTTAGCTGGTGAGCAGGGGGGTTATCGAGCAAAAAAAATAGGTACTGGTGAATGACAGAGAGGTGGAACTGGAGTCTGGAGTGTACATCTCAAACAGTGGCACCACAGGCTAGGAATGACACTTTTCTGAGCACCCAAGGTTGTTTTGACACCCTTAACCCTTGCACTTCGACTATCTCCACCTTGGCTGATTAATTTTGCTGTACTTTTTCACAACCAGTCCTGCAGTCTAGATACTTTCACCCATGCCTCAAAATGAAGAGTCAGAGCCAAGCTAGTCAGAGGAACAGTCCTGAAAGGCATGGTTGTGCCATGCAAGCCAATGAGACTCCAGAGTGTGCCACAGCATTCAGAATCAGGCTGTGACCAGATTCTGTTTTCACTCAGCTTAATCTAAAAACCATCTGTAACCAAGCAAATTTGGGGCTTTCTCTTAAAATCCAAGCTAGAAGGTGAGTTACCAGACAAGAGAAATTCGTCTTCCACTCACACCACCCTATCTCAGTAAATTCATGATGATGTAGCAGTGCAATGGATGTTAACACTTTTTAGATCTTATATATTTAAATAAATGTCGAGCACATGCAGAATTTGGAACTTACAATCTTCTTTTCTGGAATACCTGGATTGTAGCATGAAATTGAGACTGATGTTATTCTAGGATATTTTTGTGGGGACTTAAAACTCTGGTAAATGTGCTTGTTCATCAAAAGCCCCAGCCTAGCAGGACACCAAGCATATCTCCATCTCTTACTGCTTAGCAGGACACTTAAATCCATGCAATGGTCCAGTGGTGAGCAGGGTTGGACTGCTCGGGCGGGGACACCATCCACTGCCATCAGCACAAGGCTTCCAGGGAATTCAGTGTTTAATCGTGCTTACGCAGAGAGGCTGAGTTAGCTGGCATGGCTTCAAAAACAAGGTCCTGCCACCTACTCAGCAGCCACCATTCGGAGTGGTGAGCCAGGGCAATATTTCACCTTCCCAAACGAGGGGTTAATGATAGGTGTGGCATTCCAGAGGAGACATGGCTTCACTTGCCCACAGGAAAAATCTCGGTGCTTGGGATTTGGTTTTGGATTTTGGCTTTGCAGAAGCAGCAGCTTCTATCCCCTGCAGAGCTGGGCGCAGAGAGCTGGGTCTGGCTCCTTTTCACAAGATGCCGGAGCTTCCAGCCCTGCATGTACTCCAGAGCAGCTGTGTGTCACTTCACCAGCAGTGCTGGCAGTAACTCAGTTGATAGGCTTCTCTGCTGCGCCAGTTTTCACAAAATGTTTTTATGTTAAGTATGAGAAGGATGGAAATGTACAATCAGGAGAAAAATACACTAGTGTACAGTGCTTATCTTGAAATATCTACTATCTTCTCCCCAACAGCCATCAGTCCCAACAGCCGGCTGATATATTGTTCTGACCTTTTTCAAAAAGCCCCTCAAAACAGCCCCAGGTTCTACTTGCTCTCTGTGTAACCAAATTACTTATAATCTAATGAACTTCTTCAGTGAGAAGCAGTCCCCGCCCACAGGTTTTACAGCAATTTGATGCCAAATGCCATTGAAATGAAATGATGTGTTGTGAACACCCACTTGAGTGCTCTTTGCTGCATGTCTATGTCTCAAATCCGTAGTGATTTCACACTTGCAGCCCCTTCCCCCGGGAATACTTCACCCGACAGGGGCCTACAGCACGGAGTTGCTTCGCCTCTGCGGCATCTTCCCAGGGACAGGACTGCAGACTGCGTCTTCATGGTCTGTCCCACTCACCAGCACAGCTCTTCTGCCCTGTGGCATTGGGTGCAGAGCCCCACTCAGCTCTGCTTTCATCTGGGAACTGTTTGATCATGGTGTGAGCTGGCAACCCAGAGGCACGAACCTCACTAGAGCACCAGGTCAGGCTGAGCCATCCTCAGCCTTACTTGTCTCCTGCTCTGATTTCCAGGATTTCGGTGACTTAAGGCCTGAAGTAGGGCAGTGACAGGCTGCACCTGGGCAGTATTTGAACTGGGTTTCAATAAGCAGGGTAAAGAACTGCAGCCTTCCTGATGAAGTTGTGTCATTCTCCCAAGACCTGCCCCAGTGCACTCTGCCCTGGATGTGGATATGGCACTCTGCATGTGGCACACAGACCCCAGCAGGGAGGAGGCTCTGGTGGGGCTGTTTTGGCAGTGAAACCTGCTGTGAAACCAGTAGCAAACTGCCTGCTGGGGCAGTTTTGGGGTGTCGGGATGGCAGCTGGGCAGTGCATTACCTGCCCTGAGCAAGGCAGGGTCTCCTGCCAGGGTGTCAGAGATCATGCAAGTAGAGGCTGCTGTGGGAGGGGACTCTCACCTCACTGCAACTTTTTTCCCCACCTTCACAGGTGCATTCTTGCATTCCTGGATGCTGTGGGTGCCATAATCCACACTCTGCAGTGGCACAGCACAGGGAGATTGCCCCTGAACCAGGCAATAATAAGAGCTGGGAACAGAGGAAAGCAAGGCTGTTCATTTTGGCTTGTAATTGCAAAGGGTAATCATGTTTTCAGCATTTATTTCCTTCCTCTAGGATTTTTAATTGTGCCAAAACATTAACAACCATAGTTCCTTCTTTTATGTTTAAGGTTCTTGTTATTAGACTGAGAGAGATTTCAGAGAAAAGCAGTAACAATATTAGGAAGCAAGATGGAATACATTTTGGGTTTGTGTTTTTTCTTTTTCCTTGACAGTTCTTAATTTGTTTCTCGTTTTAGGGACTCATAAAAGTAAAAATATCTTTCAGTGACAACAGTGAACTGCATAGCTTCTCTTCTTCCAACCCAGTTTTAAAACCTTAAAAGAAATTTGCCTGTCATATTCTGACATGACACATCTAGTCCTGTTGGAAATGTTTTAGCAATCTAATGAGATGAAAGCAGTTGTTTTAATGAGCTCAGAAGAAAGAGACAAATCTGCTGCACAAATGTAACCAGGGATCTGTTTTGTTTTATGGCTTGGCTAACCCAGAAGTTGTAAGACACATTAGATTGACAAATGAATCAGATAACAAATAAAAAAAGGTTGTGGTTTTTCTTCTTCAGTCTGTCCTTTCCCATTTGTCTGGCATATAGCTTCATACCTGATGTGAGTTCTTCAGGGTGCTTGCCTGGGGAATACGGGGAAAATGAAATGGGTGAAGAATGAAAAAGAGACAAATAATGGAGGTCAAGGCACTGTATTGGTTCTTCTGTCTGGTCTGGTCAAGAGTGAAAGGAAGAAGTGCTTCACTGATGGCCAAGGCAGGAACAGGTTGCTGGAGAATAAGAGCCAGGCAGTCAGGAGTGTCTCGCACACTCATAACTACCTAGTTTTCTTCAGTCCCCTTTCAGAGTTACAGCCTGCCTCTGCAAGTATCAAGCTCCCTTGGTTTCTCCTGATCTGCAGGATACAAAATCACAACTGAACATTGAAGCTGGTGGATATGCAGCTGGAAAGGCTGATGCAGGTGCAGGGTCCAAGAGCTCAATTTTGCAAACCCCTGCTCAGGTAGCAAGGAAGGCACAAAGCTTTTCCTACAAGGCAGCAGCTGTACACAGTGCACAGAAGGACCCATCCTCTACACTATGAAGTCCGTGGTTACAACTGAATGTGAAAGACAGGATTTGGTCGTTTATTTATCATCTTGGTTTAAAGAGGAGCTCCAGCAGGTGAGAATTGCCAAAACCTCAAATTCAGGTGGCCAGGGTGTTTAAGAGTCTAGCCACTTTTCCTGGTGCTATTGCAAATCTCCTGATATTTGTGGGTTTGCATAGAGCCTGAAATTACTTCTGTGGAGCCTGGACTTACATGATGACTGGATCAGCTTTGTTTTCAGGTGGTCTCTGCTTAGGTGTGTGTTTTGTTTTTGAAAGAAAACTTCCAGCTCTCCTCAGTTCAGAGAGAAGTTAAAAAATAAATTACCTTCTTCTAGCCTGAGGACTCAAAAATTCAGAGCAAAATAAAAAGCATCCCAAATGAAGGTGAGGAAACCAAATACATCTCAATTGCTTGGTTACTTTTGAAGCCTGATATCTTTTTTGCATTGGCATTATTGAAACCAGCAACCTCATTTATTTCAAATCAATTTGAATGCTACTGACCTCTCTTTGAGCTCACTGGACTTTGGGCCAAGTTCTTCCTACACTGAAGATGATGTCTGTTCAATCTGTAGGTTTTATGAGAGGTGATGAATTTCAAATGTTTGCATGACACTTTGTGGGATCCTGGATATTGCTATGTTTCATTCACAAAACCAAAACCAGGAAACAAAAAGATCTGGAAAGCCTTGGCACATTAAACCTATAGCCATTTTTCTTCCCTTAAATTTTTTTTTTTCTTTTATTCATAGAGGGAAATACTAATGGTTTGTGCCACGTTTTTTCTAATGCTGAAGAAATGCTCTGCCTAATGTAAAAATCCCCCTAAATTGTTAATTGAATCATTCTCATTTTATTTTTAAGACCATTCAGGCAAATGACAGATGTAAGGGAGGTTGGAGGATTACAGTCCTGATTATAAGATACTCTTAGGAATCTGCCTAAAATCAGAAAATGCAAAAGGCTGAAAAATGTTACCGAGTAACACAAAGCAAGGGAACTGATGGTTTTCTAGTGCTGAACAAAAAAGGAGAAAAAAATATTTTAATTCAAAACTCAATCATTGTGTACTTACTGCGGTATTAGAATAAAACTCTTGATGGAGGCATTTCTTAACTTACCCATAAAAATGCTTACTCTCCCCAGCTTTCACGTTAATTGAGAAAGAACTGAGGAGTGCTCTCAGAAGGGAGCCCAGGAAACTGTGTAGTAAGCTGACATCATGCCTGTTTTCAAATTGCTAATCAATAAAGTTTTTGACATTGAAAGGGAAGGACTGGCAGAGCTGAAATTACTTTGCTTTTCTTTATTCTTGGGTGTGTCCTGCTTTGCTTGGTCTCCAAAAATGATTTCAGTTCATCAGTGCACCTTTTATCTGAGAATAAAATCTGTAAGCTTAAAACAAAGGAGCTGGAATACACCAGCTTGAGAGAGAGACGAGGGATGGGTAACACTGGGTCCTCCTGCAATATAAAGAGTTTGGGCCATGGCTGTTAATAACCCTCCTCTCCCCATCAGACCCATTTATGGGGTCTTGTGTCCTCCGGAGCCAAAGACAATTTGTCATCTGTTCTATTTGTTACAGGATAACTTGTGCATTCTTTCAGCAGAAATTCTGCTGGTTCATGTTGCAGGAGTTGCTTTTGGGAAAAGGTTGGGAGATGCTGATCCTAGTAAGTGCTTTGATGTGTAAATCACTGATCTCTGACAAAGCCCAGAGCTCTTGACTGTTTAGGATTGTGGTGTTCCAGGAAAATTGGGAGCAGGTTTCAGCACAAGCAGGTAGGAAATATAGGCTTCAGTAACAAGGAAAGGGATTTTCTTCTCTTTGGCATGCGTCAGGCTACTTAGCATAGGAATGGGGAGATCCGTGTTTCCATTGGCAGGCCATGAGGGATGTCTTCAGTTGAGTGGCTCAGCAGCCTTTCACTTGTCCAAGAGAAAATATCCTCTTTAGAGAATCATGACCCCGGTCTTACACCTTGGCAGGGAGGCTGGCGATGGACGTTTGACCTCTGTGCATGTCCCTCCTCTGAAACATAACCCCCCAAGTGCTTAAAACAGTCTGAAAGGCAAAGCAGTGACTCAACGTGCTTTGAGATTCCAGCAACTTCAGACTTGTATTAAATGCTCTTGTCTACAAGAGCATAATCAACAGCAACTTGTACACACCATAACAGTCTGGTACAAGACTTGGAGTGTTTCTGCATCAGCTGGAAATCATTACACAAGGGAATGAGATGAGAATGGGCCTCTATTGAGGAAAATATCACTTAAATGATAAAGATGTGTACTACCTCCTAGCAGAATTTGGTGGTTTATCCTCACCCTGTTAGAACTGACTGGAGTTAGTAGCTCCAGTTTTAAAGTGTTAAGTAAAAGTGCATAGGAAACATAAACATTTGAGTGCACAAAATGGATGTTAGGCAGAATTATCTAGGTTACAAATGAGAAGTTTTATAGGTGGATTTCTGGAGCTGTGGTGTGCGCTATCTCACAGTGATATAGAGATGTTTCCTCACTTCCAGTACAGTGCTCCTTACTTATTACAGCTGGACCTTGCTATAATCCAGCTCCTGCCTTTACAGCAAAGGTGGTAAAGTATCTAATTTTGATGTATCTCAATGAAATAGTCCCATGTATATATTTCTGGAGGAATTTTGTGTGGAACTGGTGCATACCATCTCCGGGTCTCTCCAAAATTCATGGTGAGATCTTCAAATTACTTCCAGGGCACCACAATGTGGATCTGCATGCCCTAATTTGAGATTGCAATAACTAAGGCTATGTGAATTTGTCATCCTCTCCTGTGCTTCTAAATGGTTGGCATGGCAGGGCATGTGCTCCTCCACAGCATGAAGGTTTCTGCTCAGCTTCATCCACAGGAGGGAAATACCATCCTCATAATGAGTTTTAAATGTAACACAATCAGCTTGGCTTCTTAAGTAGTGCAGAACTGAGTATTTGATTCAGTATATTTTAGGAATCTGTTCTTATTTACTCACAGCCTCTTTACATCTATAAGCAGAGCAAAAGGGTGTTACAGCAGGAGGGGTTACTGGGTGGTTTAGCTTCCTGCAAATAAACCAGCTCTTTCCACTGGCCAAAGAGAGCTCTTACTACAGGGCCCTTGAGAGAATAAGAAATTGGTCACTCACTGGCAGGCTGGTGCACTGATGCCCAGGTGATAGATGCTCCTTCCCAAGGTTAGGTGGGGACCCCATCTCATCTCCTGTAAGTTCAAAAATGGGCAGATTTTTATCACTGGAATATGTGTACCCCCACCACAGACACTGCAGAGCCTTTATCATCACATCTTGTCAGTAACACCAGCACAAATCACTGGGATGAAAGAAAATTGCCGTGATGAACATACACCTCAGAAAGTCATCACAGTCTTCATTAATCACCAGTCACTCTTTGGTGATTAATTATTTAGCCAAATTGGAAAAAATTTTCCACATGAATGAGAAGATGTTTACTTAATAAAGCAGAAAGCTCCTAGAAGCATGCCCTTGTTTTCCTCAATTTAGCGGTACAATAAATTTATATCCTCCTGCTTTTACAGCTCAGGAAAAAAGCCATGGTGCTGTATCAACTTGTTGCTGTTGGTTTCTGTCCTGCCAGTTCATCAGGAAACCTGATGCTGCTCAAAGTGTGCATTTAAGATGTTTAAATGGTAGATACATGAGCTGATGGTCACAGTTTGTTATCTGCATCTCTCTGCGTGCCCTGAGCCCTTGTGAAACATTGGTAAGGAGGAACAGGAGAGTGCGGTGCCAAATCCCAGCTCCAGGGCTGGCATTTCTCCAGCACTGACTAATGGCATCAGGGTCACGTTAGAAAAGAGGAAGGGCCCCCAATACCTTCATCCTGGCAACAGCCTTGTGCTTAATAAGAATTCCCCTGGAAGCATGTTGCTGGGACCAGCCAGATCTTACCTCCGCAGTGAGGTGGAAAAGGAAAGAGGAAAGCAGGAAAGAGGAAAGCCAGTGCTGGCACTGGGGAATCCAGGTACCGATAGCAAATCAAAATCTTGGTATATTCCATGGTGATATTGGTGACTGTTCAGTGTCTTTCACCATAGCTAATTATTAAAAGGATTCAACAACAACAAACATGTGAAGAGGATAGAAACACTAAGAGAGCCCATAAATGGTCAAAAATTAGTAGTTAGTAATTTTAATATGATTCAGAAAATAATTCCAAATCTAGCCTTTATTTATCTTTTATTTATCTACTACTTCTGTTTGCTGATAATTTCAAGAAATCTCTTTATTTAAATTCATATTTAGCTGAACAAATTATAAAGTTTTTCCTACATGACAGAGCATGAAAATTGAATTATTACACTGGTACTTTTAGTTCTGATCAGTGAGATCAAATTGTACTAATTTCTCCATCTGTGATCAAACTAATAGGTGAGGCCTTCTAGCATAAACAGATATACAGGATTAAATTGAAATTCTGATTTTTTTCAGTACTCCTTCATGGTCTTTGAAATAGGTTTTTGGAGTTTCCAGTAAAAAAATGGGAAAAAAATTCGTACAAAGTGTCCAGAGCAATGATACAAACCCAGCCAAAGCGGTGTATTTAAATTCTAAAGTAAGTGGATAACTATACTGAGATTTTTTTAAATAACCAAGACCATTTTCGGTGGCTCCCTCACTAACTTGAGCACACACCGGTGCAGCACACAGCCTGTCTGCAGCTCTCAGACACATCCTGCTCAGTCTGTTCTCCAGGAGAATCCTCCTCATTCAGCGGAACAATTGTCTGGATCCTCCTGAAGACTCACTCTGTGCTTAGCTCTCCGCTGTCGGTTTTCAGCAGCCCCGCAGCTGTGTGACAATTGTACAGCTCAGCACTGCTGCAGCAAGGCCACAGGACTTGGGGCATCCAAATTAGAGTTGATACTAATCTGTATGTGGTTAAGTCCCAGTGTTAGAGGTAGCTCGTGTTTCATTCATGTTCAGACCCCAAAACCCAGAACACCTGAGTTTTCTAATACTATACACATCAACATCAATGGGCTTGAACAGAACTGGGTTAACACCTGAGCTTTGCTGAAGACCACATCATCTCTGCTTCTGCTGATTGCCACCCAGTTGTAACGTCACTCTGTGTATCTAACCATTGTCCAAATATTATTCTGTTTCTTACATCTTTTGGAAAATAAAAAATCAGGGGGAAAAAAAGATTCTTCTGTTGTGGGCTTTTTCATGCCACATGCATTTCTCTTTTGCCACAGGAGCTCTCAGATACCAGCTTTCAAATTTATTTCAGTTACAGTTCTTTGCCATGTTATTTGTATAAGGAGAAGGAAAAAACACTGGTTTTAGGAAGAGCAGGTTTAATTGTAGCATTTTATACATATTTAATAACTTCAAGAAATGAGGTCGTGTGAAATCATCTGGAATTAAATCTTCCTGTCCCCCCCCCCCTCACTTGGTGCTCATAAAGCAGCATCTGAAATGTCGTGTTCAGTTTTGGATCTCCTAAGTCAAGGGGTGAATCACTGATAAACTGGGCCCTCCGAGGGTTTTGGGGCTGGTGCACAGGTCAAGTAAAGGGAGGCTGAGGAGCTGAAGAAGAGAAAGCTGAGGAGGACCTTGCTGCTCCTTTCCACCACCCAAAGAGATACAGTGAAGCCAGACTCTTCTTAGAGATACACAGTGAAAGGATGAGAGGCAACATACAAGCATTTTGTAGAAATTAATGGAATATATATAAGGAAAAAATGTTTCATGGGGAGGTTGATGCAAAAGTGGAACTGGACCCAGGAAAGGGGAGAGTCATCATCCCTGAAGATTCTCAAAACTCAACAGGACAAGGACCTGTGCAACCTGGCCTACATGAGATGGTAGCCCTGCTCTGGATAGGGACCTCTACCCCAAGTTATTCAATGATTCTGTGATAAGAAAATCTAAATTAGTTTCCTTATTCAATATTCCTAATGTCAATGTTGACTAAAGATCTACCTCTCTAAATGGAAACCAGAGGGACAGTGTTGCACAGCACTATAAGAATTTTCCCTGCGAGTGCATAGAAAGCCAGGTTTAGCTGGGACTGTTGGGTTATCATTTCTAGTTCCCCTTCACACCACTTTGGTTTGTTTCTTTGTTTCTGAGTGTTGTCTTCTTGGAAATATTCCATACAGCATTTTACAGGCAGCCTTCTGAAATCCTAAGCTGGGGTTTGACTAACATCTTGTTTTGTTGGTGGTGTCTGTCCCTACTCAGCTATAGTGGCATGTTGGTATGTGGCATTTGTATGGTGATGTATGGCAATGCAGTGAATCAGACTGTTGCACTGATGAGTTAACATAACTCAAAAAAAATTCCCAAAAACTCAGAAAGAAGTGTCCATCAAATGCTCCCTTAAGGCAGCAACGTACTGAAGGTTGAGATGTGAGATTGTATTGAAAGATTCAGTCACTCCTGGCTAGGTCTGTGTGCTAGGGCTTAATTTTTGAGGGTAAATCAGTCTCATTCAAAGATTGACAAGTAGTTTCTAAGTCCTTCTGTACCTTTAGGCGTTTAAATGATGGGTGTTTTTTCCCAAACCAGTCTTATTTTCTCCATGAGTTCCTGTAAAAGAAATGCAAATCTCTCACTGGCTTGAAATTTCTGTGTTGTTTAAATAAATTTCCTGTGATGCATAACGCAGTGAAAAGGAAAGTGCAGCCATTTGTTGCTATTTCACTGTATTTAGACCATCTTTCATGCTTGTAGAGGTCAAATCCATTTAATCTGGTTATGCTATTTCAATCACATTTACATTTTTAATGCAAAGCTCAGGTTTGCTCCACATTAGAATGATCACTCTGCTTTTGTAACAAGCTTTAGTCGTCCTGGGCTTTGGAGACTTCTTTCTTCTATTTTCCCTCAGCCTTAGACACAGTCTTTGTCATTTATAAGGTAACTTTCCCTCTTGGGGTGCCAAAATGCCACAGAATTCTGATTACAGGAGTGCTGAACATTTTCAAATTCTTTGTTATTGGGAGCAAATTTTGAAGCCTGCATTAAAATCTGGCATTGATGTGGTTACCCTAACCATGGTGCTCAAGGTAGTTTGCATAGGTCGCTGCTGCCTTTTAAAGGGAGATACAAAATCACATCTTCACCCATCCCCCGTTCAGACAATGAGTTATCCCAGTGCTCCCCCGGCCTCACAACGGCTCACCAGTTCACATCTTCATTAGGACACCTTTTGTGCTCTTACTGTAAATAAACCAGGCTAGAAAGTCTTTCTTGTGAAAGATGTTTGTCACATTCATAGCTTCTCAAAAGCTCCAGAAGGAACCTGCCCTATCCCATTTCTCTAAGTTTTGTGTTTCCTCTTTTCCTTAAAAGAAGGCTTCCCACTTAGACATCTCTTTCCCAACAAGAAGATGCTGTATGTTAAGGAACTCAGGAAAATCCAAGAAAGCACACCAGGCAGTTTAGTGGTCTTTGAAGCCCCACTTGCTTCTGAATTTGAACAATTCACCGATCCCATTGCCTTTTGCAGTAGTAACCTCCTGGCTTCAACTGTGTTCCTACATTATCCCCCAAGGAAATAGAAAATAAGGCCCTAAATACTTACTGGTTTTTACTTGTAACATCACTTACAAACATGCAGGAGAGAAATGGTCAGCCTGGCAGAGGTTTGGCACTACCAGGCAAGACAAGAACTTAGTGTAGATAGTGAAAAAGAGGCAGAAAGAGCTTGATGTTTTGAAGCAGGAGTCAAACAAGGAATCATGATCAAGTTCAGGCTTTGAATAACAAAACAAGTTTGCTAAGCAGTCATCCAGAAGACTGACAGCAGCTTGATACAACAATGCACGGACTGGACACTGACACCTTTATGTGAACCTTGCTCAAAGCAAGTGCCAAGAGTAAGTGGATCAGAGCTGTCAGAGCTGTTAAGGGCAAAAGCTGGCAGCAGAAATGGCAACCCCCCATTCGCAGTGTAAGATCTGGCTGTAAGAGATTGCCAGCAAGAGAGATCCTAGCAAGCTTTCTTTTCATGGTGAGACTCAAAGACTAACTTCCTAAATGAGGCTGCAGAAGCAGGACTCAAAACTCTACAAGCTAAAAGATATAATGATACCATGCGCTTTTCCTTTTTAAAATACATCCTTCCATGGCCAACATCAAAACACGGGGGAGAAGGAGAGAAACTGTTTCAATTCAACTTCAGTTACAAGCAAACTTTCTCTAATCTCTGATTTATTCTCTCCTAAAAGACCTCCTTAATACATATTATTGCAAGAAGTGGTCCTTACTGTAAGTGGAGAGACACTGAACCATTTGCCCAAAGTTCCTGCAGTATATATCCAACAGCAGTGTGATGAGTGTAAAAATAAATGCCAATGTACATAGGTACAGAAGCAGATCTTATATCGAATTGCAAACTCACACTTAATTATTAATGACTGAAGTGCTGTAGTCTTTCACTTAGTAGCAAAACACACCCTGAATATCTCTTGGGTTATGTCAGATTGACAGAGCATCAGTGCCAAAGACAATGTCAACTTTTCAGTGATGGATCAAGTACCGTGTACAAGAGCAAGAAAGGTGAATATTCAAATGAGAATCTCGGTTTCCTCTGATAACGAGCCAGGAATTCCACATTCAAGAACTGATTGATGGAAGTTGCCCTTGTCATAGACAAAATGGTAAACAGCTTCAGAATAATGAATTACAAGCAGAAATTATACTGGTGAGTGATGGAGTAGATCATGGAAAGGTCATTTTGTCCATCTCTGTCCTAATGCAGAATTCTTTTTGATTACATATTCCTCAGTGTTCTGCATGGTTTACTTGTAAATGACTTGAAGACACAAGTATTTGAATTGTTATAAGAATTGTACATCACTCAATTGCAGATAGATTTTGCATTAAAGAACTTTCTCCAATGGCCTGATAATTTTGTGTGAAATTTTCTCTTGCCTTTCCTAATCACTTCTCAGCACAGAAGAGCTCTTATCACTATCAGCTGGAGTAGTAAGTATGATTGGTGAATCTCTGGGAGGAACTGTATCTTTTCTAGCCTTTGCACCAAAGTTTGGATGGAGGAGTTGGTGTGTTTTCCTGTACTGAAGATTTCCAGTGCAAGAGAGACCATTCTCAACCACAGACAGGAATTGTTCAGGCCCCACAATGAAAGGAAGAGGTTGGAGGAAGCGATACCGGTTCAAGGTGGGAGATTTCACAGGTTACATCTCAGATTCCTCGCAGTGAATTTGTGTCTAATAAAGCAGACTCAAAGCTGAAAGAAAGATTATGCTGATGGCAAACAAATCGGAAGTGGAGAGGTTGTGGCTAGACTGTGTTTGGAGTGTTGGCCTGCCGGGAGCTCAGGGCAGTTTTTGGAGAATGTGGAGGAGAAATCTCGAAATAACTTTTTAATGCTACTGCAAAGTCCTGTTTGGCTGTGCTGACCCAGCAAAACAGAGACTGTAAACCCAGACACAGCTTTTTGTCCTCTGCAGTGACAACTGCATAGCTCTGCAGCCCTCCATGTCTTACATGTGTCTGTGAGAGGGCAGTGGAGTTAATAAAGAGACTGGTCTTTCTGAAAAGCAGACTTCAAGCTTCACAGCACAAGCACGGGTGTTATTTGGGCTCTTGGTGCTTTTCTAAAAGTAGAAGATGCCCAAGAACTCGTTGTATCTGCAGCTGGTGCTTGCCAGAAATGCTTGTATGATCTATATGGATGAGTGGAGAAAAGGGGGGAGAGAGGGGGGGAAAGGCCTTGGAGGGGAAACAACTGAGGAGATAAAAATGAAAATTCAATTAAACAGAAGAGAAGGAAAATTCAAACTAGCATTGACGCCCTGCTCAAGGCTGCTGATGCATCTTGATTTCATCTCTAAACCTAGTGAATGAAGGCGACAGTGAAGAAAATAAATTACCTCCCTGGAAGGAGCTGAATTAGATGACCAGGAAGATGAAAACATTCCAATACAGATATTCCTCTATGATATGCCCAGGGCTTGTAACAAATTCAACCAGAACAAAAGATCTTGGCATTGTAACCATTCCAAAGCTTGTCCAATGTACGAGATTTTTTTTTTTTTTTTGGGTAGAGGACTCAGTTTATTTGCCAACTGGAAGTCTTGAAATGGACAATGAATATAATCCCCTATTGCCTCCCACCCTTTGCAGCCATCAGAATGATGCTAATTGGACATATTAAATTCAGAATGGTGGCATTTTCTGCTCATTTTACCTTCTGCCCTCGGTTATGCTGGTGTGAGGCATAGAAAGTGATCTCTTGTGGTTGTTCTGGTTGCTACTGGTTTTCTGGTTTGTGGGAGAGGTGTCCAAATGCTCAGTGTCATAAACTGTTGTAGCAGAGAAGCTGAATGTTCTTTTCTCTTTTAAGATAAACTGTCATTCCTCCAGAATGTGGTCGTCATCAATTTATTTCAGCTTTATTTTGCTCTTTGCCAGCTGTGTGAGGAGCATGTTCAATATAACCAGTCATTCCAATAGCTTAATTTCTCCCCTAAGTATTTTGCTTCTTTCGGGTTGTCACCACAATCCCATTTAAAAGCCTGCTAATAGTAATTGAAAGCCATTTTAAGCTTGCATGTAGTATCAGAGTTTGAGCTGCGTTTTATTTCTGTAAAACAGAAATAATAGTTAGCTATGACAGATACTAGGAAGCTAAACAACACCCAAGGCTACCACGCTTTTGGAAACCTACATGGCTAAAAGGAACTCATGGATCCGGATTCCAGTGAAATGAACATGACTCTTCCCAAGAACTTCAGTGGGATTCTGATCGGGTTCTGAGTGCAAAGTGCGATCAGCAGTGGCCAGATAGAGCTTAGGCACAAAATAACCAGCAACTCTGCCTTTGCAAAGAGAGTCCCTGGGACTTCAGCCTGTGTTTAAGATGAAAGTTATTGATCCTTCTACAGAAAGCAAAGGGCAATGGAAGTGAAAGGGTCCTGGCTGGGTTGGACTAAGCCAGGTTTAAACCGAGTAGTCCTCTCCATTACTTGCAAAAGGATACCAGCCTCGTTGGGAAGAAGGAGTCAGCTGATCCTATCTGTTCAGTTCCTCATTCTTAATTATTTTGGCTGATATCATCTATATGCTAAGTCAATCCCAATGAATGGCATTTGAAACATCCCGACTGAAGTCATTACATTATCACATTCAGGCCAGGCTTTAAGTAAAAGAGATTTGGCTTGTTCTTTACACTGCTTGGCCCCTCTCCCAAATGTACAGCCATTATAACAGAAGATTATCTGCACTGGAGGTTTTCTTCATTTCCATTAGGAGAAAAATTTCATTCAGCGCAGCAAGGGCAGCCTGAGATGGCAGGAGGAGATTGGCTTCATGCTGACGCCTTTGTTATCCGCTGAGCAGAGCCTGACACCCCCTGACACTGCCGGGGCCTTGGTGAGGGGCTGTTATTTATTTCAGTGTGTGGAACACATTGTTTTCTGAAAGGGAGGAGAATCAGCCCTTTATGAACAGGAGTCACTGGGCAGCGTAGTCACCAAGCTGCAGGAGCTGGGGTTTGTTTATATAGTTGGCTTTTCAGCAAGTGCCTTTGTTGGGCTTATCTTTTCTTTTAGTCTGCATCTCTTTGGTGGTGTTTAAGGCGGGTCTAGACTCTCCCTGTCTTTCCCAACCCCTCTGCCTTTTCTAACACAGAAACACAGGGATAGGGACAGAGGGACTCAAATTTTTTCAAGCTTATGGATCTCCACAAGGCCCCTTCCCTGAGATACGTAACTTCTCATCTAGAGACACCATCTGTCCTGCCATGGGTTACCTTAGTTCAAGAGGTTCCTCCCGTCCATTTGCAGACCATGAATGACCCTACTGCATCGGTAGGCACTGCCTGCTGGTTTTCAGGATTGCACTACACCCACACCAAAGGGGCTGCTGCTTGCTGGTTGACACCAAAGCACTGTGACCTCTGCATCACACAACTCTTTGTAACAACCCCTGTGACGTGTTTGCATTCAAGTGTAATCCAGCTGGTGTAGTGTCCTCATGTCTTCCTAGAGCCTACACTGCACACATATGGTGTGTTCCCCTCTCTGAGAGATGCCAAATGAACAAAGGACAGACTACTGGAACCCTTTGGAGCAGTGACCAGTCAACACTGAATTCACTTAAAAGTCACACACCTGCACCAGTGTAAGTGTGGAAACCAGGAGGAGTTTTTCTCACAGGTGTCACAGAAGCATTAACCTAGCTTTGTGTGACACGTTCATCATGCAATCATCCCAACCTGGCCCACAGGGAGTGTTTTTGAGGGGCTTGATCTTCCCAGAAAAGTCTTGGAAATATAAACCCAGAAGTGAATAAAGAGATGTAAGTCTCAGACTCTGCTCTGGACCAGTGGCTTACAGGGCAGTTCCTCTAAGACATATGCTCATAAGGGAAGAACAACTTTCTTTCTGCCTGATAAGCAGACATATGGTTCTAGGAGTCATTCAGTGACCCCTACACGCAACCACCTGCCCTTCCCCATGCTGCCTCATACCCTTGCTGCAAGGCTCCAGGTGCAGCTGGTCTGCAGATCAGCCCTCAGGACCAAACGTGCCCTGCAAGCCTGCACCACACTTCATCATAGGGTCTGGCATATGCCTTATTCATGCTCAAGACTAAATTCAGGTCTCTATCTTATTAGGGTGGCTGCTAAGGTAGATTCAGAATGCTAGGTGCCACCAACCAGTTCACCAAGTGTTCTGAGGTCTTCAGCTAGGAATAAATTTTAGCATGAAGAGGAGAATACGTAAGCATGCAGATCACTTTTAGTTATCTTTTTTATCCTAGAAACATGTCAACAGTAAAGCTGAAGGGGCAGTGGCCATAAGGAATAGCAGTAAAATGCCGTTTGCTGCCCGAGATGGAAGTGTGACTTCAAACCCAAAATGAGAGAACTTAAACCAGCAGCAGTAGATTTGTGCTAAGATAACTGATTCAGAGCTTCATGTGTCTGGGAACCTAGTAGATAAATATTTTGTGTCAGAGATAGCCAAACCAATTTCATCTGATATTGAACTTTCCATTTCTGGTTGATTTCTTACATTATGAATCTTTTAAGTAAATCTGTTTGTGGATGCTGCAAAACATGGGGAAACTGGGATTATCACACCTGTTTTTTCAATGCCTGCACAGAACAAACTGATAGTGTCCTAGTCTGCTCCCACCTAGCTGAGGTGTGGGAGTTCTGGACTTTGGTCAGTCCAGGAATGGGAAGAGGAGTCTGTCCCCAAGGGCAGAAGTGCATGCAGGAGTCTGCTGCACACCTGCAGATGCAGTCAGGCTCTGCAAGAATATATTCCACAGATCAAGAAAGCCAGATTGGGGTGCAGCAGCTCAGCAAATTCATGAAGTACCAAGGCGGATTTTATCCAATGGTGCTGTTTGATTATTTGTTGGTGTTGCTCTGATCAAATTTGCTTTGTTGCCGTAATAGTAAACACAGTACACGTGAAGCTCCAGGGCCATGAGCCTGCATAAAGGGATAAGATAATGTATGTGGCTTGAGCCTTTTACTGTCTTTGTAGTTAGAACAGTTATTGGAAGGCGTTAATCCCTTTCTGCTGATTATTGACTTTTGAATGAATTCTCATACGCTCTCCAGCAGAAAAACTTGTGGGTTTTCAGGCTCACTAAAGCTCAATAGAACCAAGACCTTGTCATTTATTTTCACTGTTACTATTATTTTTCTATTTCAAAGCAGAGTTTTCTGCTGTGAATTCCCTACTGTTTGATCACAAAAGCAAGCAAGGGAAATTGTTATTTTTCATCCTGAAGCTTTTGTCCTTTTTACTTTTCTAATCCACGTGAGGCGACTTTGCTGGTCATTAGCCGAGTCAGTAAAGCGAGCTTTCTTTGTTGGGCGATAGCAGGGAAACATCAAGTGTCTGGTTCCATGGTAGCAATTTGCTCTTGAAATAAAGCAAGCGTTGATAAGTTGCTACCCTCAGCTATATTTGTCCTAGTAAATAAACATCATCAGGATTTGAGCACAAATACAAGTTGTTTTGCTCTGTTTAACTATTCTGAGATTGTGTTGGGCTAACAAAATTTCCTCTGCATCAGATAGACTTGTTCTATCACATGCTCGTTTCACCGATGATGTGTGTTTCTGCACACCTAGCCAAGGATGTATTTTTTAAAGCATTGATCAGCACAGCAAATATGCCTGGAATGCATCCCATTAATGCAAAGCAGTACATGCTTTTGATGGGTTTGCTTTTTAGAGGCCAGGGTTTCCAGCAGTGGAATGATTTGCCTCTGCAGGGCCTGGGAATGGTGGATTTGCTTAGAGGGTGCTGTGGTGTGCCAACACTGGTCACGCAGGGGACATCACACCCTCAGTGCCCACACTGCCAAGCCAACTGAAGGGCAGCAATTGATACGTGCTGGCTTACACAGGCCAGAAAAAGCCCTTAGGATCCGTCACTGGGAGAAAGATTCAATTTTCCAGGATACTGATAAAAATGGTCATTAACCCTTTGGCAATGGCCTGTTCAGCTTCAAAGTGAAATTGCTCACTTGAACCTCACAAAATCAGGATAGTGCTTCTTCCCTGACAGGCAGCAGGACCCAAAATAAAATAAAGCAGCAGCAGGAGACCAAGTGAAACACGACAGTGACATTTGTTCCACTTGGAGCAGTGGAGCCACCGCTAATTTGGGCTGGAAGAACAGAGCACATGGCAAGACATGGTTTGATGGTTTCAGTAAATAAACATATTGGGTCAGTCTGTAGCTGCAGGTGCTGCATACTCTACAGTGAGGTAAATCACAGCAGAAATAGGCCATTTCCACCCCTTTGCCGTCACTAAATTTCCCATAGCCTTTTCTAGAAAATACAAAGGGATTACACAGCTTCCAGGTCAAATCCCAACATTTAATGGGGGTTTCAGCTGCTTTGACATGCTGTAGGATTTGCAGTGTGCGTCGCTTTCCCCGCCCACTTAAACAAACAGATATCTGTACTCCACAAGTTGGCTGCCCTGCCTGCTGTGCACCCGAGACCCAGAGAAAATGCTTTTCTTCACACTTCTGATTAGCAGTAATTAGATTAGGGAAGTTCACAGTGGCAGAGGAAGGCTCTCCTCCATGGAGAACCACCCAGTGGAAGGTAGTAAGGGATCAGGACAGCTCTATTACAGTGATTTGCCAGAGCACAAGCAAGCTGTAACCTGAGCAAGATCCCATCACGCTAGGAACTCTACATCCAGCACAGAGATGGTGCCTGCAGCAGAGGTGTGCTCTCACTGATTCTCCCTGCTCCTTTTAAACCTCCCAATCGATCAAATCATTGCCTTGAGTCCTGGAAATGGTGAGTTTCAGCTTCAGTGAGTTCCATCTCAAAAGCGAGCACCAGTTTGGTTCCTCAGGGGTGTCTGTCCTCAAGAGAGGGAACAGGGAGGCTTTTTCTCCTCTGCCACGCCTTGTATAACTCATTTAGGAGCTCAATACCTTTGAGGTCTCCACCAAATTTGTTAAAATTGGCCAAGAAACTGAAACATTACCAAAAGAGGGGCAGGAAGATCATGCAGGAGCACATGAGTGGCCATGCAGCAGGTGATGCATGGAGAAAGAGCAGACTGAGAAACACTTCAGGGGACCTATCACCCAGGTTTCTGAAACCACCAGATAAATATTAAACCTCATTACTCGTAGGCAAGTAGACATACTAAAGCCATTCTGAAATCATTCTTCACTGAAGCATTTTTTTGACAAGGAAAACTAATTCTGGGCTTATTAACCAGTTTTAATAAATAGAATCACAGTGATGAACAGACACTGCTAATTGCCTTCTATAAGATAGCTGGGGAAGTAGAAAACAGGAGCTGAATCTCCAGGTGCACAGCCACTTCTTAGCACCTCCCCCTCTGTCTCCCTGAAAAACAACAGAAAAGCTGATATCCCCCTTCTGGCAGGAATCAATTATGTACTGCTGTTAGCAGAGTTTCAGTATATTATTCTCCAATTTGGGCCAAATTCATAAGTGAAGCTGAAGATGGTTAAGATGCATGTCAGAAGGAAATTGGTCAGAAAATGGCTGTTGGGTGGGCGTGAGTAGTGCGGCACAGTGTAACTCACAACACTTTGCTACTCAGTGGGAAAGCAAAATTGGTTTAAGTGAGAATAACTTACACAGATTTGGGGCGGGGGTGGATGTAGAAGTACAAACTCTGAAAATGGCCTTTTTCTGAGAGGAGAAAAAAAGGAGAGGCCAGGGAGGGATCTGTTTGTGGTGAGAAGTGGGTACCAGCCGCCAGGAACAAAGGGCCCTGTTTGCAGGATGTGCCCTGAGGAAAATGCAGATTTCTTTCAGTCTCCCAGAGCTTCCTCTTTCTCCCTATGTCCTGGAAGCCACCCACCCTGCCAGCCCTGCACCCGAGCAGAGTGCGAAAGGATTCTTGGGGTTTGTTGACTAACACAGAGCCACCAGCAAAGTTGGTGGTGACTGGAAGCCCCCAGCCCATGCAATTTTGGTTTGTAGTTTCCTAAGAAAGGAAGGGTTCTGTTCAGTGCTGATTGCTTTGGGGTACAGAAAAAAGAATTGCTGTAGTGACAGAAAAATGCGGAGCTTAGATTTTGCGTAGATGGCTTATTAGGTCAGAGCTGGAACACGCTTTGATTTGTATTCCTGATGATTGTACACGGGCACTAATTGGCCAAAGAAGCAAGGGATCTTTGTAGTTTAATGAGGAAAATACTGTGTAATGTGAAGATTATTTTCTAATCAAAAAGCAGAGGAACAGAATGGGAAAGAAAACGTGTGTGTGAATACAGACTGCAATTTTAATTAATATTTGCTTGTGCTAATCAGTTTTTCTTTTCTGCAACCAGCTTTTAGCCATAAATATGCCCTAATGTTATATAAATATTATAGAAGTTAATATTTAATATTATATTATGCTTAATGTTATAGAAATATTTCCTTTAATATGCTAAGCATTTTGCCTATGCATACTTTTTACTCACATGTGTGCGCTCATTTAAGCCAACAGGACTGGCAATACAAGATGGATAAATGAGAATAATACCCATCAAGAGCATTTTTCTTAGTGAATCTCAAAGTACTTCACAGGTGAGACCACTATCATTGCTCTATTTTACAGGTAGAGAAACTGAGGTGGGAATAGGTTGAGGGACTGGCTTGTGCATCTGGCCGCATGTTGGCCAAGCCAGAGGTGAAACCCAGAGGGTCTCCCATGCCCTCCTTCCTCCACATCCTAATCACTACTCCAAAATATGTCCCCTTTCAGCAAGCTCAAGGTACATCCTGTCTTCCCACTCAGTGCCTCTGGGAGAGGAGCTTTGTAACCCTCCACAAGTGGCCCATTTGCCTCACAGAAAAGCAGAGCTGATTGCAAAGCTGAGCCTGTTGAGGAGGGAATAGGATGCCTGTCACACCACTCTATTTTAAACAAAGAAGAGGTAAAAGGCCAGTGACCCTGTAGCGTTTTGAAGAACAGGTTGGTGCTTCTCTGAGTTGGAAAGACTGTTTGTCATGGCCACTTATGTTCCCAGGAAATATTCTTTGCTGCCTTTGAGTCTTGGTGGAAATGAGTCTGATTCATTGAGCTTCCACGTTGCATAGCACTGTGACACTGTGCTGCCCTGAGAGCCTCCTAGCTGATTACCTGCTGGATTTTGAGTAACAAGAAAATCCCAGTCCCTCTTTGAAGCATAATCTAAGTAATATTATTTGAAATGAAAAAGAAATAGGGTTGGTCATCTTTAAAACATAAAGGATTATTCATTTCAGTTTGACAGCCAAAATTTTGGAGCAGTCAGTGAACATAACTGGACTTCTAGTGCAGTAAATAATTGTGGGTAATAATCAATTTGAACTTGGTGATTTGTTTCTTAAAAAAAATAAATGCTAATGTTAGGGTTCTGTGGCTCTACTCTCATAATTTCAGTGTTGACTATGCTCGAAAGTCACTGCAGGGTTCTCACTCCTGTTCTTCTTGCAAGCCTTATGATACCTCCTGAATTTTCCTTAAAAGCCCCTAGGGGCACGTGAATTTGAGAAACCTTAATTCCAGGGTTTGGGGTTTTTTTAAAAAAACCCCTTATCCTACGTAGCAGCATGGAAGTTGACAGTGGACTCAAAAACCTTAGAAATCCAAATATAACAAGAAAGAAGTGTGTTCATCATACTTTAATATGGGATTTGAGAAATGCTATTCTTATATGCTTTAGAGCAGCAATTGCATATGAGTCATCTCTTTAAACACCTGAAAATCTGCAAAACATCTCATAATCAAGATTTTTTTCTGGCTTGTGTGCATACCATTGCCAGTGACCATGGCCGTGTGGTCATTACGTGTCATCCCACCCTGCAAGTATTTTGCCTTTCACTGGCATACGTCCTGGGGAGAAGGGCTCTGGTAATCCTGCTCAAGGCAAGAGATCCCTGTTTCTGACTCTTTGCTCTTGGTGTGGAAGTTGCAAAATGTAATTTTTGACCCTAAAAATGAGCAGCCCAGAATATGCACCCCCTCCAGGAACAGAGCTGCTACATAAACACGTATGAGTTGCAGGCAGATGTTATTTGAAATTGCTCTTTCGGAGTATGACTTCTTCCATGTAGCCCTTCAGTTGCTAGAGTGGGAGTCATGCCTGCCAAAGAAACCCTGTTTTAAAAAGGAAAGGAGAGGAAGGGGCGAAATTTCATCCCCTTTGCTGGCATTTCAAAGAGGGCATTCCTTCTGAGAGGCAGAGCCGGGGCCGGGGCTGCTGCCACTGACAGAACGGGGCCAATGGCCCCCTGCGTTCTTTGCAACAACGTGGCATTTTCCTTGTAAAACTGCAGAAGTGTTAATTATCCGGATTGGGCAATAGCAGGAGCTGTTTATTGAGGCTTGCTGCTTTCCCGCCGGAGCCGGCTCTGGATCCCCAGTGGAACCATTCATCAGCGCTTTGACAATGACAGTCCGCTGCAGGGCTTTCAGAACACAACAAAGATTTCCTCACAGCTCCGAGCGACCGGAGCTGGCTCCCGTTATAGTACGGGTTTGACAAAGGCAAAAGGAAAGAGAGTCACTTGCTAACACGTATTTCTCTTTCTGTACTGTATTTCTTTCTCTCTCCTTCTCATAGCACTTCACACAAGATAGAGAAGTGGTGTTGCTCACATTTTACAGAGGGGAAACTGAGGCCCAGGAGGGGAAAGCAACTTGTACAAGCTTTTTCAGGCAGTGATGGTCAGAACAAGGAGCAGGAGCACTGGCCAAGTCCTAATTCCTTGGCAGAGCCGTGCATTCATCCAGCTCCAATGAAAGCCACTGTATTTCCGTGCACTTGCACTGTGAGATACAGGCAGTAGGGGAAATACAGGGGGTAACACAAATTTGTACACCCCTGTGTCATCATCTGTCAAGCCTCTACTTTCCTCCCCCTTCACTATGTTATTTACTTTGGGGACAAGGCTGCACATGCCAGTACAGTGTACTTTGGGCACTATGCATATTCATAACAACCAGTCTCCAGTTTCACTTTGCACAGGCTTTTCTCCAAGCAATTTTTGCTACTGTTGTTGCAAAACATTTTAATTAATCAGGAATTTTAATTAATTGTACCCTGCTGAAAATGCCAAGACAAAAGTGTAAATACAAGGAGACAGTTGCTCAGGTCAGAGCAGCCCGTCTTTGGTTAGCTGTGTTTTCTCAGAGATCATGCAGTGTGATTACAGACACAGGCACAGGGAAACCACTGGATTCTGAACGGCATTTTAAGGCCTTAGAGAAACAGGGTGGTGTTTTTATCAAGTCAGGAAGCCTATATTGAAGCTCTGATGGTGACACTGAGCTGGCGTACTGCTAACTGGAAAACTGCATCCCAAAAGGATTACAATGGCCTTTTTTCTAGTCCTCCAACTGCTTCAAACAATCAGTTTCACCAAAGCACTTAAAATGTTCTGTGTTTTTATAAAGCTGAAAATCAGGTCGTTTCTAGACTGATTTCATGAATGAAACAAATGAATTAGCACAGCTGCTTATTTCCACCATTTTCTGAGCCTCTTCCCAGGGACACGAACACCTTGCAATGTTAGTGGCTGACAGAGATCCCCTTTCTGTTCAACATGTTTAGAAAAGAAAATAATCTCATTCTGGTCTTGTTACTTGTCATTTTGCTACAATGCCCAGCAAATTGTGGCACGTTTTGTACTGAAGTAATTGGAGTTCATCTATCCAGTGATACGAAGGCCTGGACCAGCACTCAGCACACAAACTGATTCACCTTTCTGAGTCTGAATGTAATTTTTCTACCCTCTTACAATGGTTTCATGCCTTGGTGCACAGTCTAGACCACCCCCAGCACACCATAAATAATAGATCCCAAAAATCTGTAAAAGCTTTATTTATTTAAACAGCTAAATATTTAGAATTTGTTCATATCATTGGCATATTTACCTTCCTTCCCCTGCAGTAAAACATCTGCAAAGGGTTTCCACCTTGTAAACCTGCTCTGAGCAGTGTTTACAGCCTGTTGTGTGTTTAAGGCCCACAAGTGAAGCAAACAGTATTTCACCCTTGGTGACTGCAGCCTTACCTCTTTCTGGAGAACCAGTGGTATGGGTTGCATTTTTCATCGTAGAAGCTCCTCTTTAGAAAGCTAATGACAAAGCCACGAGGTGAAAAACCCTGAAAATGTGTCTTTGCTCACAAAACCATTTCATTCCCCCATTTTCTCCTAAATGCTGCCATGGGTCTCATGTGAACTAGTGCAGAGCATGGAGATCTGGGCTCTGCTGCCTTTTCCACAGACCCTCTGCTGCTTTCACCATTTCCCCTTGGCATGTGCTATGTCCTGGTGGAGAGCAAGTCCATCTGCACATGAAGACCCTGCACAGGGAGCTGTGCCCTCTTGAACACAGCAGCCTTTCCAGGCTGGTCTCAGGCCTATGGATAAGCTATTTGGTAGCTTAGCAATAAGCAGGTGTGAGATCCCAGTGACTCACTGTAGGGCAGAGGGAACAGGTGCGAGGGGAGGAACCCCATTTCAGGGCTTTCTTCCTCTACAATAATTTTGTTTTCTTCTGAGCTCTGCACCTGCTTATGGGCACAGCTGTCCAGGTCAGCTGCATCCCTGGCTGTGTCTGAGAGCTTTGAGATGAACTTCAACAGGAACAGGACCACAACCATTTTCTTGCACTGAGACTATTCCTTCTCTGCTGTTACTGATGTAAATCCACAGAGCTCCACGGATCTCAACAGTGCTGCTTTGGAGGGTGAAAGCAGGGATGGCCACGTGCTATAGCCTGGGGCTGATGGCTTACTCAAATTGATGAGCTCCTTGTGAAGATAGCTCTAAGTGACTCAGCTCTCAATCTGTTTAGACCAACTTCATGGATTGAGGTGGAAATTGAGCCTGAGTAAAGTTACTTCTCATCCCCCAGGTCATGCTTGGAAAGGTACACTTTGCCTGTGTACATTTCATTGTCACAAGTGGTACCTTAGTGGCAAAACCCCCCTGGCTCGGAACTGCTCAGTTAATCATTTCTTTCATCTAAGGCAAGACTGGGCACCTCAGGGTTTTCCTGTACTGCCAGATTATTGTCCCGTTTCTGCAGACCACAGTTACTGCCTGGCATGCTTAGCTGAGCCCATTCTTCCCAGCACAGCCCAGGTGAGAGGTTCTACACCACAGGGGGAGAGGCAGCTCGCTGGTTTGTCTGTGTGTTATACGGGCACGGGCAGCAGCTGAGGCTCAGCTCACTCCACCTTCTCCTCCACTGTGTGCCACAGATCCGGGCAGCACGGGAGCCTTTTGTGTCAGCAATGGGATCCTTGGCAAAAAGGTGTCTAACTGCAGGATTAGGCACGACAGAAATTGCTGTGCTAAGCACTGAATATCTCTGGGCTCTGCAGATCTTTAACTTGGTGGTGGAGACGTAGGGGTGAGGCTGGAGCTGGTATTGTGATGAGGAGAAAGCGAGCAGGCAATTTGGCCTGAACAATGGGTGCAGGGAACAGCCCCTACCGGGTTCCTGCTCCCCTTTCCAAGCAAATACTTCAAATTTCAGTCGTGTTTAACATCCTGTTAAACAACAGAACATTTAACTTCCATAGGGAGCACCAAGGGGAAATGCAAAGGATTTCCTTTGAAAAAGGAATGTCGACACTAGGAGCTCAGTCCTGAAGAGCTGAAGAGAGGAAAAGGGACAACATGTTCTTGTTCCAGGATCTGTTAGAGGTGCAGAGGAGGGAGACAAGAGGCTGGTTTGGGGTAGTGCAGACTGCAAAGGTCTGTGCACTGGTTGTGGGAGATAAGGAGAAGCATAAGCAGGAAACCAGTTTCCCTGTGAACACCTCTTCTACCCGGCAGCCAAGCAGGCTGGGTTAGAGAGCAGACTGCAAGGCTGGTGCTCAAGGTACCCCCCAGCCCTATAGTTCTGGGGTGCCTAAGGCACAGAGCTCTTTTTCCTAAGGGAAGTGCTTTACATGTCCTGGGAATCCATGCTATGTGAACACAGTTCTTGTGCTGCACCAGGAAAAGATGATAACTTGATTTTCCTATAGTCACTTTTCCTCTTCCCATATGTAATCTCCACTCATTATCTCTTATTTTATTTACTCAATCTTCATGGGTTTTTGTAAACAATTGTTTTTGTTATTTTTCCCTGTGCTTGATTTTCTTCTTCCTCTATAACTATTTTTCTATACATTTTGGTGTTTCTAATATTTTTCCTTCTGAGCAGATTTTTTTTTCCCTTTTCTTTCCCCCATCCTGTTTTCTTTAGCCCCAGGTTTTTGCAGTTCTTACAGCTTCGTTATCCTCTCCCAGCCTTCCTGGGAGGGGGCTGGAGTATACATCCTACTTGCTTTCCAAATGTTGACAAGAGTGTTTTGGAGGATGAGTGACTGACAGACAAACACCAGCCCCAAATACTCCGAATGCTCTGTTACTAATAGCTTTATTCTTGTCAACACTGTAAGCAAAATAACCCTTGAAAGGGATAGGCCATATTTTTAGCCAACCTTAAACTCAGCTTCTAAAAAATAACTTTATGCTTAGCTGTCTGTCTCACTCCTTGGCTCCATGTTCCCCAATCAGATATTTAGAGGATGGCTTTTCATGTTGGGGATGCATAATTAGACTCTTGGAAGCTTGTTTTCTTCAGGCACCTGGCAGTGCCACAGAAGTGGAGCTCTGAGGCTGACCAATGGCTTGTAGCTGAGTAGGAAGTAGAAGGCAGGAGACGCTCATCTGGGACTTTGCTGCATATTTGGTCCCATGGCTTGGACCTGCACAAAGGGACCAAACAGGGTGAAGTTTGAACCCAACCAAAACTAATTGCTAACAAAGTGTCAGGGTTTCTCCACCACCTGCAGTCACCACCAAATTCAAAGCTCGACTATTTCAGTATATCTTGAAGGAGTTAACATTTAAAAGAGCTTAGGGAAGATAAATAAGGATGTTTCTGTGCTGGCCTTGGATATGCATGACCTTGCCTTTCTCCTCTCCTATTGGTTTTAGGACAAGCCAGATTAAGGAGTGATCTCTTTCAAACAGTCTTCAGTTTGCTAAGCTTGTAAACAGCAGCAAGGCTGGAAACCATTGCAAGATGGATAAAGCTTAGAAATGCTGGCCGGGATTTCCTTGTGACGTGCTGTAAGGAATGTGTGCTAGTTAACAGGGCTAATTCGTTTTGTGGGAGCTCCTTTCCTGGTGCTCCATGCATTTCCTTTTCCAGACAGGTCCCTGAGGTCCCCTGTTGCTTGCCAAGGCCACCACAGCCTTCAAAAAACAGGCCTCTGAGGGACAGTATTGGGAGCAAGGAGGGGAACCTACCCCCTGGGAGAAGGGACAGGGGCTTGGCCTCTGTAGTCTGAGGCTGGCTGTGAAAGCTCAGCATTGTTCCCCCAGCCAGGCACCCCACACTACTTGCCCTTGGATCAGCTGAGCTCCAAGCAGTGCTCTGACACCCAGCCAAGCTGAGAGCATTTCGGCTTGGCTCTAGTCTGTCTTCACACAGCACTTGGTGTCAACACATCCTTCGCTGGAGAGGGGCAGGATCGGAGGCAGCGCGCTCAGCAAGGGTTTTGTTCTCGCTACTCTTTTAGGCTGGAAAGAAGCCAGGGATCATCTGGGTAGGAGAGGCTGGTTTGTTGCTGATCAGTTTGGGATTTTTTTTTCCCCTGCTCTCTCACAAGGGATACAAACCAAAGAGACTTTTGCAGTGGCAGCATTAGAGGCTGCTATGTTTGAGGTGCTCTCATTCATTTGTAAGGGATGACTTGTTTATGACAAAACAGCTCAGAAGCAATCACCAGGACAGAAATGGAAAGGGACACCATTTTCTTTTATGCATTATCCACAAAGCTCTCAGTACAGGGGGGAGAAAGCAAGACCACTAGTTTAGAAAAACAAAGAAGGATTACGGAAGTGAGTGTTGCTGTACCTGAACTTGGTAGTGAGGGATGCCATCAAAAATTATCAAGCAGCCTATAAACAGGAGCTTGTAAGACATGGTGTTGAGCATAGAGTGAGTGTGCAGTGGGCTTGTAAGTGCCCACATTGTTTTTATTTGCTTTCAAACTGAGGGGCTGTTTTTCCTGACATTATGTGGTCCTGTTCTCAGTGCTATTCAGTGTTCCCATTCATGTTTGGTGTGGTAGTATAAGAAGAGTACAGCTTAGAAGAAGATATGGCTCAGAAATACTGGGGAGGAGCTGCAAGGGCTTCTGCAGACAGCAGGAGAAACAGCACTGCTGAAACAGCCCAGCAAAATCAGTGAGGTAAAACTCAGTAACAGATATAAAGGTGCTGCATTTAAGAGGGAGAAACTTCATTGTCCCAGAGCTGCAACTGTGCTTCACCCAAGTTAAGCACAGTTCTTACATGGATACAGTCTGTACCAAGCAGGTGCCATGTGAAAATAGACTCTACTTTGGAGCTAAGAGCCCAAATCTAGGTGAATATAGCAAAGGAAACCCACCCTCACTGGTTACAGGGACTGTACCATTCCCTCTCTGTGAAATACACTTTATCCACAGTTCTGCACAGGCATGGAGTAGAGCAGACCCCCTTTCCCAAGCATACTCTGCTTTAAGATGCCACAGCTGCACATCCACTCAGGAGGATGGAAAACCACGTCCACTGCTTAAAGGAAGACTGCTGGGAAGGCTTTTCTCTCCAAACTAAGAGGCATCTTTTCTGCCAGCAGGGCTTTTGCTGTTCTTTTGGCAGTTTCAGCTGGATATGGAAAATCCAGCCCAGCTGCAGACTTTAAGACATTGTTTTAGGACAAGACCTGTCAGGAGGAATGAGGCATTTTGATGGCGAGTCGCTTATGCGGTGACTGTCACATGTGCACAGGAGAGGCTGTGTTTGCCTTTGTGCCTGCTGTCCTTTCTGTATCTGAAAAAAGCAAGAGCCAGTCCAGTGTTTTCCTTTGGCCATTCAGCACTGAGTGTACCAATAATAGCACAGTCACATAGTCAGAGTTTAGGGGAAGGGACTGTGTCCTCTTCACAAAGGACGTGGCCCTAGCATGCACGGGATGGTGCTGCTATTCACATAATGAGCAGAATGTGATTGTCCTTAGCACTTTCCCCCAGTTCCCTTTGATCTTGGCATAAAGCTTTGGTGCCCCTGGTACCTCTGTGTGGTATGGGAATGTAAATGTAAAAGGCGGATCAGAATTCATATGCAAAAGCTTCCTCTAGTTTAAGAGGAAAGGTCAGAACAAGTTTCTTCAACCTTCAAGAGAGTGATGGGGTGAGGGACAACCAGGTTCTCTCTTGTTTGTTTCTGTTTCAACCCTAGCCCATGGTAGTCACTGTGTCTAGCTGGAATCCAGCTCTGCAGAATTAAGACACCTTTCTTCCCACAGATCAAGGAGAAGTTGAAGAAATGTTCTTGGAGGACAGGGTGAGATGCTTTCAGGCTTCGGGGGTTAGATAGGTTCACGATGTGATGTAATTTATTGCATTGCAGGGAGTGCCTTGGGAAGCCCCATTACTCTTGGATTTTGCAGTGAACAAACCCCACATATGGCCACAAAAATACACATTTTCTTTTCTCACAGAACACCTGTCCTGTTTGTAGTGCATGCCCAAGGACAGGACACGTTGCCCTGACCAATAAAGAAAAGGAAGTTATATTGGAGGATGGTAGGGCTAAAACTTAACTGACATCCATGCTGCAGACCTCCAGCCAAATTCTTGGCTAAAGAACTGCCAGGTTGAGCAAATCTATGGAACCAAGTTTGTATGCAGGTGTGAATGAGCATGAGACCTCAGAAGCCAAATGATGAAAGTTCATCCAGTCAGAGACTTTTGCCACAGAGTTTCTTCAGTGGATTTTCACTCACCACAGTTTTTTTAAATTTCTCTGACCACTCTCAGGTTTTCATCCCTATTTTCTGTATATCTCACATCTGTTGCCTCGCTGTGGTTTTTTCTTGAGCAGTTTTTAAAGCCTGCTGCAAATCCAACAGCCCTCAAGTTCATGTTGAACTTCTGAACTTACCCTGTTCAAGTGGGTGCTAAATCAGGCAGGACAAGTCAAGCCAGCTCTAATTCTGATGATAGCAATTGTGCTTTTGGAAAATAATTGACAAACATTCTGCATTTAGACAAAGCTTGTCTAAGGGAGAGAGAACGTTTGTATTCTGCAACCCTGGTCTGCAGAGAGCTTGTGTTCAAGTAGGACATTTTAATAACATCCTTCATAGACAAGTGTTTTGCTTGGAACCCTTTTTTCCTCCCTCCACTCAGACAATTGTCAGAGAAGGGACTCACAGGGAACAAAATGGAATTACATCTATTCAGAAAATTAGAACAGCCAGCATTTCTTTCTTTCTGTGCTGAATTCATTACTAGCGGGGCTATAATCTGCATTTTTTTGCTTGAAGCACACTCCCACTCTTACCTCTTCACAGCAATCCTGCTATTCTCACAGATAAACAGGTCCTCCCTGAATGGATTATAGCTTTCAGCCAAAGGCAGGCTGATGACAAGGGAAAAACAAACAAATGCATTCCCAGGGCCTGATCCAACTCTTCGGTAAGAAACTAGAGACACTTACAGATTTCAGTAGAGTTTCTATCCAGCACTTAACAGCCCCTTTGCTGATGACTAATTGCACAGGGCCCAGGAAATTTGCGTAGTAAGGACTCAGTGTTAAGTACATCGTGTCTTTCCATCATCTGGCAGGTAGCTCAGGGGGATCGAGCCCATGGTCCCCCCCCACAGCTGCACTGCCAACAGGATGCAATTGAACTCGGACACGTTGGCTTTCCATGTGACAGGATTCCTTCTGCTGCCGCAGGTTTGCAAGGGTTTATGAAGCTGTGAGCTCCTGGGCAGACAAAATGATAAAAGGAAGGATCCAAATTGCCAAGGGTGGTTTCTGAAGGGAGTGGAGTAGCAAGAGGCGACACTAAATGAGCCGAGATTGACATTAATATTCATGCTTCAAGAAAAGGAGAGTGAGTAAAATAAGGAAATGAGGGGCAATTGAAAGAAAAATAAGCCAGAAATATGTATGTTACGTTAGGAAGATACTAGGGAGGGGACAAGAGAGATCTGAATGAATGATCAGGAAATCTTGTTGGTTTTGAGGTAGAAATAGTCCTCTGCGATGCCTCATTTCCCCCAGCCCTAGCAGGATCCTACCTGCCTTCTGCTCCCGCACCAATGGATCTGTGTTGTTCCTGTGCTGTTGGTACATCCTTCCATCCCGGCTGTTTAGCCAGCCAGGTTCTTCTTATTTCTCCCACTCAATTCTTGTGTGCTGCTGCAGCCAGGGACCAGTGCTTTCAGTAGTAATAGGCTCACTATTGCTTTGAATTAGGAGGAGTTTTATCACCCCTCTGTTCCTGTAATTTACCGTGGTTTAGAGTGATAATGAGGATTTGGGTATGTAAAGAAACCCTAAAGTACACATGGAAATCAACACAAGGGAGTGCTACTCTAGGCCTTGGGCATTAGTGGCTATGAATGGGTGAGTGAGTGCTTAGCACAGGAAACCAAAACAGGAGAGACAAAAGCCACACATAATCTTCCTGGGCTGGGAAATGCTGTTTATCTTATTTGTTTAAATGACTGGAGAACAGAAAGCTTTTCTTTCCTTTTGTTGCTCAGTAGCTGTGTTACAGTTTAGCCTTAGCTATGCACAGTTGCTTGCAAGACTTTGGCAATGAAGCCTTCCTGAGCTAGTCCTGTCTGGGACTGGGAGATGGTCCGGGGAGTCCTGGAACCATGGGCATGAGTCCATCGCCCCACCACAGAAACCAAAAGAATCGAAGGACTCCTTTCAGTCTTATTATGTCTGTAGAACCACAAATAAAAAACAAGGGGAGGGGAAGTTCCTTAAGATTAATGTTATTTGGGGGTAAAAAATGTGAAATGCTTTCTTGCCAGGAATGGTTTCTAGCACCAAATGTAAACTGGTCACAAACACTCCTGCCAGTGGATATGCACCCTTTGAGTGGACAGTGGCATAATTGCATGTGCAAATGGGGTTGGAAGCACACTGGTTTGCTAGCAGATTTCACAGCAGTGCAAATCGTTTGTAACATTCTTGGTACTCAATTAGCGCTCCCATCTATAATTTCAGAAGCCTCATTCTAAGCCGGGGGGAGGAAACACATCAGGCCTGTTATTTCTGCTGGCAACACTGGTACTAAAAATAACTGTGTGAATGACATTGTGGAAGCTGGTTTTGAGCTTGTCAATAGATAAATTTTGACTGGACAGCAGGAATTATTTCTAAGGGATGAAATGTGTTGTGCTAAGGATTATTATTCGTAGAGAAGAGGCGAAAGCCTCATTGCTGAGGATCCTGTAAAGAAAGGATATAGGAATGGAGAGGAGGGAACAATCATGCATCGTAACCCTGATATTCTGAGAAATTTGGGATATTCTGAGAGGTATCAGTGAAAAACAGCAATAGAAGTTTCACTTCCAGATAAAGCAGCCTCAAGGCCAGTCTGGTTCCTGGGGTTTGCAGTGGCAGACTGGAGCTCCAGTGCCCAGGTTCTCCCTTCAAAGGGCCAAATGCTGACCACTTTCAGCTGTGCATGGGCTGCCTGCTGCAACACATTTCTGGCAGGAGCTGGTGTGGCCACAACACCCCTAGGCAAACAGTGTGGATGGGCTGTAGTGGTGTCACATGAGGTGCTGCAGAGACCAAGTGGGTCACTTGTCCTGCCCACGAGAGAGGCCCCTGGCTGGCCTGCAGGTGTCTGTACAGATGTGTCTGCTCTCCATCCCTCAAAAGGGATGGCACCTCCACACTGAAGTCCTGTGTGGCTCAGGCTCCAGGGTGTGAGGTGTGGGATGGGAGCCCCTCAGGACATCACAGCCTGCATCTTGAAGACTTCCCTCGTGCTGTGGTTTGGTCCCAGCAGGATATGTTGGAGTGGTTTCAGCATGTATCACTTTGCAGAAGTCCCCAAGAGGCCAGGACACCAAGGGAAGAGAGCGGCTGAGTCCCATCCGTGCCTAGTCCTGGAGATGCTTGCAGAATGGTTTTCTCAGGGGACCTTTGACCCTGTCTCAGGCTCTTGTTTGAGCATTAGTTGGCATAAATGTGATTTCCAGGTCTCCAGTTCCCAAGTAGAGACACCTGTGACAATCCTTCCCAAAGTGGGGATGGGTTCATCCACCCCGCCTGCCTTCCCCAGCCCTGCCAGGGCAGCAGCAGTGTTCAGCGTGAGTTATTCCATTTAACATTGTCAATTGATTGCTTAATGAGCCACTTGTTTGCCGAAGGTTACTCAGCACTATTGCCTCTGCACATAGATTAGGTGCTGCTTTTTATCATGCATTTCCCCATATTCTGTAGGCTGTAAATCTGTTATATGGATATTAGTAATCCACGATCACCCTGTTTAAAGGGGACACTGGCAGGGCTATTAGATGCTAAATCAGCACTCCCTTACCTGTGTTTCCTAAGATTAGATCACCGTTGTATTTGTTTTCTTTTCTTCCTGCCCACATCCCTCAAAGGGCAGAGGTGCTCCCAGCTCACCTCCCCAGACCAGTAGTAAAGCTGGGAGCAGTTCCTGTTCATGGAACTGCGGGTGACAGGAGGAAAGCCCAGCCAGAGGGGAAAGGGAAGGTCTGTGCTGCTTGGAAAACTTGAAAGCTCTGAGAAACAAATGACTTGTCCAAGCTTTCCTAGATGCATTTTGGAAAAACAGAAGTCTACACCATCAAAATGGCTCATCATCCAAATACCAGCAGTGCACCCACTGTGTGGGTGGGAAGAGAGTCAAAGAAGTCTATGCTCATTAAACCTCAGCCTCTCTAAATCTAATCAAACCTCTCTAGAAGGCAGTAATCTTTTACACAGGGGACAGTAAAATAATACTAGAGATAAGCTTAAACTCTGATGATCAGATGTGGAGTAAATTTATTACTATGCAGATTTACCATATCTAGCTGGATGCTTTATAAGGCAGTTCAAACAGTCACTTTGAACTGTCTTGCATCTTCTCAGGTACTCTTGGGAGAGACTTATAGGCAAATTTGCAAATTAAATCAATAAGGAATTTTTCAGTTGAAGATGAGGACATGGGGGATGACAAAGACTGATGAAAGCAGTAGGAGGAATATACTCATGTTCTGAGGTGTTTGCAGCAGTGGTCGCTTCCCAGCGTAATGGGCAAACACATTTACACATCCATTTAAATGTTACTCTGCTCTCAGTTATTGTGTCTCCTGGAAAGCCAGGGGTGGCTGAAGCAGAATGAGTCTGTACACCCAGGGCAGCTGCTTGCACCATGGCACCTGCTGCCTCTGGGGGGTCTGGTGGCCACCAGGCAGTGCAGCCACAGGAGGGAATGGGGAAGAGATGCCAGGTGTACTCTCCAATGGCTGTCCCCAGAGGATCACTTCCCAGCAGTCTCCGCCTTGGTTCTTGGTAGTGCAGTGCTCCTGGGGCTTCCATTAACAAAGAATGGGCCTGGGAAGGAGAACTTTAAGTGCCGGCCTGGCTCTAAGCCAGGCTTTCAGATTGAAGAGTGTCTGGTCAGGGTACCCCAGATACTTGATTCTTGAGCACTCCTCTCTCTGCTGGCAGGAGCTGCTGTGCCAAATGCTGACATGAAGCTCTAGGAAAGTGCAAGGACCCATACCTTACCCAGCGAGGATGTAAGAGGTGTGCTTGGAGCACAAGGGCACTCTACAGATCCCATCAGGGTGACTGAGTCACCCAGAGATGCAGGGGAGTTTGTCTGCTTTGTGCCAGTGGCCAGCCCTTGGCCCGCTGATTTTACAGGAATTCTGGTTAGAGCCTTGTCCTTCTCTCCCATTGCCACCAGGAGGTCACAGGACAGCACTTGGATCTGGCTACAAAGTGCCAGCTCACCCTGCAGAGCAAGGAAAAGTAATTATTTGTGGTCTTTTGGCAGGGGGTGCATTCACTGTCTCATATGTTTGTACTCTTCCTCTACTGGCAGCACCCCACCTCCCAGTTCCACCCAACGCCCCAGCAGCCTCACATGGAGGCTCTGACTGGCTTTCTCAGCTCAGAGAGACAGGAGATAGAGAGACACCCAGAGGGACCCCAGAGCAGGTGTCCTCTGTGCCAGGAAATGCCGTGAGACACTGAGGATGCCCAAGGTCTTCAAATCCTCTTTCAAACAGTATTGTGTTGGAATAGGTTGGCTGAAAATCTTGGAGAAGCACTGGAAAAAAACTGTTCCTTCATCTTTCTCATGGCAATTTTAGGTGGGAGACTCAGAGCTGAGGCGGGGCCTTTCCCCATTGCTACAGGTAAGGTATCTCTGGGTGCATGTGCTGAGTTAGACCAGCCAAGGTCTTGTCCCCTCACCAGTATTTTCTAAACATCAGCTGCATCTGAGAATCACTGAAGGGTTATTTGAATCCTTGTGGCAGGTGTCAGGGAAAAGCTGTAAAAGTTGTGCATTTGTCTTCCCTTCAGATAGCCTGTTCTCTAAGTACAAGTGTAGAAGTTATGATTCAAATATATCCAAATGCATGTAATTAATCACAAGTGCAACATACCTCCTTCCTGCTGTGAGATCTTATTAGCAGTGTGGGCAGAATCCTAAAATACCGTATCTGTCAGGTTTCAGCTCAAAGTCTTCAGCTTGGAAAGCCTCAGTGAGCAGACCTGAGCAGCCAGGCTGGGAGAGCTCAGAGCCATGACCTGGCGTTACTGAGCACAGGGGCCCAAAGCAAGCTCTCACCACCCCTGTTTGGGGAGCTGCCTACCCCTGCTCTATCAGAGCCAAGCTTCAGCTGCAGGCAGACTCCCGTGGGGCTCCAGTAAATGCAGAAACTTTGCAGCCCCATTGCAAGCAATAGCATGGTTAGACAGGCAAGGTTTGGGTGTCTGCTGCCAGCAGGAGTGACAGAGGCCAAAGTGCTGCTCCTCCCCTCAGGACTTGTATCTCATCTACACCAGACATCCCCATTTTGGCTGCAAAATTTTCCATGGATGGAGGATCCACTGCAGTCTTCAGGGATTCTTCCCAGCAGCCAGATACACTCCCTCGGCCTGCGATCTGTGGGGTGTGGTGTGGTGCTTGATGACATCCTCTAACGGAAAGGCAGCACATTGCAGAACTGTGAACACCATGACTCAAAAATCTCTGAGCTGAGATTAGTGGAGGCTAATGTCAGCTTGGCAGCACACCCAGGGGCTTCTGGCAAGCATGCTGCTCAGAGATGGAGCCCCTGAGCTGTAATCATGCTAGAGAAGATGGACAGGATACGAGGAATGGCATAATCACTCTTTCCAGAATTGATTCCTTCTCAGCTTAACATGTCGAAACATCAAAAGTACTGAAAAACCCCCATCTGCCACCAGACCTAATCAAACACATCAATTATTGCTTCAGAAAGACAGTTGCTGCTAGATTTGATATCCCAAAAAAGCAAAGCTGCTTTAAAGCATCTTTTTATTTTAGCTGAGTGTTTTCATGACAGCACACAATTCCTAATGAGCACTAATACAGCTAGGACACACAGAAAAATATGTCAACTGTGCAAAGATCAGCTCTAGACACAGAAGAGGAACTCTGAATCCCAGTGTATTTCAGTAGAACGAGGGGCTTTGGAGGCCAGGTTTGTTGCATTAGGGCAAGGAACCAGGTACATTCTACCAAAGCCTTGCTTTGACACACTGAGAGAGTCGTACACTCATTCTTAATGTCTGGGTAAAATACACAGGGTTGGTCTTCCTATTGTGGGTTTTGGCGGTGGTACTGGATTGTGAGGACAAAGAAGGCAATGAAGAGACTGTGCATGTCTCTTGTTTCCTCTGTTGTCCACAGAATATCTGGTTATGGAGAGCAACATCTGAAAAGGTTTTGAAAGGCAAAGTCACCTTGCAGCTATCAAAACACTTCAGATGAGGCAGATGGGAAACCAAAAATATTATTTAGGTTTGGGCAGTAAAACTGACATTGAACCCATTTGCCTCGTTTTTCAGGCTTTGATGATAGTTAATGACAGCTTACAGAAGTTGTAAGTGATCTAAAAAAGCCATAAAAAGCTGCTTTGTGTCCTTGTTCAGGGGATGAATTTAACAAAACCATTATGGGGCTTTAAAACACTATTTTGACTTTCTAGAACCAGCTGTGGGATGATCCAGCTGCAGTTGGATCCCCCTTGCATCTAAGAGAACATTTAAGAGGATTAATCCCAATAATTTTAATTCAACAAAATGACCTTATGTAACATTACCGAGGAATTAATGAGAATTCTCTCATGTGGGTCATCACCAGCCCAGTGGATTTTTTTTTTCCCTGAGGGATCTCACTGGTCTCAGGCAGAGCGTGGACAAAGTAGATTGACTGTGTAGCACATTGCATGGGATGAGATGATAAGTCACTCGGAGCAGGAACACTTTTTCCTTTGCTGAATTATTATTTGGGAATGTACAACAAAGAATGCAGCTGTCAGCCTCCACTGGTGCTATTTGAAACCCTTTTGGCTCCAAGGCTTTTTCCACAGAAAAATGCAATCTCATCTAATGCAAATGCTGCTGCAGGAATCTGTGTAGTCCAGCTGTCTTTTTTTAATCTAAAAAAGTCCCGATCTAATTGTTTTTGACTGTGTTTCTTTGCTGTTCTTACTGAGCCGAGCAGGATGCATATTAAAACTAATTAGGCACATGTAGGGTATTCAATATTTGATCTTAATATTAAAGGCCCCAGGAGAGGGCACATTATCAAAGTTAACTAACTGCAAATTTTAGTAAAACCAAACTATGCCAGTGGCCTGACATTCCATAAAACCCAAGTCTGCGCCGCTCCCAGCTTTGTGCAGGACATGGGGGTCAGGGCAGCCTTTTCCTGTGCCCCTGCTTCCACCCTTTGCTTCTCATCTGGGCAGACCTGACTCTCAGGAGCAGAGGAAACTGATTTGGGGCAGGAAGAAGAGGGTCTATGTGTGGCTTCTGTATTAGCAAGTGTGATGGGTTTTTCTTCCCCTGACTACACCCCTATACTGCCATCCCCTATCTGTGCTGTAGGGGAAGGGTCTGAGGTTTGGACTGGGGAGTGAGCCAGGCACTGAATCCCTGCAGTTCCATGCTGGGAGTCAGGTCCTGAGCCTGTGTACATCAGTGTACCTTCCCCAGCCAGCCCACAGCCTGACCCTCACCAGAACCAGCAGCTCCCGAGAAAGGAGGAGCTCATTTATGGTCATTAACACTTGGGAGCAGGATAGTGCATATGGGTACTGGGACTCCTCTGGGGACCAGTGGCCAGCAATCTCTGCAGGAAAAAAACTCATTAGGGTGCCTCAGGTGGGTAAAAGCACTGGTATGGTTGGCTGTGCACAATTAGGCTTGGTGTGGGTAATGCTTATTGTCACGGGTACACCATGGGACAAGAGGAAATGGCCTCAAGCTGAACCAGGAGAGGTTTAGGTTGGATATTCAGAGGAATTGAAGGGGTTGTCAAGCACTGGAACAGGCTGCCCAGGGAAGTGGCAGTCACCATCCCTGGATGCATTTAAAAGATGTGTAGATGTGACACTTAGGGACCTGGTTTGTTGGTGGACTTGGCAGTGCTAGGGTAGGGGTTGGATTTGATTATCTTTGAGGTATTTTCCAACCTAAACAATTCTATGATTTTCCTGACTTTGTAGTGTTAAATTTCAAAGGATGACTACATCCCTATTGTGTTGGGTGGAGTACTCGCACAGTAGCTGGCTTTGCTCTGCCTGCTCAGCCTTGCCTTCTTTTCAAGTATCAGAACTGGTGTCTTTCATTCATCAACACTAATTAATTACTTTCAGGATGCAGTAGACTGTTTACACTCTTGAAATTGTTTTATACACACACTTAAAAACAAAGTATTTCACTCCACTGCTTCCTGTTGAAAATGTAAATGCTGAAACAGTCCTCATGCTGCAGAGATGGGAAGGTCATTGGTGCATCCCAAATGTGGGGTGCAGAAGCCAACCCAACACCCCAGTCCAATGAAGGACACGTGGCAGGAACCTCAGCATGCAGTCCAGGAAATCATCTCTCATCTCAGCTACAGCATTCAACCGAAGCAGGGATCACCCTCAAGATAGCCCAAAGCCAAAATTAGGCACTGATGTAGAACTCAATTAAAAAATAATAATAATAATAATTAAAAGAAGACTAAGAGCTGCTTCCAAACAGCCACAGGGCTGTAGGGACACAGCACCATGTTGGGAGTGCTGTACATGTTTCTGGTTTAGGGCTATATTAAACTGGAAATGAAGAGTATTCTGCAAATATTTTATACACCTGAAAACAATCTGAAATCAAAGATTTTGGGGAAGATGCAGTATCTGACCCCTGTATGTCTGGAAGCTAATCGCTGTTAGCTCAATAGCCGCTTATCTACAGACAAAAATAAGATGGTAGCAATGTCGATTCTGAGCAGACACAAGAGTTTCTTATAACATCATCTTCAATCTTTTTGACCAGCAGTTAAGGTGCATGGCTGGCTTTGAAGAGACACCATGACAGCATCCGAGGGACTTACAGGCATTAGGCACAAACTGAACTGCCTTAGAGGGGCAGGAATGCTTCTGCCTTGTACAGGTCTGTGAAACCTCTGCAACCGATTTGAGTAAGCTCAGCCATTTCCAGGGCTGTAGATTTTGGCATCATTTCAATCGCCTGATGGATTTGCTTATTTTTTAACATGAACCATCTGGTTAGTTAGAATAATATCTTTGCGTGCAAGAAATACTTTGGTGGTAAGAATTCAGTTTTGAGTGACCCAAAGGTATTTCCTCCAGAAAGGAGATTTTCCCCAGCTGGGTGTCTATCACAGGGCTCCATCAGTATTTCTTGGACCAGTGTTAAAAAGTCCAGGCTGAAAAAATTATGCTTTTTAAAAAGAGCTCCATTTGCAGTTTTTAGATGACCCTAAGGAAGTTGTTTTTCTTTTTTAAAAAAAAGGGCATGTAGGCAAACAGTCATCTTAATTTTCATCTCGGAGAATTTCTTGTGGAAGTAGGATGTACAACATGGCATTCTAGTGCAGCTGGGGGGAAGAAGAATGGGAGTTTAGAGAGATTTGCACCCTGTCACGGAGGTCTGAACTGTGCCTTTGCAGTCTTTGAACACAAGGTCATGGGCATCTGCGTTGATTTAGTTTAACATAATCCAGGAGTTTTTAATCGCATTTCAGGCTATTAAACGAGTGAGAAGAGAATCACTGGAATTTAGCTTCATAACTCCCCTGTAAACAAAGTTTTTAACCTCATATCAAGATAAAAATAAATTTAAAGTAGCTGATTAGCAGGAGATTTTCCATCAGAATTTGATCATCCTCCTCTCTACATATTAAAGTCAGATTTTTGTGCTATTTTTCCCCATTTACAAACAAAGATTGCAGAGTTTTCTTCAGAATTAGATTTTTTTCTTTTGATTCAAGCTCTGCCCAGCCCCACCAGAATAACCTGCTTGATTCTGGGTAGGAGACAGGAAAGATTATTTTTGAAAGAAAAATACGGGAAAAAGGAAGAGGATAAAAATCAGAAAAGTTTGCTGAGCAAAAATAGATTTTGTGATGTGTGTTTGTTCCAAGATTCTCCATCTAAAATCCACCTTGGATCAGTCTATACCATAAACATGAATGTACTAATGGGACTCTAAACAGCCTGAACAAAAATGTGTCTGTGGGCGAATGCTCAGTTATCCCTATAATGCCATCTCCCTTCTGCCATGACCCAAGTCCTCTCCTCCCTTTTAAGCAGCATTTTACACCCACCAGCATCATCTTACACACTCTGCATTGTCTGGGAGGCTTTCCCTGCCCACAGTGTCATGTGGACTTGGAACACTCCTGAGACCTGAGCTTTCCTGAGGTGGAAGGAGACGCTGCTGAGGAGCTCAGAGCCACCCAGACTGGAGGGGAGCTGTGGGTGCCCCACAGGATGGTGCCACTGCCAGCCCAAACCAGCTCAGTGTCCTAGAGCCCCAAGAGCTGACATTCATCACCAAGGCACAGGGCTCTGTAGGAAAGCTGTGCAATGACCTTTAAATTCCTTAATTTGTCCAGGTGAAGGTGAGGAGCGGGTCTGCTTTTGTAGGAACTGGACCGTTCATTTGTAAGGTATTTGCTTGCAATACACTTTGAGTGTAATAATCTCCTGGTGGTTTCTTGCCTGGTTTTATTCAAGCAAATCACTATAATTGTGGGGATGTGCATTGATATGGGAAAACTTCATTCAGCTGGAAGCATCTTGCTGATTGAAAGTAAATCATCTTAGGTAAAACAGAAACAGTATGAGTTTTATTTTCTCTAGTAGGCAATTGGAAGTTTATAAGTATGTCTTTCACAGTGATGCAGACAGTTCGAAGCCACACAAAGTTCCCTGAATTTTACAGGAAATGTTTCAGAGGCACTGGCATGAGTTTTTGCAGTGATGACAAAGGGCAGGAGACGAGACAGGGATGTGTCAGCTGGGGCATGAGAACCTGCATGTGAAGCTGTGAAAGGGATGGAGGATGCTGAGCACTGGAAGCAAGAGGTGGTGCAGGGGTGTCCACAAATCTCTGCTGCTGAGCATGCCATTCCCTCCTTCTGGCACAGAAAGGACAAGTAAGATTAAATACCTTCAGGTCAGCCATGTTTAAGGAAATTCTTAGTACGTACTTATAGGCGCCATCTCAGAAATACAAACACTTCTTGAGAGCTCTTGGAGGGCAGGTGAGGCACCAGAAGACAGGGAAAAAAATGCAAACATGGTGCCTATCTCTAAATATAGATGAAGAAAAGAGGAGTGAGAATTATAGACCAGTCAACTTCTAGAAGCTTTCAAGAGAATTGAACTAGCAATCATATAATTTGCAACCACCTAGGAGATAAAAAGGGAGATGAGTGACATCCAGCATGGATTATACAAAAATGAGGCGTGTTAAACTAGTCTCATTTGATTTCTCAGCAGAAGTAGGAGAGGAATAGTCAGTGCCATATCTAGATTTTGGGAAGGGTTTGTAAGAATCCCACTGGATTTTTACAAAGTGACCTGGGAAAATACTGCAGATAAAGCTACTGCAGGTCTTACACAAAAATGGATGAGTAGCACAACTCGTTCTCAGAGTATACAGTTATCAGTGGCCAATGGTCAGAGCAGAGGACTGTCAGCCAGGATTCCACTGGGGTCTGTGTCAATTTCCTTCTAAATTTTCATCAGTGAAACATGGATGGAAATACATCATTACCCCTGGCAGTGATAGGGAGCTGGGAGAGGTACTTCAGCACATCAGAGGATAAACTTTACAGCTTCAAATGATCTTGGCAGACTGGAGAAGTCAGGACTGGGTCTATTCTGGGGTACTGTGCCTCAAAGAGGAGGGGAGGAGGACCTGCTTGGAGAAGGTGTAGGGAAGTGTCGGTGTGTTTACTAAACTTGGCTCAGGTTGGAAGGGCTGGAATAGCTCGGCTGGAACTGATGTATGGGAATGACGATGACTCTAGCCTCTGCTCCAGGAAGTTTTCAGGATGATGGACACGTATTTCCCTCAGGAGTGACCTGGGCAAACTGGCTCCTTGGTGGGATCAGCCCCCAGCTGAGATCCAGCACTACTGTACTGGAGCTGCCGTGGGCTTTGTTCAGAGCCGCTGCTCCACAGCCGCTGGGGCCGTGCGTGTCAGCAGGGACAGGCGGCAAAATCATCTCTGGCTTTGCCTTCCTAATGCATTCGTTGTGTAGTGAAAGGCTGAAGGCACGTAAGTGCTTTGTTGAACAGAAGCCAAAGCAAGCTGCTATGCAGAATGCACCCCCTGTTTCCAAGTATTTCATTTATTTTGTAATTAAGCAATAATTGCTGAGGCACTGGGCACTTCTTCAGGATTAATGACTTGCTGGGGGATGGCAGAAGATCTGATCTGCGGTGGAACCATTTCTCCAGCAAATACCTGCCTGTTACTGCCTTTGTGAAATGAGTACAACAACACAACATGCCAACATATGGGTTTTGCTGTTAGCAGCTGAGGGATGGGGAGCAGGCATTAATGGGTACCTTAGGCAATCAGGTTGCTTCAGTTGTCTCTCACCATTCCATTCAGAGCACAGTGTTTTATTAGTCACTTGGTGAATGAAATGGCTTTGTAATTGCTCAGAATCACTTTTTTAAATTACAGCACTCTCTCCCCCCTCCACAGCCCCTAGGGATCCTCTTAAATCCCTTTTCTTCCTTTGCCCTGGAGAGAACCAGTTCTAGTGTTGCAAAGAGGAACCTATCTGCAGCAGTTTCCTTTGTAATTCGGACACTGGGAAAAATATACACCATTTAGAAAACAGAGGATTCACATTTTTGGTGCTGAAAACTTTCTGCTCCCATAATTTGCAGGTTGCTTAAGGAGTAGCCCACCCTGCCTAAACCTTTAAAGACTTTACAGTCTTGACATGCTGCTCGCTTCTATTAGTTCCTACACCTGTATGTTTTTAATGGTCGCAGCTCACTACAGTACACAAACCCCACTGCTTCTCATGTCCTGTGGTACCAGGAGCTGGCTCAAGCCATGTCCCATAGCAATATACCTCCCAGGAGTGGTGTTGGAGCTTTAAATGTCCTCTAGACAGTAAAGCACAATAGCAGGCAAGAAGAAAGGTGTATCCCAAACAGGTGAGTGGCAGCATGAATGTTTCCAAAGGACTATGGAAAAGCCTGCTACAGGATTGGAGCCGTCAGATCACCAAGGCAAGCAAATGGAGAAACATTTGTGAAAAGCATATAGGACAATAAACCGGTTCACAGTGCCCTAGCAGGCTTTGGAGCAGAAGTCAGGGGGATTTGCTCACACAAGTATTAGGTAATGTGCTAACTGCGTGATTGATTAATCTGTAGGTACTTCCTACAGCAAAACTTCGATACTGGCATCCACAGTGCTGCTTTCAGTCACCATGGCTGCCTTCCCAGAGAGATTTCACACAGGAACAATCAGGGTGTTTTTTCTCCATGCTCTTTCTGCCCCCTTTAAAAGCACCAGTTTTACTTCTGTGTTTGAACGACAGCAGTGTTGTTGCCCAGCTGCAGTGTGTTCACTGAGGGATCCCAGAGCCACTCTCCATCCCTTAATTCTGCCTCTTCAGCACAAGGAGCCCTGTTACTTGATAAAGAATTTACTGGCTTGGAGTATTTAGAAGTGAAGATGTCAGGCGCCAACTTCATGGCACAAAGCTAAAAACGGTTTAAACTCTGAGGAACACCAGAAACCAAAGCTCACCTCTTTCCCCATACAGCTGTTCAGCCCTCTTTTTGCCTTCTAAATTCCTGAGTTGATGTCTGTCAGTGAAAGCCAGAAACAAATCCAGCCCAAGCTGTGGACATCACTCTCATCTCCTCCAGCCTGGCCAACAGCTGGGCCAAATTTCAGCAGCATCCTTTTGAGTTCATTACACTGCCCCTTGTGCCTGTCCTCACCCTTTTCTTTTCCCCCTCTTATGTTTCTTCTCTTAGTTGCCCAAAAACCAGCATTTATTCTTGCTTGCCCCAAAATCCAGCCACTAGCCAACCATCCAGAAAGAATGAATTATTTCTGGTGATGCTTTCACAAATCACCTGCCTTCCTCCCGTGGGACCCCTGCTCTGCTGTGCTTCTTGCTGTCAGGCTCAGAGCTGGGAGGAACTGGTGCTGTACAGTCTCTCCTGAATTCAAACAGAATTGATGCAGATCTTTGTGCCTTTTGCCACCCATAACTCTTTGGGTTTGACTGCACCTTTTGGCAAAGAACACATTTCCCAGAAGTTCAGCAGCTTGTCTGAGTAACAGTAAATGATCCATGAGATCCAGTGCTGATACATGGCTCTGCTGCCCCGCCTCCTTCCCCATCACTCAAATGCTACTGTTCCAAACCTCCCCACAATCACTGGATTCACAAAAAATAAAAGCTGCAGAGTACAAGATCTGCTGTTGCCCGTAGCTCCATCGAAATCAAAACAAGCTATAGAAATTTTGGGGCAAATTGGCAAGTCTGGATTTACTAAGTCAGGTTTTCATCCACCCCTGTTCTCCTCAGCTTAGGTGAGGAGAACCAGCAGCCCCCTGTGCTGTTTCCAGCACACCAGCACCATTTGCCTTTGCTGGAGGGTAGCCAAGCAGGGGGCTCTGTCCAGTTTCTCAGATCAGTAGCTTAAAAATTTCATCTTCAAATGATTGTCTGTCTGAGGCTGTCTTTGCTTGTAGTCATATTTTTCCAGGACTCAGGGGTTGTTGAGCAGCTCCTCCCAGGAGCTCAGTGTTCAGTGTTGAGTAAGCAAAGGTTGTGGTGGGGACAGCAGAGAGTCAGTCACTTGTGTTAGAAAACCTTTCTGTGAGCTTCACATCGGGGAAGGAGATCTCTGTCTTGGTCAGCATGTTTCTTCCAGCCTTGTTCTTCGTGTAGTCATCTGTTAATAACACTGGGCTGGCATCCAGCCCCGTTCTCCATCACAGCACTGTATCTATTGCAAGCTCATGGTGTGAGCTAGTGCTCCCTCTCTCCCAGGGGATGCCAGCACTTGTCAGGACCTTTGATGGTGTGTATCTGATTTAGAAAAAAAAGGAATCAAAAATCCTGTTACAGAAAGGGTGCTAGGTTTTATCAGAGACCAGATCTGTTACTGAAGGACCCTCTGTTGTCCAGTGACATCTGAGGATGAGCAAACAAGGATTTCATTTTAGCTAAGCAGATCATCCTCTCTTCTGACATTTAAGACAGGATCATAACTTATGTCTTCACTGGGAAGAATTATTGTCAAACACAGTTAGCTCTGCAAATCCTAGCTGTTTTGTAGACACATCCAGGCTTAGTTCTGGAGTTACTTAGAGATGAATAAATTACAGGGGTCAGTCTTCTGACCTGAGCAAGGGACTGCAATACTTGCGCCATCAAATAGTTCCTTTGCAGAGTTTAATAAAGATCAATGCACAGAGCACCCAGCGTGCAGAGCTGGTAGGACTGTGGGTCACATTCCCATCTTGCTTTGGGAAGGGATAACATAACATGCCTCGAGGCAAAAAATATCTCAGCACTTACTCTAAAGGAGAGAGAAGGAGGGGGGAGGAAATGTGGAGGGTAAGTACTTAAAGTGCTTCATAACTAAGACACTTCCCCCCTCCATGCCTGAGTCCCTGTATCTACAGGGGTATTTCGACTCTGGTTCCTTTTGTAAGGTACCCCAGGACTTACTACTATTGAAAGGACTAGACAAAAACTAGGGGGTTCTCTCATTTGTTTCAGTCATTAAGATCTGATCTGATCTGATGGTCATTTGTCTGCATTGAACATATTTCCGTAGACCTTGACTGGGAAGGTAATGTAGGACCTGGAAACCTCCCCCTGTGACTGCTGAGCGTGCAAACACAAGGTGCTCCAGGCTCTAGCGTTTGCAGTTCGTTTGGGAAGGAGGTACCATATGCACCAACTGTGCACAAAACCTTCTTGACAGAGAGCAAAAGGGATGCTAATTCCAGCACTGGGCTCAGACACACTACTGGTGAACAACCAGAAAGGTTTAAAAAGAAATGCTGACTAAATTAAGCGAATCAAGCCAGCAGATGTGCTCTTCAGAAGAGCACAGCTGTCTTTTAAATGTCTCTCCCACTGAAATTACATTCTCAAGAGTTTTTTTATCCTTTGCATTTTCTTCAGGATCATCCATGAGGATGGCTTCTCTGGAGAAGATGTGAAGCAGTACAAGCCAGTGGTCTACAGCAACACTATACAGTCACTGGCAGCTATTGTCCGTGCCATGGATACCTTGGGCATTGAGTACGGTGATAAGGAACGACGGGTAAGTGAAAATCACCACTACTTGGGTACAGACAGCTGAGCACCCAGAGACTCCAGAGCACCATCAGGAGGCATTTGCACAATCTCAATACCTTGGAGGGATAAGGAGGGAGGGGAGAAGATTTACATCACTGTTGTATGCCTGTTGCTCATGCAGTTTGTGCAACAGAGACGCAATTGCATGTGGTGTGCCATTTGTACACTTACACTGGGAAGTGTAGCCCTGGGGACCACAGTGTCACAACAGCCACGATCTCTCATGCCCTGGCACTAGTCAGGCCAGGGCAGAAAAATAATCTGTTGTCTAGGGACAGCCTAGAGAGAGCTACTGATAGATTTGAGGAAACAGTGAGAATATGTGTCCTGTCTCCTGTGCATGTGCTGGACACACAGGCTGCATGGACTGATGAATCAGGGAGAAGTCTTGCTGCCGTTCAAAGCCCTTCCACCAGCCTGCTAATGTAGGAAAGCTTTTAGGATTAATTTGACTGGGGCTTGACTGGCTTCTACTCACACATTGCCCATTTAAGTGTACCCAAACAGCGATTTCAGTTGCAAACAAGGGGATGTATTTCTTCAGTGAGGTTGGTATGGACAGGCTCTTAGGCAGCAGCATTGGCATCTGTCTTATCAGAACAGCTATGTGATGCCTGGCAGCCTTCTTGTGCCACACACCTAGGCCAGCCTGTTCTTTTACAGTCGCTACTCTGTGATTACTTTCACCAGCTCACTATTTTTAAACAGTGGCTCCTCTGTGAGGTGCCCCTGCCAGCCTCTGCCTTGCCTTATTGCATTTCTGGCTCAGACCAAGCCCACACAGAGGAGCTCAGAACCCTAGAGTGAAGTCAAAACAGCCCTTTTTGCATGCAGCAATCCCAGAGAAAGTAAAACTACTTGATTTCACTGGAAATAAAATAATTTCAGATTAAAGATCTGGTAAAGGCAAAGTCCTATATGCCAGTGAGTTTGTCATGACTATTTTTAGGTAGCTATCAAATGACAGATGTACAACATACTCCAAACTCCTTATCTGAGGACTGATAATAAAAGCATTCACTAGAAGGGATGCCAAAATCCTGCTGTGGTGTTACTGTATGAAGAGGTACCTTGTTTCTCCCAATCGCAAAGAGGTACTTGGATTTCTTTGCATCTAGGGATTTTCCCGTAGGAACTCGAAATCCTGGAGACATTTCCATCCTAAACGTGGAGATGATACCATAATGGAGTTCTTGTGAGCTTGCCGAGAACTAATGCTGATGGCTTTCGAACTGAATACATTAATCTGTTGATTACTCGGTGACTCAGCTCTCAGCAAGGCAACGTATCTCACTCAGCTAAAAACCTATGCCTAGGAAAACAGAAACAAATCATTCTCCATGTCTGATAAATAGTCTGTGGCAGACAGCTTTAAAATGTAAAATTCCTTTTTTTTTTTTTTTTTTAAACGCCTAAAGTCCTAATTTGAGGAGGGAAAACTCATCACTGCTTTAGTGCCAGGCCTGGCACAGTACAGGGTGTGGAGGAGGAGAGCTGTTATCAGGACTGCCAGGAACGAGAGGTGGAGTACTGGGCTGAACAAAATGTTGTGTCCGTTCATATTCCCATGGAAAAGATGCCAAATGTTCCTAGGGTTGTATGATAACTCAGGCTGGAGAGGAGCTCAGGAGGTGTCGAGCTCAACCCCTGCTCAGGTAAAGTCTGAGGTCAAACCAGGTTGCTCAGGGCTCTACCCAGCTGGGTCTGAAATTATTTGAGGATGGAGACTGAACACCCTCTTTGGGCAACCTGTTCCACTGCTCTTACCATGTTCATGAAGGAAAGGTTTCTCCTTATGTCTAGTGTGAGCCACTGTTGTTTCAATTTATGCTTTATGGCAGTAGGGATCTTGTGTTATGCTTTGCAAAGTAAAAAGCAAGTTAGATTGAGTTCTTCCCAGCCTGGTTTCCCTTAAAATATGTAGTTCTGGAGGAATTACTCCTGTCTTACAATGGCGTCATGGTGACTGTGTCAGACAAGCCTGCCACAAACCACTATAAACCAAACCACTGTCTGGGAGGGGGATTCAGGGTATCTGTTCCCTTTGTAGATGGCAGAAATATTTCTGCATCTAGCAGCAGACAAAGGAAACCAAGTCTCTCAGGCTGTGATCTTCCACTTGCTCCTTTCTCTTAGGCACAGAAAGTTGCTGGTATTAGTATGCAGTAGTATTTATTTTAATCTTACAAAGGAGCACATGGCTTCTGCTGCCCTGCTTTTGTTATTAATGCACAGCTGCTATAAAGAGAGGCCATTAAACAGGCGATTTGTTGAGTATTATGCTACGTGGTTCATCCCTTTTCAGGCAAAGCTTTTCTATTTTAAAAGTCATTCCTCAGCCAAGGGTTTCCAGTGCAAATCTTTTAGTGGGAGATTTTCCCCTACTCATCACTTAAGCCCCCAAGAGAAGGGAGCTCAGGAAGGGGAGCCAGGGCTGTGGCTGCTCCGGCCTGATTCAGCAGCAGGAACTTGGGCCTGGGACAGGTTTTCCCCTGAGACCACTTGGCTATTACTGCTTCGACCATCCCACTTTCTGGAAGATGGATCTGCATTCGTATCCCTTCCAAATGGCACCCTGACCAAGCAAAAAAAACCCTTCCCCTACTTAATAAATGCATGTTGTTATTGAGAGAGAAAAAACAAATCCTCTCACTGTTCTCATTTTTCTCCTGCCCATAATTGTACTTCCAATATTTAGTCTAATAGAAGTGAAAAGACTGGGGGAAGACTAAACCCCCTTGTTTTTGGCGGTCAAAGCGAGATCAATGTAGGAAATAGGACCTCAAAAGACAAAATAAATCACAAAAAGCATATGCTGCAGGTCTCGCTGACCCTCTCTGCTGATAAGGATTTGTCCCCAGGTTGAGAACAAAACAGTCTGCGTGTAGGATTTCACTTTTATGTGCGCTCCTTGTCCAGGGCAGCGGGTTGTCTTGCAGCTGTGCCCAGCTCACGAAAGGTTCATGGCCTGTGGGCAGCACCCAGGTCCTTGTTTTGTGTCCTTCAGCACGGGAGGCAGGACCACGTCCTGCCAGCTCACCACACGTTATCACTGCACACAGCATGGGAGGTCAGGCTGAAACTCCAGAAAAGCCGTGCAAGTGCAAAGTCACAAATCCTTCACGTGTTACAGGAGGGCGGGAGGAAAAGGAGCCGTCAGTGAGGAGACAGGAGCCAGCTGCAGAAGTGGCATCCGTGGGTGTTGCTCATCTCCAGGGCCACCCCTGCCCTGGGTCTGGATCCCTGACAAGCCAAGGGGTTACACGCAGGAAGAGAGGCAGAGGCAGAGGCTTAGTCTCGCCTGCCTACTCAGGACTCTCCAGCTGGTCTGTAGGGCACTACTCAGTCCTTACCTTGATAATCAGATTAACAGGCAGGAAAGAGTCAGGCTGTAACATGTAGCCTGTGGATTAAATGGTCCTCTAAAGTGCAAATGTATTAATAAAACAAGCTCCTCACTGATTCCATTTCAGTGCACTCAGGCAGAGCAAATGGGAAATGGAGGTTTGAAACCAAGAATCTAGAAGTCAGTCCAAGTGTTTGGAAAGGATCAAGCAGGAAGGGCAGGGTAAGGATGGATTTTAATATCTCTCTTTGAAGATCTGGTTCTGAAGTCTGGCTTCAGAAACCCCAGCCAGAAGAAGCATAAAGTCTCTTCCTCTGTGGGTCAATGCTGACCCCAGAACCTGCTTGGAAATGCAGACTTGCAGTCCCACTTTGGTGAAATGCCAGAGCTGCAGCCAGGCTGGGAGGCCTGGAGGAGTGTCTTCAGGTTGGATTGGTCCCAGGCTGCAATGGGCATCCTGCCTTGTGCAGGCTGGTATGAAAGCAGCTGTGGAACATGCTCATATTTTCATAAACCAGACAGAAACAGGCTGAAATTGTTCAGAAAGTACTCAACAGAGAATTCAAATATCAGTTGCATGGCTCAGATCCAAGTGTCTGGGGTGACAGGTCACAGGTTTAGCACTTGGGGTCCAGAGGTGGCAGGCAGTGACCTTCACACTGAACTTTTTCCCAGTGTGAGTCTGGACATGTCTCTGCTTCAGCTATGAAAAGGAAAACTAAAAAGCTGCTAAAGTGTTAAAATATTTTGATAGGGATTTTTTTTCTTTCGGACTTTGTAGCAAAATGTGTTTGTGGTGACCTTCTGCTGTGTTCAGTGTGCAACTCCTGAACTGTGAGCCAAACAAAGATGTGCCGGGCCATTTTAAAATACTGGCTAGTAGCCTTAAAAAAACCCTTCTGTAGTGTAATTGAACAGCCCACCCGGGGTGGCTGGCAAAGAAGTCTGCATCAAATCTGCTTCTGAACAGAGAGGGGCCTGTAGTAACCTGGTGCCTCCAGCCCCTTCCTCTCTGCATGTGCTAAAATGGGATTTTGGGAGCTGCCTTCTTCCTCTCATTCTTGCTTGGCCGTGGCAGGAGCAAAGTCACAGCCGCTGTCACCTGCTGCCTTACAGGCACTGGAGGGGAGCAGTGTGGGGAAGGATCTCTCTTTCATAAGATCTGGTCCTGTGTAACTGGCTTTTTGTACTTGTCAGCTCAAGAAATTGTGCTACTTCATTTGAGCCAGGTATCTGTTTAGACCAGCTGGCTCCTACTGTGTGTCCCTAACCCAAGCTCTCTCCGAAATGCAAAAAGGCTGCTAATAACTTCAGGGAGGGCCGGTGAGGTTAATCAGGCACTGCTGTGCTGGTAGGAAGCCTCTGTTAGCTACCTGGGTGAGCTGGGGGGTGGACACACGATTCCTGGGCTTGTGCTGCTTGATTGAGAGTGCAGCCAGTCCTTGCTGATCTGCTGTTGTGAGTGATGGGAACTTAGGGCTGTTTCATAGAAGAGCAGGATGGAGTGGAAAAAAAGGGAAAATGGAATAAAGAGGACTAGACACGCCATTTGTACCTGGTGTCAGCATTTGTCTGGACATCCAGCTGCAGACAACATCTACTTGCAATAGTCACAGCTCACATATAATCATATTTACTGTACTGTATTACAAATACCCAAGTACCAGTCCAGGACAAATATTTCAGCCTGCCCTTCATAAAGGTCTGTCACTTTTCCATTAAGGCTGAAGTCATCTTTCTCACACACCTCCCTCTTGGTCCTTACACAAGGTGCATTTCAGTTGCCATCATTCGTATTTCTGAGCAGTAGGGAACAAATAAAGGGCAGGGTATTTCTTGAGAGGGAGGAAACATGAAACAGAGAGAAAAGCACTTGTTATTGTCACAAGCCTGCCTTGTTGCCAGGGAGATGGTTGGCTCATTCAAGAAACACTTGTGGTTGCTGGCCAAGATGGCCAATGTATTTGGAATCTGTGCTGCAAAATGAGGGTGTGGGAGAAGGAGGGAGACAGCAAAGAACAGGGGAAAGCCCAGAGTAAGCTCTGCCTGCGTGGTCACAGAGCATGACCCACATGCCCCACAGCACCACTTCTGGAGTCTCTCTAACCAAAGCAGCAGCTTCTACATTCCACTAATGTGTTTCCCTCCTTTGGAAATCCCTTGAGCCCCTGAAAATGCAAGATCTTTCCTAATAAATGATAGCAGTAAATTAACAGCAGAGCACAAAGGCAGTTTATGACAGCCCTTTGTGCCAACTGAAAGAGCTTGGAACAGTCTACTTCCATGCCTTTGCTCTGCCTCTTAGGGAGAGTCAAACTCCCTCATCACCCAGAGGGATCCTAGCCAAGTCAGCTGAGATCCGTGGCTGGACCTGGGAGACCTTGCTTTGCTTTGCAGCAGCAGCAGCAGCAACACAGCCTGGCCCTGTGCTCCTGCAGAGCTGAAGTCGTGATCATCAGATCTATAACATACAGTGATCTTCACATGGCAAAAAAAATCCCCCAGAACCATTGTCTGCTTTGCTGTACTCATGCTGCTAATATAATGATCAGAAGAGGGACAAAAGCAGCTGGAGTCATGGCTATAAACACATCATGGCCAGAAAATGTAGTAGTAGTAGAAACAGCTGGATGCTCTAGGCAAGCGACTGAACCACATGGCCAGTGCTGCACCAGAGGCTGTACCAGTAACTTTTCTTTCAGCAGAAGACTGTCAATCACTCACAAGAGCTCTAGAAACCCAAACTTCCCCAGGGTGGCCCGATATACCAGTTTTAGTTAAAATTCCTGAAGAATGAAAAAAGACAGCTTGAAATGGATCCAAAAGGAGAGTGGGCGGCAGTCGCGTAGCACGTTGGAAACGCGTGTGGTGTGGAAGGCGGCTCGCTGGAAGGTGCCACCTTGCTGAGCATTGATGTGCCAGCATGATGTTTTTCACATTGGTCCTGTTTCAGGATGATAGCCATGGTGTTGGCATGGCAACCCTCACTCAAAAGTAAACACTGGGTCTGCTTTTTGGGTTCTCTTGGACACCAACGGTGAATGGGCAGGAGTCAGGGGACGGTGGGAGAGAAGTTCACCTGGTCTTCCAGTGCCTCTGTGCAGTCAGAAATCTGTTCCTAAGAAACACATTTCTAGGGAAAAAAAGTATTGTGAAGCACTTCAGTATCATTTCTAAGTGAGCCAGATGAGAATAAGAGATGTGGTCACACCTTAAAATGCCACCAGATTTGTTTCTTTGGTGAACACTTGGCGTCAGCCAGGTGCTGTAGGCTGGTGATACTTGCTGTCCATGATGCCTTCCCAATTCTGAAATGGGTTTTGTAGTTGAATGTCCTACAAAAGCACTGACCAGAACAGATGCCATCAATTAAAACTAGCTTTTTAATTTTCTTTTGAAGAAAAACAGAAGATAAAGAGATGTCTCAGGGGATCATTGATAAGAGAGAGACCACATTCACATCTTTCCTACTCCAAGCTCCAGACTGAGTCTAATCACATCTTTCACCACCTAAAGAAGGCTTTAAAGAAGATGGTGCCTGAGTATTCCCAGAGAGACACAATTAGAGGGCAGGGCAGTGCTCACTGGTGCCAGGAAAGAGAATTACAGTCAGAGATGAGCTTGGGCTTGTAGTGCTTTCCCTCTTCTCTCCATGGCATCAGGAGAGATCTGCACTTGAAGAACTACCCATCCCTTTGGGTATTAGATGAGTGGAGGGATAAGAGAGGTCTGAGGACATTTGTTTATGGGAGAATCAGTGAAAATAGAAAATACTCAAAAGATAGTTTTAAAATTACGGATATTGCCTTCCTCTTCAGCCAACCACCAGAAAAGCAGAAAAGCATCTCTGATGAGTTCTCCTGGCATTGTCTGCTCCCTGGATAGGGAAAACAGCCTCTTCAGGTGCAAATCCGTCTTTGGAGATGTTAGTTTTTTCGTGGTGCTTCTGCCATCAGCTGCCATTTCAGGCTTGATTTCTGAGGAATCAACAACACTAGTCCTCCAAAGCATCCTCAAAAAGGATCCTCACTTCCCCTAAAACTATCCAACACCCCTGTTCACCTGTGAAAATGCAGACCCCGTGCCACAGAGAGGTTAGGCTTTCTTCCTCCTCCTTGTGTGCAAGCTCTTTCTCTTCCCTGAGAAGGATATATTTTTCTTCCATGAGCTTTACATGTTTGATACTGATTTTTTGGATGATAGAAGGAATATTTTCAGTTTGAAAAGAAGAAAAAAACCCCACCCATCCCTGTTCCTTGGAAGAAGGGCTGCCTGCCTTCCCCTGTGAGATTTATTATTCAAATGCAGCCGCAGTTAGGGCTGCCAGGGCCGTGGTGTGACAGGGTAGAGGCACAGAGGGGAGGGTGAAGCAGACACGGGACTGTAACATTTGCGGCGAATTAATGAGAGGTGGAGTGCTGCTTTCCATTCCCACAAGATACTGATGGAAGACAGCTTCTCTGGGAGCCCCTGGAAAGCACCGGAGCGGGACAGCACAAAAGACAAAGTGTTCAAAAATATTTGGCAGCTGGAGCAGAGCCGTGAGAAGGTGAAAACCTTGTTGCTTGAAAAGGGGCTTCCTGGTAGCTCTTGGATCCAAGGTCAGGAGAGACCTGGCTGCACACCCCATTCACTCCTTGGTGGATGCCAAGGCAGATTCCATCCTATCTGAAGGGGCTCAGCGCAGCCACTCCCCACAGAGCAGGTGGCAGTGGCCTTGCCCTGGGTGGCATCTGGTGTTGGTGAGCACAGGCAGATACTGTCTGCCCTTCACTAGAGCCTTTCTGTCCAGAAAGGGATTGAAGGGCCTGTAAGCCAGGACAAAAAACCATATCTGGGTATGTGATATACTCGCAGTGGAAGCACTGAAGTTAAACACTGCCAGGGCAGAGGCTTCAAAGATACCTATACATGTTTCTGACTGTAGGGCTGATCAGGCACTCGCTGAAGTCCTTCCAGAAAGTCACCACTATGTTTGAGACTGAAGTTCAGGTTGCATCTGGCCACAGCCTTGTGCAGGCAGAATGCTGCCTTCAGGTATGATTGCAAGTCAGTTCTCCAAGCAGCAATTGCAGGTAACTACTAACTACTCAGCACATTTCAAATACATGTCAGTTATTAAGTAGATTTATTTCCATCTCCTCTGGGAAATGTTGGGAAGCACTGCTGAGTCACGCTGCTTATTCACCAATTTTAGGAATGCCATTAAAAATATTTATTTTCCACGTGCCTTCTATGATGTTCCTATTATTTGAATGTCTCTAGATGTAAAATGAAAACATTTGTATAGGGTATTCCTGGCCTTAAACAGATCTCTGATGCATAACTCACAAAAAGGCATAAAACAAGGGATCTGTCCCTTGGCTCTGTGTATGATGGGATGGTGGTGAGGGGTAGTCTTTGCTCCAAAATGGCAGGAGCACAGGCAGGCTGGGCTTGACACAGCTTGGGGTGGAGGAAGGACAGAGTGAGCAGCTGCTTTGCTGTGCCCAGGCACATGGGAGAGGAGGGACATGGGACATGGAACATGTTCCTTGCTTACAGCAGATGCTGATAAACCCAGGACACAATATTCTGCTGTGGTCTGCTCTGGCCAGAGACCCCAAAGCAGTTCAGCCCCCAAGGCTCACAATGTCAGGTGCCCTCGCAGGAGCGCCAGGTCCAAGGGCACACTGAACCTGAGTGCTCAGCCACCTCCCGCTCTGTGAGAGCGGGTTTCACTGTCAGCTTCAGCAGGGAGGTGTGTGAAGGCCTCGCTGACAGCCCACTCCCCTCACACCCTGGAATTAACCCAAACAAGGGAACACACTGGAGCAGAGGAGCCATTTCATGACCTGTGGCTGTGAAGTCCCATCCTTCCAAAAGGGGAATTTTGCTGAGCTGGTGAGGCAAGGAGACAGAGCTCCCAGCTGATCACTGCCCTTAAGGAAGCTAAGATGTGCCCATGCCACGCCCAAGCCCCACACCACCCAAGGGGAACCCTGTCACTCCGAAGTGAGTAGCTGCTTCTCGTAGGCTGGATCAGCCAGCCAGGGAGAGAGTGCAATGGCTGCCTTCCCTCACACAGAGGCACAGTGGCATGGTGGCACCTCAGACGTGTCCCTTGCACTGCATCAATCATGGGGATGGCAGAATTTCTGCCACAGATGTAGTCTTTATTACCCGAATACAGGTTTTACTGAGGCTATTAATGGGTTTTGTGTACCTTGGTAATAACCGATTAAAGATACCACAAGGGAACTCATTTAACAGCTACAATTACTGCTTTGACCTCAGCCTCACCCACTGAGTCGGATGTGAGGGTGCCTGGCAGTGCAGCAGGGACCAGCCTCACCCTGGGCTGCAGGAGCTCAAAGATGCCATTCACCCAGGTCACAGTTGCTGTGGGGGGTGACTGGGCAGGAATTCTTGGTGTTTCATTGAAAGGAAGGGAAGAATCAAACTCCAGATGAGGGTTAGAAACGACAAAGCCTCAAGATCTGCTGTGAAACAGTATCATTTTGCACCATGGCAATGTTTAGCCTTGTGGTCAAAGTCAGGGAGAGAAAATGTGGAGGAAAAAAGTGCAGGATGTGTGAATTAGCCTGTGTCTGGTTTAGGGTTTTTGACAGACAGTCGCTGGGGGCCCCAGGACGCCTCATCCTTCCCCAGCAGAGACCCACATCTGCGTCACATCACCCCGGAATCGCTCCAGGCAGCACAGCACATCCCTTCCCAGCGTCAAAACCCACTCAGGAGCCAAAGAAATTCTCACCCACAGGCTTTGAACACATTTCCTTCTTTTTGCTGTGCTATTCCCTTTCCAGGGCTGTAGGAGTTTCTGGTTTGCAACACATTGTATCTGTGTTGATGGTGTGACTGTTGCTAGATACTTTTCCCTTACGAAGAAATAATTCCCCTAGGTTTGCTGTATATGTAATTAAGTCCCCATTTTCCTACAGATTGGTTTAAGACTAGATTAACTCCATTGATTAGAGGGGAATTACCCTTGATTTACACGGAGATCCTGGGAATGAAGAATCAAGTGACACACAGGAACAATCCTACAGTAAATGCTCAGGGTAGCTACATGGTTGTCACCCATCTTTCTGTATTTGGAACCTCCCTGGGCAGGTGTTTGTTCCTTTATGTGAGGGGGGATACTAAATCAATCTTACCTGCTGAATACACCTTACAGATGTTCAGCTGGGTATCCAGGTTGTTGGGTCATGTGCTGAACATAACCAGTTTCTCCTTAGTCTGACAGTAAAACTGGAGCAAGACTGTCCTCCAGAGAAATTGCTTCTGGTTTGATGAGGTTTTACCAGTAGGGGTGGGAGGGGACTGTACTGCACAGAGGAAAAGGAGCATCCAGTAATGAGAGAAGATACAAACAGACTTACATCTCCAAAATAACCCTTTACATGTTTGGGACGGAAAAAGGGTCCCATCCTGCTCCCTCCTAACTTCCAGCATCTGCTGTCCTCCAGAGGAGAAACCTCCTTGCCCAGTCCTCCTCAGGAAGGGCACAGCAGGACACAGCCATGCTCACTCCCTTTGGATCACAGCTTGGCTCTGCTCCCACCCATGTCTCCATCTATGCCATCAAAGCCAAGCAAAAGGAGGCAATGGCAGAGAAGTAGAGTTTCCTGAGTCCAGGAGGGTGTTTGGCTTGCCAATTTTACTGAGTTTTTATTTAAAATTGTGAGAGCTTTCAGTGCTGGTAGATGATATTACAGACAGTAAAAGATATTTTTTTTCTGAGAAGAAAGAGGTGCCCGTAGCCACCATCCAGTGAGTTCAAGTTAGTTCTGTAAAGTTACAAATTCATTTCTTCCAAGTGAGGAGCAGGTCTCACCTCTGTTTCTCCTTTCTACATATCACCGCATTTGTGTAATTTTTTTCTTTTCTGCAGGGCAGGTTTGCAACACAGCTTATCTGGAGGTGCAGTGTGACATTGTGAGTGCCAAAGACAGGAGAATTTTAGGCTAGTTTTTCCTTACCACCTCACCAGCACCTTAGCCAAAGGTCTCACAGCCATTTTTCTTCCAGCTTTTATTCTTTGTAATTGCTGTTACTGGTCCTGTAAGCTTCAGAAAGCTTTTCTCTTGCCAAGTTCCCCTACCATGGGCATGTTTCTAACTGGTGATATCTGTGCTGTCCTTATTTGAGTGCCTTGGTTTTAAATAGGCTTTTGTCTTACTCCAGCTGCCCTCAATGCACATTGCAGGCAGCCCTAGAAAGATGTACACCTTTTGCTAGCAAGCTCAAGTTCTGCATCTCATAGCTGCTGTGGCTTTTAAGTCTTCCCACGTTCGCTTCCAGTGGTGAGATCCTTCACCCAGGAAATGGCACAAGGTTAAATCTGCTGTCTACAGTTGGGGTGTGCATGCTGCTGTTTCAGCCTTCTTTATTTAATTTGCTCCAGAGGCAAAAGTCGTACCAATGCTGAAAAGACCATATTCAGCATTACAGTGGATTGTGAGCCAAATTCAGGCAGGTCTTGTGACCAGTGAGTAGGCAAAAATCATTATTTCCTCAACTTTCTGTTCAAGAACAGAACCTCAGGGAAGGCCATAGGATGATTTGTAGCAGCATGTAAGGCTCTGCAGGGCTGAGGTTTTGGGTCAGATGATCTTTGTGTTGTTGCAGACCAAGTGTTGACCATCTTCTATTTCTTGTTGGTGATGCAAGCAAAAAGTTTACACCTTTAAAACAATCTCAACCCTAAAGCCCTGCACAGTGTACGAGGAGGAGGAAGCCCATCCTCCAGCATGAGGACTCTGAGCAATTTCAGTATCAAGGCTCCCCAGGCCATGAGGTTTCAGAAACCAAGAGGCACCAGACCCAAACCACAGCTGTGCTTATTTCAGTCATGAGTTGTGTGCACAGAGATTGAATCAACTTAAAAGCCACCTCTTGGGGTGACACCCCTTTTCTGGCTCTCCTCCTCTCATTCCTGAAGGAGCTGTAGAGTGCAAAGCCTGGCCCTGCTCAGGCAGTGTGTGGGCTCAGCGTCCCACAGCTGCCTTTAACCACAAGCCAGCCACGCCACCACACAGGCACCTCCGACTGTCCTGCCCTGGGCACTGCTGCACAGCACGTCCAAGGAGCGAGCCATGCCCACCACATTCAAGTTACCAGAAAACATGATCAACTGATACATTTGTAAAAAGAAGAATGATGATGAGGAGAGAGCTGCTAATAGTAATCCACACAGGCAGCAGCAGCTCTGAGCTACCTTTTCACCACTAATCGTCTGTCCCCTAAAATCCTGGGCAGGTGAGACCCCAGTTCTGGGGTCACGCTGCTTGCCAGCATGTATTTTCAGCTTCATATCTCCAGGCCGATCCAAGAGCACAAAGGAACAGGCTATTGCACCATGTCCCTTTCTCCTTTGTCATCAACTTTGCAAAGAGAGAGTGGACAGCAAATAAACAGCAAAGGCTGATGGGGAGGGGAAGCCTATCAGTCCACACTATCATATCTGACTTGCCTTGAAATCCTCCAAGAGATTGCCAGAAATTAGTTCCAGTGCTCGAGAGTCTTCAGTGACCCTTTAGGGAGAGAACTGAGCTCAGGAGCCAAGTCCACCACAAAGCATCAGCTTTCTGCAAGCTAAATTCCAGATGTAAACAGATGTTCTCCCCAGCAGCCCTTACAAACCCTATTATACATGTCAGGCAGCACCAGCACACCGTGCGGTTCTAAGCCCTTTTCCGTAAGAAGCTGGAGGGTATTGCCTGGGATCGGAAAGAATGAGTCCAGCAAGTTCCTCGAGCCAGAAAAATCAGATTTCGCTTCATACTGATTATGCAGCTCCTAATTCAGACCATGAGTTAGTGATCAGTTTGCTACACTCAAACCGTAAAGGAGGTTTAATAATACCAGGGCAGTTTCCAGTTTGTTCCTGATCCCCCCACCAGCATTGCATTCTTCTCTTAGCTGTTCTGGAGAGAAGTGATCATCTATGGGCTAAAGAGTGGGGTCTCATCAGGTGGGCAGAGGCAATGCTGACTCCACTTTGATCTTCCTCACTGAACCAGACAGCTCCTCTCCTTTGGGGCAGGGGCTGAGATAAGTATTGATGCCTTAGGTTTTAACTTTTCTATTTTCAAATTCTGTACTGCTTAGAGTGTAACTCTGAAGTTCCTTGTAGCCTGTAATTCCTGCTCTCTCGTACTGGGTAGACATAACAAAGCCTCTCCAGGCTTTGCCTTCAAGGACAGCCAGGCTGTTTTTAGGCCCAAAATGTGTAAACTAAAGATTCTAAGGGGGGCAAGCTGAGGGGCGTTACATCACTAAAACTGGGGCTTTAATTGGAGAATTGACCCTGATATGCAAATGGTCCAAACCTATAAAAGTGTGAAGAACTCGTGACCTGTCGTCCATCTTGGGGTCCAATTTTGGAAGCAGCCTCTGGCTCCCCCAGGGTGTACCTTGAAGGCCCTTCAAATAAATACCTGTCTTTATTCCCTTACTCTTGTCCAGTCTCTGTTTCTAGGTGGCTGGAGGAGGCATCAGTATCACTGCTTCCTCTCAAGGCAAGTGGCAGGATTCAGGTGAGCTTTGCTCAAGTACCCTCTGCAAATGGCAGCCTGAGTCCAGGCGTGCTACAGGGAGACACCAACTTCATTTGTTTCCTCTCAGTTGGCCTGGAAGGAGGGACTGCTAATGAAAAGTGCCCATTAATGCCTATGATTAAGGTGGTAGCACTGAGAGATTAAATTGTCCCACAGCCACAGAGACTTGAGGGTTACCATAGTTCTGGGCTTGAACCAGACATCACAATGTTGTGTGAAACAATTTGCTGAACAATGAGCACCTTGGTGCAGACACGGAAAATTACAGCGGTAAATCTAGGGCAGCTGAAGCAGTGACCAGCACCTAAATATGGATGGACATATGCTAGGAGAAGTCATAAATAAAGGGCTTAATGTGTGGAAGGAAAGGAGATCCAATTTCACATGCAGGACCACCAGCAAAGATCCTTAGAGCGTTGTTTCCAGCTCTCACAGGAAAGAAAGGGGCAGTCGATTCTAGCTGAATGCTAAATAGAATAGCGAGCAGTGGAGTGATAAACGTCGCATCTCTGTAACTGCAAAAGGTTGTTCTAAAGGTCAGATCTGCATGTACTCTCCTAGCTCCGTGAACAGCTATTCCTCTCATCCGCAAGTTGAGCTTTTGGCTGGGACAGGCTGAAATAAACAGGGCTAAAGCTGTCCCATCCGTTATCGCTAGGAATGGCTTGGCTCCAAGAGCAGGCTCTGCCTCTGCAGATACAACACACAACATGGCAGGGAGCAACCCAAGAGGGCAGATGGCTCACGTGGACCATCCTCACCACCAAGCCTTCATCCCTGGGCTTCAAAATGCTGCAGTGCCCCTGTGCGGAGAGAGAGCAACGCCGTTGTGCTCACACACCCTGAGCACGGACCTGCTGGTCAGCAAACCTTTGAAAGCACAGGCAGAAGCCAGAAGCCTTTCGTTCCATGCACACTTCCCAAGGCTGTTTATCTGGAGTTAGGCTTCCTTTTCCACCCTCTAAGGTGAGATGTCAGGAAGAAACACTGGCAGGCCTGCCTGTATGTTTTCTCTCTCTCTCATATGAAGTCAAAACCAAAGTGCCCCACAGTCCTGGCAGTACAGTCATACAGATTGACAGCCACTCTGCAAAGAATAGCCAGGCTGAGGGTAATCCAACCCTGCTCTTCCCATGCTTTTATGGATGTCCTCCTGTTGTGGTGGCAATAAGGCACTTTATTGGCAACTAAGAAACAAAACTGAAACCAAATCAGTTTATTAAATGTCAAACAGAGTTGGTGTGTCTTACAGAAATGATCCCAGGACACCGAGACGGCAGCGCAGGGACTCTCTGGGTGTTCATTCAGGAATAGATGTCCTGTAGCAAACACACAGTGCCAGAGAGGAAGGGAACCTGGGTCTGCACGTTGCCATCATCTCCGAAGCAGCCGTCCTGCCTTCTTCACACTTCAGTCCGGGGATGCTGGAGCCAGCCAGCTCTGAGACACCTGTCTCAGCAAAGCCGTTTCTATCTTAATGTGTAGGTGGAGGAAGGCAGATACATTTGCAGGCTGTGCTAAACCCCAGCAGCCTGCACAGTGAGGTTCTGCTGCCACCATCATCTCCAAGTGCTCCAGAGGGAAAGCCCTCAAACAGGTAGTAGAGACATGCCCATTATGAACAGAGCATTGGGTCCAGAAACCCTCGGTATCAACAACCCTCCATATCTGCTAGGCCGATACAGGTGCAGTAGGTTGGGAGATGATTTCTCAGTGAAAGCAGCTCATCTTCAACCAAAAACTTTTAAAATGTTGTCAACGACCCCTTAGTCTCTACCCAGAAGAAAATATAAGATGAAATACTTAATTTGGACATGTGGAACCAGAGAAACTAATCTTTGCTATCCCGGGAATCAGGGCTTGAGCCAGGAAGACCATAAAGTGCTCTGGTTTCTGGTGAAAGAGCTGATCCTATAATATTCTTTTGCACTGCAGGTTTCAAGAAGCAACTTTTTGTTGGTCTATCTTGCTGTCCTATTTATAACCAGCTTACATAGAATAAAAAGTGTATAATTCACAGTGCTTTCTAATTAGATGTTGTAACTGCAATCCTATTTCACGCCACTCTAATTTGCTCCATCACAGTATTTTCAAGTTTTGTATTAACTATATGATGCAGGGCAAAGTCTTCAAGGGTTTGAAGCCAGCAATTATGCGCTACTTTGATTTGTACATAAAGCTGATGTGAGTCCGCATGGCAACATCCCATCATGACGTCTGAAATACCAGGATTAAAAGACACTGTTGAAGCTCTGTCCAAAGTCAGGACTCGCTTAGTCCAAAGCATGGCAACTCAGTGCAAACTTGCCAGGCTTGAGGAGATTTTGCAATCCCAGTCACTTCTGACCTTTCTGAAAGGACTGAATTTTGAAGAGTCCATATTTGGTAGATCTCCAGAGCAATCTACATCTAAGTTTGTGTCTGACATTTAAATCTCTAAAAATGGAAATGGGCCTTTGCCACTTGAGCTTCAAGATTATTCATAGTAGAGGGAAAGATCTTGGGAGTAACTGGACTAATGTAATTAAGCAAACATGATGGGATTAGCGGAGGGCAGGATTAGACATTCTCCATTAACACACTGGCACTTGGAATAGCAGAAGAGGTGTGGACTGATTCTCTATGTATTGTAAGTGGCTCTGTTTGTACAGCTGTTCACCCTGTCTGTGCAGATCTGATAACCACTTTAGATCATTAAGAAACTCCTTAGTAGGTGTGAACACCAAAGACTTGTTAAATGCAGTGGCAAAATTTGCCATAGAAGGTTTTTCCATGCTTGTTTTAACCTTGGACCCCTGGTTTTCTCTTTGTAAGTGTTTATAGAAAAAAAAAAAGAACCAAACACATTTTCCTGGTATTCATCAAGTGAAAAAACACAGTAAGACTGTAGAGTCGCTGTGGTATTTTCAGATGTTCTCAGCTATCTGTTTAGCTTAAGAGTTCCAACTTGGGAAAAACAACCATTTCTAAAAGTGCTCTGTATCTGCGTTTGCCTCCACCTCTTTCTTAGAGACTGAAACCTTTGAAATCCTGCAGATGTGTGTTAACACAGCAAAATTGGTCTTGCCAAGCTTCTATGTTTAAGAGAGCAGCAGCTCCAGGTTAGGGCTTTCCTTAGCTGAGCTGTTGGAAGAAAACAGCAGGAAGGTGCCAAAGGAGTGTCTCTCCCTTTTCCCCCTCTTCTCCCAGCCCTCCCTGCCCCAGCCACGTGAGGCACGAGCATCCCCATGCACAGGGCCAATCCTCAGCCTGAGCACATCCAGCTCCCTTGGAGTCAATCTGGCCCCAGGGCTTGTTTTGGTATTTTAAAACAGAACAAATAGAGCAACATTTCATAACGTTCTAATGAGGCACATTGAGGAATGCCCAGGAGACAGAGACAATATCAGTGTTCCTTGGCACACAGAGAAAATCAAAGGCATTTGTTTGTTATCTGAAATGTCGATCTGTGTTCCTTTCAGTGGTGGGCAGACGTTTTTATAGTGTAGGTTCCTGGAAATACTCAGATGTCACTGTCAGTGCGTTCTAAGAGCAGTATTTATTTTCAGATGTACCTATAAAAACTGAGACTGAAGCACGGAAATATTCAAAGCCATTACGGGATTATTAGGTTTCGAGTAGTGGTTTGCACTCTGTATGGCCCCAAAAGACCTAACGTTTGTGGGCCTATTCTTCTTTCATTGAATAGGAATTTTATGATTGACTTGAGAAAGCCCTAGTGAGAGAGGAGTCTTTGCTCAAGAAATTGCCCAGGCTGGAGCTACCTAGCAGAGATCAAATTGAAAAGACACCAACTACATCTGGCCAAGGCATTGAGGAAACACCGTCTCTCCTGTTAGAGTGAACATTTGGGAGCAACTGGTTTGGATCCCTGCTTGATATGTCAGAATTTAAACCAGTGCCATTAAGAGGCATCACTACTGCACGTGCTACTGCCTTACAGCACAGCCCAGCTCACGAGCATGAGATCTGCCAGTGTCCCGGTATCAGCCCCTTCCTGGGAGCTGGCAGGGCCCACATCTGACAGCTAAGGACAGCTCTCTGAGCACTATCATCACCCTCCTGCCCATCCTCTGCGTTGTGACATTTGCTAAAGTTTCATCTACAATCCTAATAGTGCCTTTAGAGCATCAGAGAATCCCAGAGTATCAGCTGGAAGGGACCCATAAGGCTCATCACATCCAACATCCTGCTCCTCACAGGACAGCCTAAAACTAAATTAAATGACTAGGAATATGCTGTTTATTCTGTCAAGCTTGGTAATTTTTTTAAAAGTTTGGACCCTCCTTAAACATTTCCCACTTCTCTAGCCTTGGTAATCAGAGACATACCCCAAAGGCAAAACACTGATGGCAGAGGATTGTCTCTCCCTTTTCCACCTTTTCCTCTTTGGAGTCTATCTCAGGCTCATGTTGGGACAGGAACTGGGACTGGTACTGGACACATTTGCCATGAGGAGCTGACAGCAGGTGAGCTCAGATGGGTCACTTCAGCTTTAGGCTCAGAAGGCTCTTGAGATCTGCCCCTCAAGAAAGTGGCAGAGACAGCCTGAGCTCCATCTCTTCACTCTCCCTGGCAGAGGGATATTTGCCAGTCTGGGGTAGCTGCTGTTACAGGTGAAATGGGAACGTTTGCTGCCATCTGAGTCTCAAAGGGACGGGCTGCAGGATGGGCATATGCAGGTTGGCTGATCAGAGAGAGGAAAGACTCAAAGCCCAGGGACGCTGAGCTGAGCTGACCTATTCTTAAGAACGACTGAAAACATCCTCTTTAAACCCTTGGAAAGCAAATGCTGCTGTATTATTAAGAAGCTAGGCAACTGGAAGGTATTACCCCATTAAAGGAAGTACATCTGCAAAAAATGTTCTTGAGCAAGCAATGCCATTCTGCTAAGGTTGACCTTGACAGAGATTTTTTCCATTCTCATTTGGATCTGGGGAGCAAGTATGTTGATAAACTCACTGCTGAGAAACTTAATGTTATGGTGTACATTCTACTCACTCTGGAAGCCAAATTAAGTATAAGAGAACAAGGATGTTTCTTCTTCTTAATAACTTTTTATTTCTGATTGTCACTATTTAAGAAAAAACAGAGATTAAATAGACCCCCACCCTTCTCCCCCCTCCCACCAAAGACAAAATTATCTCAATTAGGTCAGATATGTTCATTGTGGTTTCTCCAATGAAAAAGCTATCATCCATCAGGATTGTAATTATCCATCCATCAGGACTCTATCAGCCAAAAAGCTTGGAAAAATGAACACTCTTCTGTTATTTTTGAGGACACACAGGCTGTTCCACAAGATCAGCTCATGCCCACTATTTCAGAATGCCTCTGCAAGAGATTGAAAAAAAGGAAAAAAGTGGTTAAAAAAAGCAATTCAGACATTAACAATGTCATGGCAACAGCAAATTAGAGCCTCAAAAGCAGAGCTCAGCTTGAGAAGGTTTAGGGAGTCACTGCACTGCAGGACTGAATGAAATATTCAGCACATAAAAGAGGTCCCCAAATGTTTTTTGTATTTGGGATAATGACACCAAGCTGGCTGCTATTTATGTATACTTTTGCCTAACCATCGAATTTTTTTGCTGCAAGAGATTTTAAAATAGTATACTTGTCAGGTAATTGCAGGTCTGTTTTGATTCTTGGGGAACTTTGGCATTTGGAAGTGTAATCATAAACATCAGCTTTTCCTCAAGCAGAAAGTTACTGTTGTAGGAAAAATTGATAGCAGTAAAAACTGAGCATTTGGGGAAAAGTTATCCAGCAAGAGATTTTGCTTGTTGAGTAAGATGATTTAACATGAGGTGACAGCCTGACCCATAACCAATAGTGAGGTACGCAATCTCAATTTCTGTGTTTTCACCTAATGCTGTGCATGTGTGCAAGCAGACAATAAAACTCCTTTGCTATTTCTTTTCCCTCAACACCCTAGGTTTTTCTTCCCCTTGAGGTCAATCATGTCAAGCTGTCCAAGTATCCAGTGACCATTCCCACCTCTCATAACCTTTGCTTTCCTGATCTTTACTCCAAGCTTCACTCTAGTGCTTACTTTCTTGATTGTATTAGCTACCCATGTCCAATACCAGTAATGGGATGAAATGAAAAGCCTGCACTGTGAAAAATATCCTTTCGTTTTAATTTGGGCTTATGCCAGGCTGGCAGGGAAACAAAAAGTCCAACAGAGTATGCTCTGTACATTGAAGAAAACTCAGAAGTGAGACAGTACTCAATATTTATTTTGTCTTGGGTTTGTATCCTTCTTTCTGCCTTTTGTCCTCCACATCTCTCAACTTTACCACTCCCTTTCACCTTTGCTGTACTAGCCCGGGAACTTGAAACAAGCACCTCAGGGATTTCTGTCCCTGTAAATGGTCTCTCACAGAACACTCCATTTTGGTGGTCTATAGGGTTACTGCTAATGTTTCCAAACTCATCTGCCTGGTAGTGGGTGGGAAAATCGAGTATCGGAGGCTGTTGCAATATTTGCCCATTCAGTTGCCACATCCTGAGATTCTCCTGCCTTCAGAGATGTGGGGTGTCTTTTAGCCAAGTCTCTACTTCCTGTTAGTCCTCTAAACTCTTGCAAGTTACTCCTCCAAACTATTTCAAGTTATTTCTCACAGTGCTGGAATCTTAAGGTTTTGAACCTGACCTTAAAGTTACATTTCATATAGTGCTTACACAGGCATCCCCTGAGTTGTAGGGGTCAGGTCAGTTTGGAGCTGTGAACTTTCCCAGTGTTTCAGTCCAAGTTCTGCATCCCAGTGACTCAGTAGCAACAAGTAACAAGCCTCACATCCTTCGTACACAGGCATTGAAAGAGAGCAAGCCTACTAGACTTCAAAAGTTACAAGCTTTTATGTTTTGCCAGCTGGGAACTTCCGATACCTGAATCCAAATCCACTGTCCTCTATATCGCTGGAGGGGCTGGGAAGCACTTAGGGTTTGGATCAGTGAGTTCAGAGCTGCCACTGAGCAAGGGTGGAAGCTTTTATGGTTTGTGCAATTAAGCTTAAGTGAGTAAAGAGGGCTTTCAGACTGTACAATGCCTGAAGTTGGGGCACAGCAAGATTGAAATCTGCTGTTCCTGCACGCTCCCTGTGGTACTTACCATTGGCACACTGGGCATCACCATGGGGTTGTCTGATGGAGAGGTTTTGTGGGTTGCTGACCAGTGGGTTGCTGAACAGCCTTAGAGCAGCAAGTCAGCTTTACGTTTCCAGAAGATGAGCAGGAAAACAGCATGTACACAAAGCAGGGTGTGAATAGCATAAATAAGAGTAAAAACAAGCTGCAAAGAGGTGAAAAAGGTGTTTAGAAGTCAGAGGACTTCCCAAGGGTCAAACTTTCAAGTTTATGGTACAGTTTGCTATTTTCCACTTTTTTAGGAACTTTTAAAAAAGCAATACGAGGGCTTAGATTTCACACTTCTTGGGTTTCCCTCTCCTCCATGGCTGAGCTCCTGACTGCTCTCAGTTGCAGGAACCCTAAAACCAGAAGTTCCTCCTACACTGCTGCAACACCCAAGCAGTTGAGCCAGAGCCCAGAAAAGCCTTTATTGTGAAGGTGATAGAGCTTATTTCTCTCCCAAAGAAAAGCATCTAAAACTTAGATTCTTGGTATCAAAGCCATGACTTACGTCCTTCTGTGCTCAGAGGACACAAAGCTGCCTCCAGACAAACAGGTGACTGGAGAGGAGCAGTCAGGTTCCAGACAGAATTGACCAGGGGCAGATAACTTGGGTAACCCTTAAAAAATGCGCAGTTCTTCCACTTCAGTTTTAGAGAGGTGACTGTTTTAGAGCATCTATTGCATGCAGTTAGAGGCTAAAAGGGTTAGAAGAGAAGGATGATAGGGAAAGAGAAGACATCAGCTGTATCTTGCCAACTTGTAACTTGGTTGCCTATCAACAGCTTCATCTTAAAGAGAATAACTCTGCTGTTGCGAGCTTCAGAGCCCCTCTGTACTCTGCTAATCTCCTGTTATTGTTTGTCAGAAGTCCCTTAAAGCAGAATATGGATTTTCTAACAGAAGCCTTAATTGCTACATTTGAACATGATGTATCCTCTCCAGTGCATATAGCCCTTGACTTATCTTAGACAACAACAGAGAGGTGCTTTCCTTGCATCTGTTCAGCCCTTCAGAATCCTGCACTTCTCAGTCCCTCAGAGCAAAAGCCCTTTTGGTACAGCAGTCTCTCCATTTATGTGGCTCTGATAACCATCATTAGCAGATGAGAAGTACCGGCTGTGTAATCACCCAACAAAGAGTTTCTCCATGGACTGGACCCAAAATATTTGACAGACCATCTTTAGGCTGAGACTTGCTGTAGCTGTGGTTGTGAGCACAGGGTCTGCTCCCCAGCCCACCTGACTCTGATGTGCGCTCACCCACAGACACGATTCCTGGATTCCACACCTCTCTGTCCAACTTGCTGCTACTGGAAACATCTGTCAGCTTGTTAACACTTGTTCATCTGCCTTTCCCAGCGCTATTCCTTCAGTGAGCCTGCAGGGTTCTTGAAGGTGGGCTCAGTGCTTCGTGTGAGGTGTGTTTGCATGGCAGCCGCTGAGCCTGGCTGCGTGTGCCCCATGGAAATGCAGGAGTGCTCCCGTGTATGTGCTGACCACTGACTTAGGAGGGCTTATCTTTACCAGGCTCCGCAGGAACGTATGAGGAATGAATGCAACTTAGCCCATCACAGCAGGATGTTCCCCTGACACTTTCTTGGAAAAGCATGGTTGCTGCGTGAACTGCATGGGGGAAGAGCTGGCTCTGGATACAGGCACATCCCTGGTGCTGCCCAGGGTGTGATCATACACATACGACTCTGGAAAGTAATTTGCTGTTGAGAGCATCCCTTTCCCTCCACCACTTCTTCATCATTGCTTGCAAACCACTCATTTCTCCGTAGCTCTACCTACCTTTTGAAAATTCCTCTCAGGCTAGATTGTCATCAGCATCTTTGAGAAGAAGGGGCTGCCAATCTCACAATCACCCCATGTATGTCTCAGAGCTGCACAACCACCCTTTCTTTTCCTCCCACAATGCCTGGTACCAGCAGTGACTGGGGAACCTGAGCAGCCCAAGAGCTCTCCTGGCCCTACGGCATGGCTGTCACCCTTTGAGGATGCTGTGAACTGTTAAACCACTACAGAGCCCCTTCTCTTTGCCCATCTCACACTTGAAATGTAGTAGACAGACCACATTTTCTTCCCAGTAACGTGTAGGTGACATCACCAATGTAATGCTGAAGGATGAAGCCAGGGATTGCTTCTTACCCCACAGCAAAACCACACAGTGCTACTTGGGTGTTTGCTATCAGGGTGAGAGCACTTTTGCTACTTAAATGCTGTCAGCAAAACCTGCCTGATGGATCAGTTAGCACAGAATTCCTGGTCTTTACAGCAGCAGGAGCTATTAATAAGGAATTACCTACAGATTTCTGTGTCTGCAGATGAATGTGTTCACAAGCCTTAACCTTGACACGGTGGTTGGTTGTAGTGTGGAAATGACCACCGAGACCAGCAGTGGCAAGTGGCCCTTGGCAGCTGGAGGTAGCCGGTCTCTTGGTCTTCTGTTACCGTTCAAGGATAAACTTGCCTTCATCTTGCTGTCTGACATAAACACGATCTGAATGATGGATGGGAAACTGATATTTTTGGACATTTTAATCATCAAAACAAATCAGAGCCATTTTTTCCTGCACATCCAAGTGATTGAATTTTAAAACAACCCCCCTTCCCCGAGATGGAAGGAGCTGAGCTAATGCCAGTACATGTACTCTATCCAATTTTATTTATTTCCCTGGAAGTAATTTTCTGTCTAAAAATGCATATTTTTCAAAATCCACCATTTTCAGGGGAGGTGGTTCTGCTGGAATATTTGACAGTGAAAAGCTGAACAGAACAGTTTGAATATCGTAATTTTTGCTACATAGCAATAGCAGTGCTTAGCTGATAAATGGAAGTGAGAGGAAAATTAGAATTTAAGGAAAAAAACACAAGAGGATATTTTGCCATTACTCTAGTACAGACATTTGATACTGCTGAAGTGAGAGAACCTAATACTATCTAAACAGGGCATGGGGAGAACCACCTGCTGAAATCTGCTGGCACATTTGTTTTACAAAAACCAGCGTAAGTTCTTGTCATGGCACTAAGGAGAAACCCCAGCATCCAGCTGGCTCTGATGGACATAGGACTGGCAAAGCCACATAAGACATCTCATGTCAAAAAAGAAAAAAAAATTAAGCTTGAATCAGTGTGAACATCATCTCTCCCTCCACACCTAAGCTGATGAGAGCGATGAGTGATCACCTTCTTTGCAAGTGTTGACTGCAGTTCCTTGAAGAGGCTGGTGGCACCCACGTAGGCAGTGTGAGAACAGCCCCTGCTCCCCTCCTCTGCAGGGGAGAGTCCTGGATGCAGCATGTGCTTGGCACTGCCTGTTCCTCCCAGGAAAGCAGATCCTTCATCTGGCACCTGAGCCTCTCAGAGCAGGCTGCAGCCGTGCTTCCCACCCAGCATCTGTCTCCTACCCCTGCGGATGGGCACGCTCCAACCTTCATCTCACGCATCCCTGCAGCCTTGACTTGTTGGAAGAAGGTGTCACACAGACCCAGCAGGAGTGGGCTCATGGGCTCTCATTCTCCTCTCCTGTATTTTAGTGTGAGCAGAAGCAATTCCACCAAAGCACAAAGGCACAAACTGGGAGAGAGAGGAAACAGGACCCCTCCATCTATATCTTTTTCAGGGTTGGAGATGGTCACCTTGAATTTGGGAGATGGTGAACTAGAGGAGAAGGTGCAAAGTGTCAGTGAAGCAACAAGAAACATGCTTGGGAGAAAAGAAAGAATAATTAAACAAGGGCTGAAAGCAAGCAGTTATTGTACTTCTGGAAATGCTTCCAAGCTTGAAAGCATCTGAAGTACGGGAAAAACTGAGTGCTGCCGTCGTGGTCCCAGGAGAGAGGGGCACAGTTCTTAAAGTATGTGAATTTCAAAGAAATGCAGGCATCTGTTATGGCTATGAAGCCTATATTTTATTTTATTTTTAATTGAAAGGATGTTTTGAATTTTTCTCACTAGCTGTTTCATTTATTCTCCAATCCAGTTAGAAATCAACTCCTACTAAGGAATGGATGTCGAGAATAATTCAATGGGAAAACAGTCATGAATCTCTGAAATTAAACTCTCCATCAGAAACATGGGACACAACGCAGCACACAGGGACCTCAGTGCAGGGGAGATACACCCAGTGGGGCACAAGGCATCTCTGCCATGGGCACGTTACTCCCCACTCTCTGCCTAGGTACTTGGAAGATACACTTGAGTGTGTCTTCCAGGACGGAAAAGCCTGGCATTTCTCTTCTGCATGAAATGCTGCCTGGTCCATGGGGCCCTCTGGGACCAGTGCGCCTGTGCTGAGACGTCAGTAACTTTCCACGTCAGCTCCATGAGCACAATTCCTGTGCATAACTGTCTGAGCATCTTTAGTCTCTGAAGATCTCTGTGATTTCTGCCGCTTCCTTTGGCGATATAAATAATATGGTCTATTCTTAGCTCCACAGCAGTATATTCAAATCTTTATCTAAATTCTGCAGAATTTTCCATTTCAGATGTTTGGGCTTCCAGAGGCAAACTGCTACTTATCCCATGCATGCCATTATTCCTTTGACACATGATCTGAAAATTCAATTATCAGACCAATTACTGATTTTACTGAAATTTACAAGGAAAACATTAAAGTTTGATTAAGCGAGAATTCCCACTGGACTGATCAGCAGAGAGACCAAAATTAAATTGTATTTTTAATAGCTTCATCCTATTGCAATGCATGAGGAGTATCTGACTGTGAAAGCCCATTTCCAGAAAACAAAATTCTGAACTCTGAGCAGCTCAGCAGAACTTTCATCAGAACTCTTGAAAGACATCTTTCACTCACCATAAAAATGAGTACATGCTGTTCAAGTGCCAGAGTGAGGCCAGGCCAGTGATGTCAGAGGTGCCTTTCCAGCAGCAGCACTGGGAGTGAGCACTTCGTATGAATTATACATGCAACTGAACCTAAGTGGAAACAAGATGGGGTCCTAACCTTTGCTGTTGGAAAGGGCTGAACAGCATCATGTGGAGGAGCAAAGCAACAGGAAAATAACTACTTCGTATATGGAGTTGGATCAACAGCAAAATGATATGGCGTTGTCATCCCATGGTAACCCAAGAGACCTGGGCTGCTCCAGGCATCAGTCTTAGATGCCTTGCACCAGAACCAGGAGAATGATGGCTGTGATGGACCGAAATGCTAGTGGGGGTTCCTGTTTGTGAGGCACATGCTACCAAAGGACACTTTTGCAGGGGGTAAAGGCTTTTATCCCTTACAGCTACCTGTGATATGCACCCAGCTCATTATGGGCAGATAAACATCTGCCTAATTGTGCCCGCCCAAAGATTGGACTGACATCGTAAAATACAACACTTGCAACTTGCAGGTGTAAAAAAGCAAATTCATTTTAAACATTTGCTTGAGGAACAGATGAATGAGTAAAAAAAAGCAAAGGACAGAGATGTAGAGATCTACAGTTGCATCATCAATTAAATGACTGAAATCAGCTTAGAAACTCTGAGATCTGCCAGCTGCTGGTTTACAAACTTAGGAAGGTGCAAGGTCTCTGTTTGGACCTTGTGCCTTCTCCAAGTTCTTGCAGTACCCAGAACTATGTTTCTTAATAGGGCTGAAGGTGAGGATTTGAGTGGGTTTGTGTACTGATAACACAAAACTGTTCTGAGAAAGTAGGGAGTTTACTAAAGGGGGTGGAAATGTTTGAATTTGGTAAGAGACGTTAATGTGAGGGGAGCACAAGTCCTTCAGCAACTGTGAAGCTCTTCCCATCCGCACTGTGGCACTCAGTGTCAGGGTACAGGGGCTCTCACTCCCCCAATTTTCCCCACCTCCACAGTATCTCTCCATCTTCCAGCATGACAATGAGGAGCAAGGAAAAGCACAGAAATGCCTTTTAACCTTCAGTCTCCATCAAATCAGAATTTCCTGATGATGCATAATGCATAAGCACTTAGTGTGTTCCTTGTGAGGAGGGGTTAATGAGTGAAATGAATTGTGTCGTGCCAGGGCCTGATTCCTTTGGAAAGCTCCTCTCCCCTTCCAGAGCCTCTGGATTTGTCTTTCTTAAATAAACACACTTCAGAAATCTTTTGGAGTGTAAATAAGTCAGGGTAGCAGCAAGAAAGCAATTGCCAGTGAATAATTTGTAGAGCTGCTTGCAGCTGGCCCATCCTCCTGGGGCCAGACCTGCTGGTTGGCAATGCCCTGCTTATACCTTGATGATCTCGGTACATAAGCTCCGTCATTTAAAGAGGTTTCCATGATCCCCACTCATTCTTTTCCTCCACCCTCCCTCCCTTTTTGAGCTGTAATCGCCAAGACACCGTTGACTGCAAGTACTTCAAACAATAACCTTCTGAATGATTTAGCAATGCAGCTCTTTCAATAACAGGTTCCTCTTGGATGAAATACATTCATATTTATGTAGGACAGAGGTTTTGGAATGCTATTAAATTTACATGGTGAGCTGGCAGAGCAGCCATCTTCATCTGATATGAAGAATGGGAAAAACAGCCTCTTCACAGTAGCAGGGAAATATTTACGAACAGAAAATTCCTGCCGGTGTTCGTTACCCCAGCTGGGGGATGAGGACTGTTCACATTAAAATGGAAAAGCTTGTGAGGTTATGAGTCCATCAAGCTGGCCTGAAGCAGTGGGATGGGAAGTTTGGTGGGGTAAGTGATGCATGGGTGTTACTCACTTGTTTGACAAGGCCCTAATGCTGGAGCAGGCTTTGTACAGCTTCTCATAGAAATGGAGAAGAGAAAGAAAACTTGGTGGAGTGCAGTGAAAGCAGGTAAGATATCACATCACACAAACTCTGGTTTGGTTATGGATGGGCAGGTGAAGGTAGCGTGGGCAAAGGTGAGGAGAAGGCAGTTAGCACTCCCATGGAGCAAGCAAAGCTTTGTCCAGGGCACAGGTGTCAGACAGAGAAGGGCACCAGCACCTGACACCACAGCTTAGAAGGATGCAAAACACCATTCCTTAGGAGTTTGTTATCCCTAATCCAGCAACATGCAGAGCTCATGGGTGAGTTTTGAAGGCAAGACTCACCACACCCATGACAGTAAACAGAAGCTGGGTTGACAAAATATTGCCTGCGGTAGACCATGATCCCTTCAGCCAAGCCTCTATAGGAAGGCCACAGGCTCATGTCTTGGGCCTTCAGCAGGCATTAACTACTGATGCAGCCAGACCATGCCTAGCCCAGCTAGAGAGCAGAAGAGCTAAAGAATGAGCCAAAACACAGGTGGCAAGGGCCTGTCTGCTGTGTGAGAATCATGGGCTGTGATGGAATGGAGCATGGGCCCACAAGTGAATGAACCTCCCATGTCGAGGCTGGGAGCAGAGCTGCTGGAAAGCTCCTGTGCCACCTTCACATCACAGCAGGGCAAGGTCATCAAAGGTCCAGCACCTCGGTACTGCAGATGAGTGGACATACAGGGTAGCCATGAGACTGGGTTCAGCATGAGCAGCCAAAGGTCCATCAGGAGTGGCTTTGCTGACCCCTCTGTGATATGGCACCAGCACCATTGCTGACACTGACCAGCCCTATGTTTATTTGCCATGTCTGGGTTTGGGGAGCACTGTGCTGCTCACCAGCTCGGCCCCATGGCACTGTTCCCTGTCTCACCAGCACTATGTCAGTGACATCATCAGCCTGGGATTGTTTGGAATGGCAGTGCTAAGGCTGCCCCCTCCTCCAGCGACTCTGGCCAAGCCAAGATCAGTGCACCCAAGGATAGATTGCTCAGGCAGGCTTTCCAGTGACGGAGGAGAGCGTCAGAGGAGGGATGCAGGGCTGCCGAACATACCACATCCTTCTCTACCTCAGAGCTGGCCTGCTTCTCCCTTTAATGTGAGGGGCCCCATGTTGGCAGGAGAGATGTGACCCCAAGCAGCTGAGTGCCTGTGACCTTTGAAGGGCCTGTGGCATTTTTTACAAGAGCAGAGAGACATTTACAACGACACTGTGGCCAACCTCCAAAGCGTGCAGATTACTTTTTGTCTCCTTAAATATTCTTTGCGGTGTCCATCAGCTCTAGAAATGCCAAAAGCACTGGAGCAGCTCCAGCTGAAACAGATAACTCGGTGTTATTCATTTGGCAAAGCAGCATTTTCACCTCCCATCCTAAACTGTTGTGCGTGGTAAGCAGGCTGTTCAATAACCTCTACGTTTAACCTCAGCAGCGGCTGCCCCCCAGCCATTGTCACAGTGGTAGCTCCGTGGTAAATAAGCAGCTGGAAGGAAGAAGTAGTATGGAAACGTATGATCCCTTTATAAAACTCACTGGGCTGTAGGTGGCAAATAACTTCAGTGATTCCCAAATGGCCTCAAAACATAGCGGCTGCAAAGGCAAATTAGTCATTTTATGCTCTAAATACTTAATGTCAGTGCTAAAAATGAAGAGATGGAAGAATGTTGTGGAGAAGCAGATCAGGATGCGGCCAAAAACAAATGCCATCCTCATCTGGTGTAACTTGATGTGGAGCAGCAGCAGAACCAACACAGCGGTGCTGGCTGATGGCCGCTGCCCAGCCAGTTCTGTGAGCATCACTGATCGAGCAGCGCTACGGGAGAATGACCCATATGATGCTTCAACTACTGATACCGAAAACCAACAGTCTCCTCCCATTTCTTACAGAGAAAATGTTTGAGTTGCAGAGTTCGAAACAGAGGCCAAAAAGATGATTTCAAAGGTGCTGTCCACTGACCGGCCGAGGGACATGAAAGGCACAGCATGAGGCTTTTCTCCTTGTGTGGGAAATAAGGAGGGGAGAGATAGGAAGCTGGCACTGCAGAACAGAATTTAAAAAAAATAAAGGACTAACAAGTACAGGCTGTGGTGTGCCTTGAGAGGGATCAATGCAGCAGCTTTCTGACGCGGGCTAACTGAGGCAGCAGTAATGCGGACCGGGAGCAGCAGAGCCCACGGCTCTCACCCCAGGACGGGCAGAACAGGAGCTGCTCGGAGCCGACCAGTCCAGCTGGTGGGTATTGTATCCACAGGCTTTAAGCTGGGAATGGAGCCTGGTACTTGGGCTCTTTTCCTCGTTTGATTAGCTCCTTTTCCTTTGGCAGCCAAAAGGACACTTGGCAGCACCAGGGCTTCACATCTTGTTGAGTTGAATAGGAGAGAGCAGGATTTTGGCAGGGACGGAAGAACATACCACTGCTCCATCAATGGCCTCATTACTGAGTGCTGTGGCTCACAAGGAGCGGCAAGGAGTGAAGAAGAGCTTGCTTCTGGTAGGCAGACATGGGTTGGAAATGCGTTTCCAGCTTGACCTATTACTCTGAAGATATCAGCTCAAAGGCAAGTTGAAAGCTTGACAGTTTTTTATCTGCGGAGGAGATGTGAGCGTGTATTGTCTATCCTTGGCTGATGGTCTGGAAGCCAGCCTGAGTGTATCTGTTGAGCCCAAGTCAGTGAGCTAAGCTACCTGAAGCAGAAGGGTGGCACAGAAAATGAAGGGGCAGGCAGGTTTTCAGGAGGGGGTTGGAGTGCCCTGACTGCTCAACAGGTGCTTACCACCTGGTCGTGTTAGGACCAAGGGTAACAGGTATGTTGTCCCCTGTTCAGGCCTCTTAAAAATTAAAACATGAGACATTTGCCAGCAAATACTCCAAAGAAGGATAATAGAGGCACCCAGTTGGCTGTATTTTAGCTCTTATTTATTCTGTAAATTTATTACAGTATAAATCAATACTATTTATTCATTCAGACCTAATGACAAGACTGTCCATGCAAATGCCATTAACGACCTGAGCAGATGCATTTTTAAAGACATCTAGGTGAGAATTTTTAACAAGCCAATAATAATGTATCCTGCAAAGTCTATTTTCTCTATCATTATGTCCAAGTGATGGGATTTTCAGGAACATTCATTGTTCCCTGTTGCTAACAATTTACAGTCAAGCCCATTGTGAATCAGGTTAGGTCAATACCAAGTACCTTGGAAAATCCCAACTCCTGTATTAGTATTTTGAACTACTTTGACAGCCAGTTGTACAGAGAGTACCACACAATTTATGTCATGGTTAAGCGGGGGTGAGTCCTTTGAAAGTGGCCCAAGAGTATTTGCAAGTGAAAACTCGATGTGATCTGTAGGAATCACTTCATGTAGAAGTGAAGTTCAGCCATGTAGGGAAGAAAGTTATGGCAGTGGAAGGTGATCCGGGAACATGGCAAAGGAGTTTAGGATAGAAAATTATCAAGTGCACAATACTCTCAGTGGGTACTTGCAAGAAGGATGAAATGGGGACAAGAAGGTAAAATGTCTGTGGTGGTTTTGGTACAAACATCCAAGTCCCATGCTCTCCGGATTCATAAGTCTCATCCCTACTGGTCCATCCTCAAGCCCCAGGAGCTCCCTGTTGCCCAGGTTTTCCCCCACTGAACGTCCCCTGGGAAGAGAGGGAACAGAGTGACTGGTCAGACTGCTTGTCCCCTGCTTTTCCAGCAGCCCATGCCTCCTGGCCCTGTGCTGCATGTACCCGACTGCTCTGCACGAGTCAGGGAGGGTGACACACCCACACTGCCCGTCATCAGTGGTGCTGACAGCACACAGGCCAGCTCTACTTCCCCACAGCCTTTCCATGGCAGCCCTCCAGCTCTGGGCAGAGCTATAGGGACCAAATTCCAGCCTTGCTTCTCCAGGGCAATTTCAGAGGAATTCCCTGAAGTTAAGCTAAATTTAAAACCATTTCAAGGAGGAGGAGTGAGAAGCAAACCTCATCATCTCAAAACTTGCTCAGACAGAGGCTCTGCTCCGCATACCAAGATGAATAATAAATAGCAGTCATCCATCCATGTGGATGGATTGGCTCTACCCACAGCAGAAGGTGTGAAAAAAAAAAAAGTGTGAGGTGAGCATTTCCCATCAGCTCTCCCTCTGGAAACCTCTTGCTCACATGATATTGATTGAGAGAAGGTACAAAGAAAAGACATTAGTTAAATAAAATGTTTTAACATCAGGCAGGACATCAATGTCTGAGTTGTTCATCATCCCAAAGAGTCTCTGAGGAAAAGGAGAGGGAGAGCTTGAGCCCAAGGCTGACTCCAGTCCAGGGCAGAGATCATCACCAGCACACCCTAATGTCCTCAATCCCTCCTGGCCACCCCAGGAAAATGCCCAGGCTCCCTCCTCCTCCCCTCCCTGTGTCAGGAGCCCACTTCAGGCATGGTGGAGCTCCATGTAGGTTGTGCTGCTGAGGAGCTGAGAGCCAGCTCAGAGGAGCTCCTGACCCAATGCCTGTCATGTTCCCAGGGCATCCGTGCCACCTCCTGGGACACGGAGGAAAAGCTCTGGCAGCTCACTTGGCATCATGATGCTCAGCTTTTAGGTATTCCCATGAGACATGAGGGAGAGGAAAGACAGGAGCAGTGCATCTGCAAGCAAGCATCTCGGCTGGCGCTGGAGAGCCTCTCCCCTCCCTGTCTGATATCAATCCCATAAATGATCCCAGGGGCATTTGACTGCAGCAGTCACTTATGTAAGGGCAGCTTGCACATTAAATGCACCATGGTGGAGCCCCAGACCTGCCCACCTGCCTGCCCTCTTCAAGGGAGGGTGCTGTCAGACAGGGGCCAGGGGTGGGACATGGGGGGCAGAGGGGTCTGTGCTTTCCCCATGCCTGATGCTCCAAGTCTGCTATCTGGGCAGTGGGCTCAAAAGGCCGTAAGAGCAAAGCCATCCTTGCAGCCATAGTGAAAGAGCTGACTGCAGCTTGGACTGCACACAGATATTAACACACAGCACGGCTCTGGAAACCTTGGAAAATGGGTGAAAACATTTCTTTCCTGGAAGAGCTGAAGGGATGCTCTGGTGCTCTGGCACCTCCCGCCCGCCTCACTGCCCTGGGCTGTGGAGGGAGGAGGCAGCTCTGGCAGTGGGAAACTGGGGTGGCCAAAATCAATAGTGAGCTGCAGCCCTGGCTGGGGAGCTCCTGGGACCGGGGAAATCTCTGCCCTGGACAATAGATTATTTTTAACTAGCTCCAATCTTCAAACACTGTAGCTTAAAAAAGGGGGGAAAGAAAAGAATAGCTGATTTGTGCAAGCTCCCCTGCTCCCATTAAGTCTGTGGAAGTGGTGCTCTGCATTTCAATGGGGGCAGGACTGAGCTTCTCATGAGATAAATTGCACCCTGTCCCTTTGCATGCTCTGTGCAGCTACTCCTGGCTTGCTCAGCTTCGCTCTTTCCTGGCCCCCCTACGAACACCCCTCCCTCTCTGAAACGCTCCCCAGCAGATTTTTTTGTTGTTGTTGTCATTTAGCTATTCATTTTCCATAGGCTGCCTTCATTCCCGTGGCCTTTTGCAGCTAGGAGACAAGATGTTGCCTTGGAAACAAAGCCCCTTAGATGTTTGGAGTCTCTGGGATTGCTCTGTCTGCTCCCGAGTAGTTTTAGGTTATTTTTATTAACCACACAAAGATGCAGTAGGCTCGTAGCCAAGGCAGAAAGTAGCCCTGGGAGGTGGAGGGAAGGCAAGAGTCTTACTGACATCGTTCACTCCGCTGGGGATATTTTTTTGCAATGCACCATGGGCTGAACGTCTTCGAGAGAAATGGCATCTTTAGAGAGCGCTGCACAGGCAGGGCTGTTCCTGGGGCTGGGATGGCTGCAGGCAGCAGAGCCACAGCAGTGCTGAGCAGAGAGGCTTGCCAGGAGAGAAAAAGCCAAAGTAACCAAGACGGGAAGATAAAAGGGAGCTAGGAATCGCAGACATCTGGATTTCTTGGGGTTTCTCGCTTTCCAACTAACTGGCTGTGCCGTGGAGAGACCAACTGTGCACTCTGCTGCTGAGATGTACATGGTGACTATAGGCCTGGGCTGCTTATTCTAGAAAAAATCAGATTTCTAGACCCATTAGGAAGCTGTGAAAATCTCTGCTCTGAGGTTTTACTGGCAATTCTGCTCTGTGCCACTGGGTGAGTGCAGGGCAGCACAGACCCCAAGCCTGAGCTTTGCTCCCAGCTGGATGGCTGGAGAGTGCTGGTTACTTCTGCCCCAAATCTGTCTGCAGGAGAAGTCTGACCCCTTCTGCAAAGGGGCTCTGGGAGACAGTCAGGCTGTACTGTTCTCACATCCCATTATCTACTGGCATCACTGCATGACACTGCCAAATCCCACTCCCTCCATGGAGGACATTTTGGAGTAGGCTTTTACTCCTTTTTCTCCAAAGATATAAAAAAAAGAAACAAAACAAAAGCAGATTAAAAGAAGCTCCCTAATCCCCGGATGGTACTTGAAATACTTCCAGTCCAGCGAAAGTATTCCAGAAAAAGTGAATATATATACTTTTCCAAGAAATAATCAGTGCAGTATTAAGCTGCATGTCAGCACAGTCCTCTGCTCTGTACAGCCACTAGGGAGGGCTTCCCACTGCAGCATTGCAGACCCAGGGAGGGTGGCACAAAGAGAGAGGGAACACAGAGGGGAAGGAAGGAAGGAAGGAATGCACCGAAATAGGATGAACCTGAGAGATGGAGGGTGAGGAGTGGCAGTGCCACACCCCCAGAGATGAACACCAGCACGTCACAGTCACGGAGAGCCTCGACCGTGGTGCTGAGATGGTGCAGCCATTTCTGTTCTTGGCTACAGGCAGGCACTGGTGCCACCCCCACTGTTCTGTGGGGCTTGAGGTGACCTGTAATGGCAGCCAAGTGTTTTAGGGGGGGATCCACCCTCTATCCTCCATATGTATCACATAGGCTTACACACAAGGGAGCAATTCCATTGTTTTGTGCCATTTTCCACCATAGCTGAGCCTCACAGATGCCCAGGCTAGCAAGATGCTCCCAGATTTTCTTATCCCTTCTGGTGTATCCTCACCAGAGCGAGGAAGTCTGCTTCACCCTCACAAGTGTCATAAATGCTGGGTGTTTTTTTCCCATTGTTGCTGATTTTCCTTGTCATTACTACATGATGCCATGGTTACAGAGATGTAGGACTAATCCAGTAACAGCAGTTTATGGGCTTTTTTGGTTTTGATATTCTTTGATGCTATATTTGTGCCAGAAGAATAAATAATAAATACACACAACAGCATCAAAGATTTCTTCTGGCCCCCCAGCCTATTTCTGCCTACCCTTGTTAAGCTGTTAGAAAGGTAGTTCTCTGCCAGCCACTTATTTTATGAACTGTCCTCTCATCTAATGATCCACCTGAAGTCCCATTTATCTATTTTCTCTGAAAAGAGCAGTTAATAAAAATAAAGTTCCTCTTAATATCTCTGAGAACAGCTTCCCCTGGAACAGCAATGCTCATGCTCAACCCAACAGGTTCCTTCCCCTCTCTCTTCTTTCCCTTTCCCTCTTCTTCCTCTCCCACCCTCCCCCTATCAAAGGGTTGGGGAACTTTCTTAATGCTCTTGTAAGGAAAATATAGGACATTTTTTCTCTGCAGCAACCTGAAACAATGCATGAGCAAATCTGTTGGTGTGTGATGTGCCTCAGTTCCGGTAAGGGGGAACTTGCTGGAGGTTAGTCTCTGTAATCCCTGCTGATCAAAGGAAGAACTCCTCCAAGCCTGTTACAAGCATCCAAGTCTTGATTTTGCTGGAAATACAGCAGCAGGGAGATTTAACTAAAAATTTGTCTTTCATCTGCTCTGAACTCTGGGGCTCCTTTTAAGCAGCCACAGACGCCTCGACCAGTCACTGCTCAATCTTAGCCCCATCAGATGCAGCTTCCACTCACAGCAGAACCTCAGCCAAATGCTCCTCTACCCCCATCTCTTGGAAATTCTGGTCCTCCTTGCAGAGAAGGGTTCACAGTCACCTGGAAATTAAGAGGGAGAGAAGCTAAACAAAGATTGTACTAGTAAGAAGTCATAGGCAAAATTTTGCTAACCAGTCACTCAGTGAATTATATCTTGTTTCAGTCTATCCCCTTCACAATGTTAATATCATAGAATCCTAGAATGGTTTAGGTTGGAGGGGACCTTGAAGATCATCGTATTCCAACCTTCCTGCCATGGGCAGGGACACCTCCCACTAGATCATGTTGCCTAAAGCCCCATCCAACCTGCCTTGAACACTTTCAGGGATGGGGCACCTACAGCTTCTCTGGGTAATCTGTGCCAGTGCCTCATCACCCTCACAGAGAAGAATTTCTTCCTAATGTCTAATCTAAACCTGCCATGTGTCAGTGTGAAGTCCTTCCCCCTTGTCTGGGGTCACCCTGCATCTCCATCTCTGGTTGTGTTGCAGCCAGAGACCAAAAACCATGAAGTCACCACACCAGGAGAGGCAAAGACAGGAAGCACATGCTTTATTCATGACCTCTCTTGGGTATTTGCTTTGGGAACTGCTGCAAATGGCAATCCTAAAACAACTGGAGGTTTGCACACTTCCATTGTCTCTTTCTGTCGAGATTCCCCAGAAAATACCAATGTGCATTAGGGCAAGCTGGGCAGAGCAAAGCACTGCTATCTTTTCTGAGATCCATCTTCCCAGAGTACTTAAGCTTTAAACAAACAAGGAAAAGTTGCTTAAGTTTGCAGAAGAGACTCCATTCCTGCCTGTTGCAATGCCCCATTAAATAATTATTTAGCCAGATGCTGGGACAGCTCTTAAACCTTAAAATTATTAAAAAATAATACTGAGCACCTAAATAACTCAAAATATTTTGATAGGGCTTAAGGCGAGTACTTTGGCTGGATGTGAAATTAAAATTTTCAGAGGATTTAGGGTTCACAGGAGAATCCATGTTTCATCCAAGATGATTTTTTACACCACCTAATGTTTCAGTTCTGCTGCCAAGTGGAAGAATCAGTATTCTTTAGCTGCTGTGATGCCTAATGTCACATCAGCAATGTAAGAAATAATTTTGAGACTCCCCACATCAGACACAAAGCTTGAGTATGCACAGTAAACCCACTGACTGCTCTAGCTGTTTCAGTGGAGATCAGTAAGAAATCCCTACTCAGATATCCCAATTATGGGTTACAGAGAAGAAAAGAGGCTACAGGGAGATGAAATTTAACAGAGTTGGGGAGAAGGGAGGGATTTTTCCTCTCCCTGTTGTCCTTTAAGTATATATCTTCCACACAGATCACCAAGTAAGAAAGGATCATAAAATGAAACAGGGCTCTTTCTGGTTGAAACACCATCTCTTACTTCAGGGACAGATGAATGTAACCCACAGACTTAGTCCTTCATCACAGAGGCACTGATAAATCTGTGAGATTAATTGTAGAGTGGAGATTAGCACCCACCATTCAGCATCAAGCTCTGAGCATTAAACTAATTACTAGGTTCCAGCACTGCACGACTTCCCAGCACGAAGGTGCTGCCCTATAAATCATCATACACAAGTGGCATTTAGCCAGAGATGTTAAAAAAATCTTTCTTCTGAGAATGCACCCACCATAGGAGTTGGTTTCCCTCTCTGTTCCAAAGACAAAGCCTGTTTTCCTCCTTTGTGGCAGGAAAGCTTGAAATGAAACTGTGTCCCCTCTGCCCTGCCACCCTTAACACAGTTGCCTGGAGGGATGTTGGTGTGGAAAATCTTAAAGACATCTGAAGAGTGGAAGATGTGCAGGCTAAAGCCGTCAGGAATTCCAAACCCGGAGTGGGTTCCCAGAGAATCACCATCACTCCCACTCTGTTCATCCTCAGCCGTCTGTGTTGCAATGAATGGAAAATAGCCATTTATTTTACAAATATCAGGGGCCAATGCAGCTTCCCCACCTGCGTTCTCACTGTGGCATCTCAGGCATTTCCCTGCCATTAGCTGCAGCACAAATACTCCAGTTGCTGTAACATTTTATGGACTTTTACCCAGCAGAGGATATTAGGGAGAGGAGAAGGGCAGTAAGCTGCAAGGATTTTGCTCTCTCATCTTTACATGTTTCCAGCCTGCTCCTCAGCACTGCGGCAGAGCACTTCCCTGCGGAGCATGAAGCCATGCGGCTAATGTCCCCCATCTGTGACTCTCTCTCTCTCATCCCCTCCCTGGTGGGCAGTGCTGTCTGTGCCTGCATGGCCTGATAGTCCTCGGTGAGGGATGACGTTTGGGCTTTCAGGTCCTGTACCCACCCCTTTACTCCGTGCTCGTAGGGCAGAGGACCCATCAAAGCATCCCGCTCTTGGAGCAATGCCGATGGAGCGTGCAGTGGATCTTGGTCTCACAGGAATGCCCTCTTTTTGAAATAGAAGGGACTGGGATGGGCAGAGTGCTGTTTTCCCTCCTTCCTTTGCCGCTAGTGGGTCAGGACCTATTTTGAGACCATTTAACACATGCTTTCTGGCTTTCCTATCCTTGCTTGGAAAAATCAGGTCAGCTACCCACCGCGTTTGTCTCGCCCAGCTCTGGAGCTTTTCTGAGCTCCTCAAGAACAGAGGAGGACCCTGCATTTCCTGGAAAAAATCAAATTCAGGAAATGACTTGCCCTTCTTGCAGGTCAAGTTTTGTGGTCTTGGGTGGTGGGTTTTTCCCCCAGTAGTGAATGAACCACTATTTTCTACAGGACATGGAGCTATAGGAATTCTTACTATGGTGGTGGCCAGCTGGCAGCCCAAGAGCTTAGTCTAGTCCATGCATTATCCAGTCCCTGGATTGCCTGATAGTCATCAGTCCAAGCAAACCAGTAATATTATTTTATATGTGTTGCAGGAAGGGAAAAGAGGGCTATACCCACATAAGGGCTGGCAAATTTTATTTGATCAACTGCAGTATCATACAAAATGGGAATGAGCATAGTACTGAACACAGAACAGTTGGCCTGCTGTAAGAAACATAATAATCTGTAATATCAGTCCTGCTCAATGTCTCCCCAGATAGGAAGCAGCAGACAGAAAAAACCAGCTGTAACAAGGTTTCAGGCTAGAGATCCTAGACCACTTCCCAGACACACAGAACTGTTTGGCCAAGACAGTCAGAGGTGATGGTGCCGTCTTGGCTCCAGAAGGATACGAAAACCAGGGCTGTACTAATTGCCAGCCGGACAGCACAAGCTCAGGAGAAGATCTGGACATCACCGTGGTTGTCGGGTTATGTTTTCTGTACAGAAGAGTCTGTCTGCTCCCAGACAGACAGTAGCCCTTCAGCGTTGTATCCAAGTCAGCCAACCTTTTTGTGAGATGTTTTACACGAGGGTAGATGGCCACTGTGACTCTGTGGAAAGCCAGCCATCTCTAACTTAACTTTCTAGCCTTAGCTTTGTGGTGTGATAGAAACTGCTAGAGAGTGCTACGTTGAGCTTTTGCGTAAACCCCTTTCCCAGACCACTGGGATCTGTGTCCAGAGCTTTGCATTTCCACCTCCAGCTAACGAGAGTGAAGAGGGGATGTAGTTTGGGTGCCCACCTCAAGGTAATCTCCAAAGGGATTGATATTAATAAGCCACTGGATAGATTTTTACCTGCTCAGTGCCTTCCAGGATCTCTCAGCAAGCCAAATGCCAAGCTGAGGTGGGAGGCCTCAATTAAATGTTGAGGGTAGATGGAAGGGTGCAGGAGGAAGGTTGTCTCTCCCACGATGCACAGCAGCTGCTTAATGCCAGACAGATTTCCACAGATTGAGAGGTCAGCTCTGAAGCACAGATGTGTGAGAAAGGGAGAGTGAGGGGGAGAGTCATACATGTAGCTATTTATTCACTGTCTACAAAAACTTCTATGGACTTGGAGCTGGGCCCTAGATGTCTCTGGAAGAGGCATATTCACCAGCCATGCTTTGTTTCCAGGATTTATTCAGGCTGAAATGCTGTGAAAATCACTGGCCTTTGCTACAATGCAACCACACTTTGGCTGGGAAGTGGGGTCTGTATTTCTGAGACACTCTGTAAGGAGAAGGGGGGGTTTCAGTTTATGAGACACGTTCTGCCGCAAAGTTACGGGACATCATTTCTCACTGAAGTAGCAGAGGCACATACTGCTGTGCTCTGAGATCAGGATCTGGGTCCCCCACGAAGGTTCCCGTCCAAGGATGTCATTTTTGGATGCTGGATGGTCTCAAGACATCATTTTGATTACCCCCAGATTCATGACTCGTGATGGCCACTACTATTTTCACGAGATTGCTTGCTGATGACTAGTACTGTGCTGAATTGCCTTGTACCACCAGCCAAATTGCAGTGCTTATCTTTTCCCCCACTGCATGGATTTTCTGAAATGTTCTGAGAAGCAGCTCCTGGTGCAACCAGCCACCAAAGAAAATTGCCCGAGGGTTAACCTTTGAGATAGGCTACGTGACAAGTATCATTAATCAGAGTAAATAACAGCAAAAATATGATATTTACTGGGATTTAGTTCACCAAAAGGAAAGGACAGTACAGTGTGCCACACCAGCTCATCTCTCCAGTGGCTGTAACGCAGCACAGTTCTGTAGGGTTTAGCAGATTTGTACCACACAGCTTCACACAAGGTTTTGCCTCTCCCTTATATTTCCCCTTCCAGAAAACTATTCCTTTTGGAAACAAAAAAAAAAGAAAGTATCCTAGTCAGTGTCCAGGAAACTTCAAAGGGTCAGAGCCAGGATTTACCCTGGGATAGTCAGAGATGGGAACTGGGGTCCTACTCCAGTGCAACTCTACAGCAGCCAGGGCAGGAGCAGCTTTGCTGCTACCTTCATAGTACAGCTCTGCTGGTATCTTCATGGGCACCAGTCATGGGTGGTGGTGAGGAACAAGTAATTAGGGGTGATCTGTATTGGTGAGATTGAAAATAACTTGCTTGCAGCAACAAACGCGACTGCCAGTGGTGTCAGAGTGCTGGGAGGGGCCCCTCTCCCTTCCAGCCAGGTAACACATTAATTGGGCTGTGTGGCTCTTGCAAGTGAAGTCACGAGTTCGCATGCTGAGCACAGGCTGTGAGCTTGGTGACAGTGACATATGGGAGACAATTAAATAACTGCAGTTATGTCCAGGTTAGGGAGAGAACAGATCCCCTTTCGAACTGGATTTATACTGAAAGTCTGGTGCACAGGCAGGCCCACAACCCGGGGTGAGGAATGACACATGCCAACTTCCCGCTGTGTTTACAAGCTTCTTGTGCACATCTGCCCGTGGATTTCAGACCCTGCCCTGGCCTTACAGAGCCCTCTCCATTCCCTGACCAGAGCAGAGGTTAGTTCTTCAGCAAAGAGTTATTTGGTCTTTTGGCTTGATGTCTAAAGCCTGGATGTATAATTTCACTTTACCACAGTCCCTAAGCTCAGCTGTCTCCTCAGGCCATGCCCAGCCAGCTTTAATTCTCCTGCTGTAGGTGGATGGAATCAGCATTCAGGAATGACACAAAGTAACAAATCCCACTCTCCATAATGAACATGCCAAAGGCAATCAGCTCAGGTGTTAGAGTTTCACCTGCTATGGAAAATGCAAGGTACTGGGGAGTGGCAGCAGGAGGTGTGGGAACGCTGCAGTGATAGGCTGGGATGCTCCTTCTGGATAAGAACCAGCATGAAGAAGACCAGCCTGACCTCTTATGCTCCTCCCAGACATTTTGTTCCAAAGAGATGGGAGACAGAGCAGCTGGGAAAGGCAGAGGCAGCAGTGGTGGAAGGAGCCGTGCACCATTTTGCAGCTCCTTCCAGCAATCCCAGGGGCCAAGCACTGCCTATTTTTAGTTCCCGAGGTAGCTGAAATACCACCGTGATGTTCATTAACGACAACCCTGTCAGATGGGAAGTGCAAGACAGGGGAGTGGGGGGGTTGGTTGGCCTGTTTTGTTTTGCTTTATTTAATTGCTGGCTGCAGTACAGAGGCAGAGCGTGGTGGGAGGCTCGGCTCCTCTCACCTCAGGAAAAGCAGGAGCAGCAGACCTGGGGGAGGCAGGCAGGGAAAAGTCAATCAGGCAGTATTTAAAAATCTACCTGCTGGGCCCAGGGGGAGTTGGAGATTTTAATGTCATTCCCAGCTTGAGACACAGCCTGGAGAGTGAGAAAAGAAAGGTGTATCTTCTCTTCTTGGGTCCTTAATTGCTCGTTAAATCATCTAACAAATGCCTGAACTCCTGGATGGCCCCATGCTCCTTGACAGAGGGACTTCAACCTTGGCAGGGGGAAGGGGTATTTTTTAAAGTACTCATTTCACCTGCTTTTTCTGGGTCTGTAAAACCAAGAGTTTAGTAGTTCACTCTGCAAAATAAAACTAAGTTTGGAATATTTTTATTACCATTCAGCAGGAGAAATAAACTTTCCTTCGAGTTCTTCCCCTGTTTCAGCCTGCTGACTCTCAGTCTGCCCTGCAGGCAAGTGTCCATGCTGTGGGAGGGCAGCCTTTCCTGTCCCCAAAAGGGACCTCCAATGACTGCAGAGGAGCACGTACCAAAATAATCCCCTGCCCTACGTTCTCAGCCCCACTTCTGGCCCAAGCAGACTTAGAGATAATCACAGCCAGAGATGTCTGTGCCTGGGCACTCCTGCCCTGTCACTACTGTTCATCTCTGGCTTCTGCTCAAACCCTCCTGTTTTGGGTCTTACGGGGAACTGCCACAGAGCTCAGTAGTTGAAAAGGTGACGCAGCTGTTTCCCAGCACAGAAAATACGACGACTGTGCCATTCCCTCTCATGTTTTGCAGAAAGCAGCCTGCAGTTAAATCCACAAAACTCAGAAGAAGCCCAGACCCTGCCCATAACAGCTGGAGAGCTTACAATGTACTTTGCCATCACAGACAGATGGACAGATCTGTGATTTATACCTATAACCCCCCCCCAGCAGTCAACATAACATAGAAAGACGTCCTTCTACCTGACTGGAAGCATCGATGCTTTTCCTGCATCACCCATGCACAAATAATGGGGCCAAGGCAGACCACAGCCATTAGCAGGTTTTATGTCATTTAGAGTCTGTGAAAAGAGCAGAACTGCAGCTCCAGCAGGGCAGGCAAACCATACAGATGATTTATGAATATTCACTCAGCTCACAAAGCACTCCGGGGCAGAAAACAAGCTTCTGAAATTAACTGAACTCTTCAAGGTTCTTCGTTTGTCTTGGCTTTGAGGTGTGAGTCACCAATACTTTTTCTCCAAAATGAGCAGAGTCTGTACAGAGGGCTGGGAGGATTCCTGGGCACTAAAATATGAAGTTAAGTGCTCTGCGAGAAAGATTTTATGTTCATAAAGCCTTCAAAGCGTTGAATCCACCCCATTAAGTTTTATGGGATACAGTGCTGATACATACAGTACTGAGACTTCTTCAGCCCATAAAGGCTGGACGTTCAGGGGACTTGAGGCTCTTTCATTGAGCACTGAAATCTCCAGCAGCTTCAGTCTCCAGTGCTTTTGGTTTGGTGCCCTGCAATTTTTCCACAATTTCAGTGTTCAACAAAGAGGCTACAGAGTTTTGATCCTGACCATGCAGACCCTGTCGTACACTTGTCATTCCCATCCATACAATAAGGTTATCGTGGTGCTCTTCAATGATGGCACTTCTAATTGTACCCAGCGAAGCATGGGCAGAGCCTGCACTCCCTTCCTGAGATTTGTGTTTCTGGTCTACACTTGATGGTTCAGATCAAACACCCTGGAAGGCAAAGACTTTCACCTGCATTTGGCCAAGAACGGGTTCAGTCTAGCAGACAAGAGACAAGGTAGTAAAACAAGGAGGTTGTCTTCACAAGTTTGCTGCACATACACAAGGAACAAGAGCTCCTCTTTTCCAATTAATTATAGCAATAATAATTGGGTTTGTTTCAGCTCGTAGAAATATGAGACATTTTCAAAGCAATGAAAAAAAACCTCTGCAGGTTAGCCAACATCCCAAGGGTTTCAGGAGTCTGTGGGTGGTGTGGGACATCCACTTCTTGCAAAGCAAGCAGAGGGGTTTATGAATTTGAGTGTCCTGCTTCACAAATGAGTGAAGCAGCAGCCACTGTGGACTATTACAGTAGGGCTGAACTCAGCTATTCCAAGGCTGTCTAGACGTTCCCATCCTAAATCTGAGACATGTTCCGGATCCAAGTTGTGTCAGAGCAGTATCCTTCAGGAAAAGTTGCTGTCCCAGTGAATCTCATTTCTCACCAAAAAAGATTCCATCTGAAAATGGCCAGCTGGCCCTGCCCTCACTGCCGTGCTCCATAACCGTGGGAGATTCCTCTCCCTCTGAGTCACAGAGCACCACAGCCAGCCAAGGTGGTCCGCATTAACATGAATTAGCCCTCGTAGCAGGGGCTCATAGCAAAGAACAAGAATTCAGGAAAAGCAATAAACCAGCATCTGGAAAAAATTGTTTCTGGAGTCTTTCTGTTATTTTTCTGATACAAAGCCCCCACTTCAGCAAGGTTCCACACTCGGTTAAAGCAGCCGTTGTTGCTAACAATTTTAAATATCCTTGTACATGTATGAATTTCTTTCTGTTCCTATGAAACTCCACATGTGCAGTGCAGACTGCTTTGTCTGCTGAATAGAAATACTTGTTGATGTGAGGCGGATTGCACAAATGACTTTTTTCCTTGTTATTTCCTTCCTCCATCCTTCTTTTGCCCTTTCAGCTGGATCATGCAGTGTGGATGCTAAAGCCCCATCCTGAGAAACACAGCCTCTTTCTTCTGATGGTTTGGTGAACTGTTTCTGAAATCTCTGGCTCCAGAATCTGCTTTGAGCACCTATGTGACCTCTCGTTTCTTTCCTCTGCAGGCTGATGCCAAGATGGTCTGCGATGTCGTAAGTCGGATGGAGGACACAGAGCCCTTCTCTCCAGAGCTGCTGTCAGCTATGATGAGGCTCTGGGCAGACTCTGGGATCCAAGAATGCTTCAACCGGTCCCGGGAATATCAGCTTAATGACTCAGCCCAATAGTGAGTATCCCTGTCCATAGTCTTTCATGTTAAGAAGCTGTGTTTGATTCTGTTAAAGTTTTAACTGAAGTGAATGAGCTCATAGCAGTGAAACTGAACGTGTCTCTGCTTACAGTCTGGGATGTGTGTTGTGTCACAGGCCACTGCAAGGCACAAAGGATCAGGCAGGACATTCATGTCCCCTCTTGGCCAGTCTGGGGTCAAGTCTGTGACCCCGAGGCCAGGTTCCCAAACTGCTCCCAGATGACTCAAGGTAGGTTTTTGCAAACATGGATCTAATGAATATAGGCAGATCAACCTGTGGGCACAGCTGGTGGCTTCTTTGTCTATCTGACTGAGAACAGAAGGGTGTGATCACCTGCTTTATACAGCAGTACAGCTCTTAGGTTTGCTTTTCTGGTAGTTGTACAGTGTACTGAAAGGCCAGCTGGGTTACAACCAAGGGTAAGGGACATCTTTACTTTTCTAGGGGCATTGAGTTACTCTTGTAAGACAATCAGTGGCTTCTCTACCATTAAGGACCACATCCAGATTCAAGGGTGATTGTCTGAATCCATGGCTTTGGTTCATACTGTCATGAGGACAGGACATCTACCCATAAATGGCTGCCGTGGCTCTGAAGAGACATTGAGTGCCTCCCCAGTTTCAGTTCAGACCCATTTGTAATGATAATTGATCCAATTCATTTGCTTCCACCTAGGCCAGGACACGAAAAGTTTTCATCCCATAATTTCAATCACAGCTTCTGTTGCAGTCAGGCAAATGTCCCCTGGACTGTGTCTTGGGCAAGAGTCAGCTAAAGGTGGCAAAGTATAAGCATAAGGAAGAAGCAGGCACAGAGAAATCATTTCCCCAGTTGTACCCTTGAACCTTTTGGTAGTCAGGGAAATAGAGGCTTCCCAATGGTGTCAGGGCAATGCTATGTCCATGCTTTTGGCTTTCACAGTATCCCATATCAACAAGTTCACCAGCTGTTTCACGCACTTCTGGAGTTGTTATTGCATGTTTGGATTGTTTGGCATGTCTGCTTAGGGTGTTCCTGGATATCTCTCAAAACACAAGCCCAGGCACTGGCATGGCTGCTGGTTTTGTTCTGTGTGGTGGGCCTGGTGCTCCCAGCTGCACCAGCTGCTCCCATCCAAGCTGGCAGGGCAGCTGGGGAGCACAGCTCTTGAGGGGCTGCAGCAGAAGGCAAGTGATGACACATCACTTGGCATTGATGGAAAACTGAATGGGAAACCTGCAGATGTGTGGTTGGTGACACAGCATCCTACCCAACCATGATCACACCTCAGAGATGATCCTGGCATTCTGCTGCCTTTTAATCAGTACTAGGTGGATGATGACTTAATCTATATTTCATTGCCTGTAATAGCAAAATCAGCTTTTTATTGCCAGCAGCTTTTTCTTTTTTCTTTCTTTTTTTCCCCACAAAATAGGAGTATGATGGCATAAACATACCTTTAGAGATATAAATTATCTAAAATGCCAGTCCTAATTGCATTACAACCTTGTGGAAAATTCTTCAATTGTTTTAGAGCCAATTACCATGAGGAAAGTATTTTGATTTCCCTTCCATGCAAGATAGCTGTTGAAAATAATAAGCAGAGCCCTCCCAGTATGACCAGCTGCTGGGCAATTCATCAGCAAGAGCTCTGAAACCACAAGCATTTTCTAGACATCAGCTGAAGAGGCTCTGTGCTGTAGTATTCACAGCAATTTCAATCTGGGGTTGCAGCCCAGCCAAATGAATTCTGGTGTCTCTGACAAAACCTCTTGCATCCAGATGAGTATGGATGACCCTCCTTGCCAGGGGAGTGCTATGCTGCCTCTCTCCTTAGCTGCACTGTGAGTCATGCTGTGGCTGGACACCTTTTTTTCTCTGGGCTGGGTTGGATGGGGAAGCTGAAGATAACAAAGTCCTTCTCATTTACAGCCCTGCTGGTGTTTAGGAGCCTCTGGTGGTTCCTCCACTGGGAGCAGCAGAGATGCTGTCACATGGCAGGGCACCATAACACATCCTGCTGCACCTCTGCGCCCTGGTGCCATCGCAGGAGATGGTGGTACGACTGAGAGCTCAGTTGGCATTTATTCACACCCAGTGAAAAGAGGCATATATTTTATTTAATCCTTCAATGCTTTGGGGTTGTTTACTTTTGCATGAGTGAAAGATTTGAGAGGGTTTTATATTTCTTTTCCCACCCTGGGAAAAGGCTTATCTTTATTGACACTGATATTTGATTTAAAACACTAACAGCTACAAAATGTGTTTTCATTAGGGCTGAGAAGAATAAATTCCAGACAAGAACTGAATTCTAAGTTCCCCAAAGTCTGAAAAATAGTGGCAGGCAGTGCAATGGACTAGCTTTTCATTTTAGGCTTCTCTTGGTGTTAAGCCGTAGGGACTGGCGTTTTGCTGGCAGGAGGGAAGTTTCCTGCAGGAGTTGGAGATTGTGTTCTGTGGTTGCTCAGCACATGTCACAAAGCCTGAAGGCACCAAGTGACCAGGTCGTGTTGTGGCCAGCACAGGTGAAACCTTCAGGAGTGCTCCTGGCACTTCCCTTCACCCCAGAAACCACCCACCAAATGGCCTGAATGCTTTTCAGAACTTCCCCCCCCACTTCTTGGCTATTTCTAAGGAACCACCACCTGGGCTTCTCTGAGTCAGTGCTGCTGTTGTCCTTAATTGCTCTTCCTTCCAGTGTTCTTCCTTCCAGTGCTTTACCTTGAGTTTTTTTAAATGGCTGGAACAACAGGCCTTCTGTTGCAGCCCCTGGAGACCGAGTCACAGGTTAATCAGCAGCCTGCAAGGGTCGGCAGCCTGTCTCTTAACTAGCCTGTCATCAATTTCACTGAAAATAAGTTTAATCTTTTGTGTTCGACTAAACAAGAAGTGAGTAGTAGCTCCCTGCTATCAAAGATGGGCCAGAGCACATTGCTTTCTAGCCTCTGATGCATGCAAATGGTATGGACTTCCTGCAAAGCCTTGTTTCTTTTAGGGTCTAAAGTCAGCCAGTCCTTAGCAAGGATTTCATTGCTACTGCTAAGGAGCAGGAGAAAAGAGCACTTTTGCAAAGAAAAAACGTTTGAGGAAGAGAAAAGGTTCTGTAATGGACCCCCTGTGTCTTGGACTGCAAAAAGCAAAACCATAAGGAAGGCAAGACAAGGGAAGAGAGTAAGATGTAGCAATTGGTTTCATCTTTTTTTGTTACTGCATTTTTTCATAGTTCCCTAAGGCAAATTTACGGACGGGTTGCGTTCCACATTCCTAATATCTTGATTATGTTTTTATTCCTACTTCGTCTCCTCTTCCTTTCTTGTCTCTATGCCTAGGAGCGAAATCCACCTCTGATCATCAAAGAGTCTGGGCATTGCTGATGTCTTTTTCTTCTCCAGCCAGTTTCTGTCTGTGGAAGCACATCTGTGACCCACATTTTGCTTTCAAAATCAGCAAAATAGAGGTTTCCAGCTGGTTTCCTTAATCTCCTACTTTTGTTCAGATTTTAAAATTGTCTTGTGTTTCCTAGCCTCGAGTTCCTAACTAGGCTGGTCAGTGGAGTGCAGCACATAGGGCAAGTCTGATCTTAACCACCCAGGGATGGGGACCTGTTTTGAACAGCCTCCAAACTTCAGGGGGGAAATGGAGCAGAGAGAGCATCCATACGAGCACTGATTTTCTGTGTGCATCTCCAAACAGGAACAGGCCCTGCAAGATGTGTAGGCAGAAACAGTTTGCAAGTACACAGACACAAAAAAGCCAGAATCTATCTCAAGTTCTTCTCCTCCTGCTTCCAAGTACTTTGAAAGATCCTTTGATAATGCCAGGGCTGTGAAACTACCGTGAAAATGTAAAATATTTTAGGCCTGCATTCAACCCATCCATCTTCACACATATCAGAGGTGTCAGGGCTAGGAAGCTTGTTGCCTTTGGCTCCCTCCATCAGGAGCCAAGGGAGGGAGAGATGCCTCTGAAGAGGGATACAGACCTCACTGCTCAGTGGAGAAAGAGAGATGCAATTGTGTTTGTTGCTCTACCACAGCTAACCACAGCACTGACATCTCAAGTCTGTGCCAAATACCAAGCCCAAACTGGACAACATTCTGGTTATTCAGTCTTCAAGAACTGGTCTGGCAGTACCTTACAGAAAAACAGCACCAGACTCAGAATAAAATACTGCAGTGCCTTTCTTCTTCTCACCCCGTCTTGTGTGGGACTGTTTTCTGATCTATTTTCCTTGCAAAAGAATTGTCTTTGCATGATGCTATCACCTTCCCTACTGGTACTTACTGCATCCCACGTGCCAACACACACTTTGCATCAGAAAAGCAGTTAAGAAAGTAGAGCCAGATGTTGTTGTGATGTGGTGAATGGCTTCCAGATTGAGCCTTGACAAGGCAGCATTAGAACAGACTGCCCAGAGAGGCTGTAAAATCTCCATCCTTGGAACTGCTCAACACTGAACCACCTGAGCTAACTTTCAAACTGAATTTAACTTTGAAATTGGTCCTGCTTTGAACAGGGGGATGAGCCGGATGAACTCCAGAGGTCCAACCCACACTGGCACTCTTGGGATTTTTTTCCCTTTGCTCTTTCTCTGATAACACTGGTTTTAAAAGACAGAAAGGGTCTTCAAGGTTTGCTGCAGTTTCCTGTGTCTAGTCATGCAGGACCATGCGGCTCTATGATAATGTCCATGTCCCACAAGTCCCGTGGTCTAAACATTTACCTTGCTGGCTTCACCAGCAAGGCAAACATTTAGACCACGGGACTTGTGGGACTTGGGCATTATGCACGACTGTCAGGACATGATCCATTTTAATGAGCTGCAATTGTTTCTGGCACACTCAGACGGAAGAAAGAAAAATTATAGGTCAAGGTTTTGCATTAATATTCCCATCAGGTGTGTAGATTCCATTTTCTCATCACAGCTTTTGCATTAGAATGTGGTTTTCTGCACACCCATCTTACTCGTGGCTGTCACTTGCGCTCCCTTGCATTTAATTGGAGGCAGTAGCAGCATAAATGGAACCATCCAATTAATTGGGATGACTTGCATTGCACTGTTTATTGAACAATCCACCTTTGTGTCTTGGAGCCCAATAAAGCAGAAAGGAAAAATACATCACAAGTGTAGAGGTAGGTACATTTGTCTGAATTTATGGTTTAATTTACCCCAGTAAGTAAAGATGCCCACCAGCTCTGAATAATCAAGTTCCCCCTACGACAAGCAAAACAAAACAGTCCATAAAGGCCAGAGCTGATTGAATGGAATGACCAACCTTGCTCCATTCCCACAAATGAGATGCAAGTCTATTTCCAGGGAGGAGCAGCTCTGCAATATCTGCTGGTGCTGGCTCTGGAGTGGGGCTGTTTCTTGTCCAGAAAGAAACAGATGAGGGAGATACAGGCAGTCTGAGCTTCAGCCTGTTAGAGTCTAGCAGGGCTTGGGCTTGGTAGAGGTCTTAGGTTTCATTATTATCCTCATAAATTAAGGAATTGCTGTTGTTATATGGCTTCACTTAGGGCTGAGTGTAAGATGGAGGAAGAGCACAATAGGAAAGACATTGTTTTTTAAATCTGTTTTCCAGCATCTCCCCATCAGTCTTCATCCGCCTGGAGCACCCAGTTTCACCAAAATTTGGTACAGACTCTCCAGGGGCTGCCTCTGTTGGCCCAAAGCGGAGTGATGCTCACCTTCCTATCCCACCAAATGCTGGCAGGAGAGCTTCTTTGGCAGAAAACTCACATGCAGAGATCTGCAGGACTCTGCATGACACAGCCTCATCATAAGACATTGGAACTCAATATAGTGCCCATCCCACTTGGGCCCTCTCAGATCCCAGGGCAGAGGGAGAGCTCCACCAGACCCATTCTCTTTTGAAGTACAGCTCTGAAGAGACCCAGGAGATACAGACTGCCCTGCAAGGAGGAGCAGAGAAGCTGCATAGGTAGTTCATTCCTTGAGGACAAAGGCATAGCAGCACCTGCCACCTCCCTGCCATTTTTCGTTCTGTGTTGCATTGTAACAGTGTTGTCTTTGGCCTGGGATTAGTAAAATCTTGACATCTTGACTAAATAAATTGGTATTTAATGAGGCACAATTAAATGGGCTCATCATATCAGGGCTGTCCCCATTTTGGCAAAGCTCACACCCAAAAGGATAGGAGCTGAGGTAGTTCACACTGCCTGGAGGAGGAGACTCTGCAAGAACTTGGAAACGATCTCTTCTTTCACATTTTGCTTAGTGATGAGGAGCAGCCAGCACCATCTATAAACACAGCACAGGGCATCCCCCCAAGGAAACCTGCTGAACCGTAGTCCCGCACCCCGGATAATCTGTTCTCATCTCCGACTGACAGACCCAACAGGAATTTCTTCCTGCCTTGTGAAGGGCTGTGGGTGACAGATTCGGCGCAGAAAGATTTGACTTTTTTTGGCTGAGTATTTGTGTATTTTTAGGCTGAAATGTCCTTATGAAACCAGCTGGAGCTGGCAGGCTGCCACCAAGGGTTGGGGTTTTTTTTATGTTCCGTTCAGTTTGTTTTTTCACTGCTGTCCGTATTGCTGGCTGCAGCCCCCCTCTCCCACCAGCTCTGCCCTTCCACAGGCAGCACTCACACCCTGCAGTGACCCCCTCACTGTGTCTCCCACCTTTCCCCCCCAGCCTCCTCCTCACACCAGGGCATGGCAGTGCTGGGATGCAGCTTCAGAGCCAGGGAGTCCAGACTCTCCTGGGAACCCACAGCCCCTGCTCCTCCTCCCCTGCAGAGCCGAGGAATCCAAGCTTCCCTCTCCCTTTCTGCACCCTGAGGTTTGACATACCGTGCACCCCCAGCTCCACCATCACAGCCTGCCCTGCGAGACAAACAGCATCACTCTCACAGGCTGAGGCCAGGAGATGGGGTATCTCCTACAAGGTGCACCAGGGAGGCTCTCAGAGCATCCTATTGCTCCTAGAAGCTCACGAGGGGATTGGATAACTCTAGCAAGGCATATGCCCCTCCATGTGTGTGATTCCTTCTTTATGCCAGCTAGTCAGCACCCAGCTCTGTGCACCAGGGGCTCTGAGCCCTGTCCCCCAGCAGCACACGTGACCACGTGGGGGCCATCCGGCTGCTCTCAGCCTCCTGATTCTGCAGTGTGTCTGCAGGAAAATCTGTCAGGAGACCACCATGCTGAGGCTCTTCACATGGCTGGCGTCAGGTCTGGCACCATCTGTGATGCTGAGAGGTGAGCACGGCGGTGGCGTGTGGCTTCCCGATGTATTTGCTATCCGTTTGAAATCCTTAAATGGCAAAGAATGGCAGGAACGCAGGAATTTCTTTGTAGCCAGGCTCCAGGATGGAGCAAGCTGTCTTCCACACAGGTCTGCAGGGACCAGTGGTGGCGGTGTGAGGGAGAGATGCTGCACAGCTGCCTGTGCCCCCCCTCCCCAAGTTCTATCCCAGAAATCATCCCAGTTTGGAAGGAAAAGTTGAAAAAGGACTTTGCTGCAGTCCAGGGAGCATGTAGCAGCACACTGGAAGCTCTGGGGCAGAGCTGCCTGCACCAGCCATGGGCTGAACAGCCCGGGAGGAACCACTCCAGCCCAGGACAAGCCCTGCCAAGCAGGACAGATCAGCTCTATGTGCTCAGGATGCAGTTATCTTCCTTTCCCCCTCCTTCACAGTTTCTGATTCCTCCATGGATCATCCCGTTCCCCATCCTGCCCCTGCTCAGGGCATGCACTGTGCCAGAGTGGTGCAATTCATCTGGCCACAAGGTGCAGGAGAGCTCCAAAAGCTTTCGAGTGACTGCTAGAGGTGTGCAGCTGCTGCCACTCATTCCCCCCACCCCCTCTTGGGGACCAGACAGTGCACACACATGCACCCTTCCCACTAGAAGAATGCAGCATTCCCATGCTCAGGTTAGGAGTTTTATCCAAAATTCAACTTTAAGGTTAGGAGTTAAGTCCAAAACCAATCACAAGCTTAGCTAAAACTCCCTGTTTTTCAGAATATATTAAGACAACCATTGGAAAATTGCTTTTATCTGCTGCTTCCTAAACCCTCTGGCTTGTACTTTAAAGCCTTTTGTCTGTGAACAGGAGAGCTGGAAAGCCCTTTTTTATTTCCTTAAGCAAATAGCCCATCTAATATCCAGCCTTGAGGGGCCTGAGAGAACAAAAATGAAGGGAAAAAAAAGGATGTAGCAAACATTGTGACACAAGGTAAAAACACAAGATCACAGGACTCGGCAATGATGGGTTTGAAGCACCAGATCTGTGCCCGTGAAGCCTCTGTTAGGAAGGCTGAACTCCCCAGGCCCCCTGGGAGCCCGTGGTGCCTGTCAGCCAACAGGCTGAAGCTCCTTGTCTCGGGTGCCCAGTGGGGACAATAACACGCTGCTGTTTATGAGTTGCTGACGTCCACAGTGGCGAGAGCAGCGGAGGCAGCAGCAGAGCGAGGTGGGAGCTGGTGCGGTTGGGCAGGCAGAGCATGGCAGGGGGGCTGGGGGAGCCCCTCAGGATCAGAGTCCCAGCACCTGGCCAGGACAGTTCTGTGGGCTGGGATTTGCTCTGTGGAGCTCAGGGCACTGATTCTTTCACAGACTAATTGATGAAATAGCTTTAATTAGCCCTGGAGCAAACAGCACTTTGTGTCTTGCTTATCCAGACCATGTGCTGAGCCAACATTCAACCCCCAGCCATCGAGCTGCATTTTCAATGGGAAGAGGGGAAATATGGGGTCCTTTCTCCAGGACTCAGCAGCATGGGCTCGTGTTTGGACACAGCCAGTGCCATATGTGTGCTGTGTAAAGGGAGTGTCTTGGGAGAAACCTGGCACCAGGAGCATTTAGGCACAAGCGGTGCAGGCGGCGAGGGGGCTGTGCTTCTCCTTGGGATTTCAGTACAGCCCTGTGGAGACAGGGCTGGGTCAGTGCCAGGGGTGGCCTTCCTGCCTCCTCTCTCTCTTGGAAACCTGACAAGGGGTTTGTTTGTAACTGTTTTTCCCCAGAGCACACACAGATGAGACTTCCATTGATTTGGGCAGCAGAACCGAAGGCAGACAAACGTGATGCTGTCACAGCACTGCTCATGTGCCACTCTACCATACGAGCTGGGCATGAGCCCCATCAGCACAGGGGGCCTCATACACTGCAGACAGATTTTGGACCTTTTCCTATAATTTTTTGGTTTTGCCCCTGCGACACACTACTTGGGACTAGCTAGTGCTAGGTTCATATCAGTCCATTCATCCACACCTTTTACACTATTACAGTAAAAATAACAGAGACTGTTTATGAACTATTGTTTCATCTTCCCCACATATGTTCCTTGCCTTCAGACCACTGACATACCGCACAGATCCAAACCCAAAACTCCTGTATTGTCAGTCCACCCGGAAATCCCTGTAGACCCCGCCACCTGCCTCTCCCCCTGCCCAGCTCAGGCTCTCAGGGTATTTCTACAGGGGCTGTCAGGGACAGGCACACACTCACTCTGCTTTGTGGGCACAGGCTCTGGGCAGGGTTGCTTAGTTTGCTCATGACAGCAGAAGGAGGCTGGAGAACAGCAGAGCGAACACCCATCCTTGTGCCAAAATCCTCGTGCTTACAACCTTCCCCACCTCCAATATGTTTAATGCATTTGAATGCTTGAGTGCCTGGATAAGGGACCTCCTCAGAGGTCCCTGAGCTCCCTGAGACTCTCCTGAGACTGAATTTATGGGGCAAAAAAGAGGAGAAATGGTTCTGAGCCTAGATTTTAGGCAGCACCTACTCCATGCTGCTGGGAGGGGAAGGAAGAGATACAGCGGAGAGGGAAGCCAGGCACAAACTGCACCATGGAGCCACGCCAAGGAAGTGTCAGCTCTGGTTTTGGTGGTTAGTCCAAGACTTTTGCTGGGATTTACAATGCACTTTGTGTCATTGTAACCCCTTCTTTGCTGGGCTGAATTGTCACCCCAGTGCTGAGCAGCAGGTTTGCTGGGAACACCAACACTGAAAAGAAATTTAGCACTCTAAAATTGCAAGCCTGGTCCATGAAACACCATGTGAGCAGTCACTGTAGCTCTGAGGCTTTTACAGCACTTTTAATGGTATAAATCAGAATTTCCCAATCCCTCAGTATTGCTGTTGGTATGTAAGGTTTGGCAATAGCATAAGAACCATTTCCAAATCCTCCTTCAGGAAAACACCAGCCAGTACATCCTACTGAGCATCATTAATGTCAGTTTAAACATTTGCAGTTAAACAGATCCACAGTGTTGCAGTCCCCAGCATGAGAAAAACTGCACCAGTGTGCTGAGCAGTGAGGCCAAATCTGCCATGGGCAGGAATAGGAGAAAGAAAGAGACAAGAGGTGGCTAATGCTAGTTAGCAGATGCTGAGAGCTGGGAATTGATAATGGAGTCCAGGCAAAAGCCTTTGTTCAAATTAAACTAATGTTAAAGCAGCAAGTTCACATGAAGAAATCCTCAGAGGACCGTCTCGTTGAACAAAAATGCGTAAACAAAGAAATTACACAAATGCGGAAGTTACAAACAAATTCAGGAAAAAAAGCTTCACATTTCTGCCCAGGAGCTCAGCTACCCGTACCTTGCCCAGGGGACCACACTTGGGGATGGAAGAGCCTCTTCCCCACACATGATAAAGAGCTGCATCTCCTGATCCACAGTCTCAATCCAGTCCCACCTGCAGGCAGGGCTGGCAGTGCAAGGTGTGGGATTAGCACCCTCTCTGAAGTCCCAGCATCACAGTGTGGGACTCCCTGGCTTGTCAGGGCATCCCGTGGTGACAGTGGGGAGGAAGCAGCTTTGCTCCATGGAAGGGGAGACCTCCTATATGAACGTATAACTCACATCAACAGGGAAAGCCTGAAGAAAAATTGGACAAAATCCAGTTTCTTTCTTTCCACATGCTACCTTGCCTCCCCTGCCACGTGTTCCCATAACAACAATGCCACATTACGCACCTCCGTGGTTTGGGCTGCAGTCCCCAGCTGCTCCCTTCGTACCACAGCGTGCCATGTCACACTGGCTCCCTGCCTGTGCACGCCAGGCCTGGGCACATGGGATATGCCTGCTCCGTGGCCCTTTTCTCTGCAGTGCTTCTTCTTCTTTTTCCTTACTTATGCCTTAAATCTCATCAATCCAGTCCTCAGCCCTAGGGACAAGTGGGTCATGCAGTGAGCATGTGAAGAAGACCCCACAAGAAGAATATTTATGGGGATGCAGAGGAAAGGGACAAGCAACAGTGCAGATATGACTCAGATCCATCCTGCAGCCTTACCCTGTATGGACCTAAGGAGGCATTCTTGGGATTCAGGAGGTTATTTCTATTTTCACTTTGCAGTGGGAGCCAAAAAACCTCTGTATTTTGAGAAGCTTCAAACATTGATTGGATACGGCTGATCCTTCCATCAGCTGGTGTAGTGCCACCAGAGGAATAAATCTTGCATGCATCTGTAATTACTGCTTAGCTTGTGTTTAAGTGCTGTGTCATTGATCCGCAGAACTCATCAAAATCCATAAGGGAATGCATGAAATTACATTGGATGGAGCAGAAAGGTACATGACAACATCCATTTTCAGCCTTGTTTGTTCACCAAAAAAAAAAAAGAAGAAAGCATTTATTTATCTCCATTCAAATTCTTGGGTTAACTTGTAATTTAATCGGCAATTGTAACACCATTTTATCAGCTGCTCTTTATGTAGGGAATATATTTCTTTCTTATAGTAGGCCTTAATATAATACGTTCAGTTTCTATCAGCCTTGCAGTACCTGCCCCTAAGTGGGCAAAATCTTTATTAAAAGCATGGAAGAATATTGCTTGAGGGTTATAAAACTCAGTATGGAAAGGTCTTGTGGTCAGAGCTTCTGACTGCATTTTAGGGAACCCATAGTGACTTCCAAGTCCCACCGCAGACTTCCCATCATGTCCCCAGGCAAATCATCTACCCCTTAATACTTCTATTCCTCCTGAAGCAAGTGTGATTAATAGTATTTCCCTGCTCCAGTGAGAGGCTGGGAAGACACATCAGTCCTGCTCAGCAAGAGCTGAGGTGCTCCAGCAGCAGGGAGCAGGGGTGATGCTTTGCTAACCAGCCATCTGCTCAAGGTGCTCTCCTCCCCTCCTGCAGCCAAGAGGAAGCACACCAAAGGCATTTATTGGCAATAAAGCCCACGATGTGTGGAAGAACTCCTGATGTTTTCCAGACCTAACGTTCTCTGGCCCAGCTCCATCCTCCCACTGGAATTGAAGTGCTCCTGGGTCAATTCAAACTTCTCCCACAAGCAGGGAGGTACTCCTGGTCCTCCCACCTGGCTTACTGCAGCACCTCAGCCCATGGCATGCTCCCAAGAGATGTGGTCACTGACAGGTCCATGGGCGGGCAGCAGAGGCTGCTTCTGGCAAGGATGTGTCCTCAGGGCACAGAGGAAAGCCTGCACAAGCTCAAGTGCAGACAGCTGTCCCCAGCCCTTGTGGAGGGACATGCCTCTGAGGTGGTGTCCTCAGCTCATCTCCCACAAAGCCATACCAGCTTTGTGGCTAGGCTGTCCCATACAGAGTATCCCAAACCAGTTTTGTCATGCACATGGCCCTGATGCATCTTGAGCTGAGCACAGGGATCAGCTCACTCCTGCAGAGACTGGGAGCAACCCAAACTACTGTCTGGAGGACTGCAGGAGCCTAACCCCAGGCATGGGTGTATGGTGACAGGAGACTATGGTAATAGACCTCTGAGGTTTCTTGTGCCAATAGAAGAGGAAGAAAGGAAAAATGGGGGGCCAGCAGGTGACAGCCTTTCCTGGTGAGAACAATCGAGCTATTTTGATATATGATAAACGAATCCTCTCCTGACAATGATTCGGTTGAACATTTTCTAAAGGGATGAGAAACTCCATGAATTTTCCCTTACGTGTCTCTGCTTCTGGATCCGGCCTGGACTGAAACCAAAATGCTGCAATACCACAAGCAAAGCTGTTCTCAAAGGAGCCTCAGCCTGACAGCTGCTGAGAAGGACCAGAAAGTCCATTTGCGTAGCACAGATTTTACACGCCCAAGAGATTCACCTATGTCTGGGATAACTAAGATATTTTTAGCGTGCAGCCAAGGGTAAAATTTCCAGGTTTTGCTTTTGCTACCTATGAGTCACATCTGTCCATGGCAGAGCACTGGCTAATTTTGGTACCCATGGTTTTTGGCAGGGATGCTTAAATGACATGTGAAAGCAGAAATCCCCATAGCTTGCTAATAGATCAGGAAAATGGACAGATGTGAAGATCCAGAGATATGATTCCCACTCCATCACCAGCAACGCACCTTCCTCAGCAGGGTGAGTGGATAAATGAGGCCCCTGATTGAAGTCAGTTCCTGACAGACCTACCTCACTCCTCGTAATTGCGCCGTCATCCAGCCATGGGCATCCTCCAGCTACTTGATTCGAGAACACAGATTTCATTAAGTGATGCTTTCCTTTGCAGCATTAGATCTAAATCCCTCACCAGTGCTATCCCTGCTGCCGACAGACACCGAGCACTACAAGACACTGCAGCTATATCTAATTTTTTTCTTCCAGCTTAGAAATGGAGATATTAATGCTACTTCACCAACAAGTGTGCAAATAGATGTCCCAGGCCTTTGTGCATACCCTGATGAATATCTCTGGCCAGCGGCTGATCAAAAGGTTAAAGTCTGTGGGACTGGTTTCATCTGTGGTCCCAGCTGTCTGCTTTCCAGGGCTGGAGTAATTCTGAGTAATTAGCTCATTTGGCCTTGGGGCCAAATTGAATCGTCTGCTGTGCAATGCAAGGAGCACTGGGGCGAGCGATCCTTCGTGCCTGTGCTGGTGTGCTCACTGGAAGCTGTGCATGCAGCAAACTGGGTTAGTTGATGTCTCTCCCCTTTTTGGGCTCAGCAGATGCTTGTGAATGCACCAGGGGCCCCGCTGCAGCACGGGGCCTGCATTCTCTGAGCAAGACTCCTTCCCAGAACAAGCCCTTCATTATCCCAAACTCCCCGGGGCTTATTTTTAGCCCCTCCTTTTCTTTCCTTTCTTCTTTTTACAGTATAGAAAACCATCAGCTCCGCTGTCAGCAGGATCATAACAGCAGTCCTGGAGCAAAGAAAAAAAGCTTCAAACCCACTGACTCTGTTGCATAAAGGTTTAGGCACAGATGCTGCTCACTTCTAGGGTTCCAGGTCCCACCATTCCTCGTCCCTTTTCCAGCTCAGCTACTGTCCTTCAGAGCTAGGTGTCAGAAAGAAGCAGAGACTTACGTAAAGCAGGAGCGAGGTTGGAGCTTTGAGCTTTCCTCTGCTTCAGCCAGAGTTCGATCAGTGCCTGTGTCTGCCCTGCTGTGCAGAGGACACCTGCATGCAGGGCCACCAGGAGAGCAGACCTTGCACAGCCTGAGCCGTGCGTCATCCTGGGCTTACGCAGAGCCACTGGACAGACACAGCCAGCCCCTGTAAAAATCCTTTGCTTATAAAACAAAGGCAAGGTTGTCTTGTGGTCAGCAGCTCTGCGCTAAACAACAATTTAAATCACAAACTTCATATAAAACGGCGGCATTGCCCAGATGAGGACACTGCTAAAAGGGATCAGAGCATTGTTGGTGGACTGTGGTTACCAAATCTGCCCCGTGTAGGAGCCCCAGGAGTCTGGCATTACGCTGCCTGATTCTCCAAGTAGCATTGGATTCAGTGACCGTAAAACATATGGTCACTTGTAGACCAAGGCAGCTATGGCTCTCTCCTTTCTCCATCTCAGGTAGGATTTGGGAGATGAGGAAAACCCCTTCCTACGTGACGAAAGGCTCCAAAGTGCTTCTGTGAAGTAATGTCTTGGTAGCAGAGTAAAGATGCTCCACAGCGGATGTTGTGGAGGTCTGAGAGATGTCTACAGAGAAACAAGTGGGGGATAGAGAGGAGAGAGGACAGCTGTTCCCATTCAAAAATTAACAAAGTTAAACTCTGACACGGCAGTTTAAAAACCAGAAAGAGCCAGTTTGTTCACAGACAGGGTAGCTGAGCTTGGAAATTCCTTGCTGCAGATGTGGTTGTTAGAAGTTTAAATTGCTGCAAAAATTGCCTAGACAAATTTCTGGAAGAAAAATCATTGAGGGGTAGTAAATATAAAGATATCACACTTCTCTCTGGAACTCTGTTATCCATATGAAGTACTGGAGGCTGGGAAATCTGAATACTGCATACTTGTATTCGTACTTTTCTCTTAACATCTGCTCTTGGACACTCGCTAAGCTAGGTGAGTCATTGATCTGACCTAGACACATTGTTTTTCTCTTTTGTAAGGGCTCCTATATGTAAAAAAAAAGCTTTATCATTCCCTCTTATGTCCCATTCAATTTTCAAGCTTCAATGCAGAAAGATGAGCCCACATCTCCTTTCCCAGGGCCCCTCCAAAATACTTTCTGGGTGAGTTGCTCATGCTTGCTTTTTCTCCAAAACCCACCTCACCCGCAGCCAGAGCTCTCTGGTCACAAACTCAAACCATAACATGGTGGCCTTTAATTCCAGCAGTAAGGAGTGGAGACATGGCCAGAGCTGACCAAACTGCCACCTGTGAGCAAAGCCAGCCAGAACTTACACCTGGAGACCCCTCATGTCCTCAAGTACCTTTGTTACACCCCTGCTATTTAGTAACTCTGCTCATCCACATGTGATGCTAAAAATTATTCTGGATCCAGTCATGCCTTGGAAACCTGCAAGTCTAACTAGGACAGCTAAACTCCAACCTGCTTTTATTCACTCCTCCTGCCTATCATTAGTATTAATATCAACTTGTCAAGTTGATCTTGATGTACAAGCCCTGTACAGCCTTGCTTCAGTGCAGGGCCAAAAAAATTAAAAAATCATCTCAACTCAGCATCTTTTTTGTCAAGATTTGGCACCTTCCTTTAATAGCAGGGACCATCCGCCTCACTCCCCAGGGAAGAGTAATAAAAACCCATGGGATCCAGCAAGGTTCTTTCAGGAAAGTAACCCCAGTAATCCCTGAGCCTGGTGACCATCACTCCAGCTGTTAGCAGCCTGCAAGAAGCAGGCACCAGAAGTGACATGTCAATGGTTGGATTTAGTTAGGGGAAGGAAGTTGGGGAATTTTCATGCTGGTATCTCATCTGGGTGGACCTGAGATGAAATGTATCATTAGGAGCAGCAGCAAGACAGCAGAGCTTGCCATGTAATTCATGTGATTGCCATGGAGGCAGGACTGGCTGACGGAGGAACACAGCCAGAAACACTAAACGCATTACCCAAAGTCCAGGAGCAAATTCCCAAGACCTTCCTTCTCTAGGCTGGACTGAGAAAACACCAGATAATGTTCTTGCCCTCTTAGCTGAGTTACTTATAACCTAAAGTCTTTTCCCTGCCTGCCATAACCCACCTGGAAATGCCTCAGGAACAGTGTGTACCACCTTCTGGCTTTTGTTAGGGGGAGAGGAGGGCTCTACACGGTCTCTGCCCTTAGACAGGGTTGATTCCTGAAGGGACACGGTGCTACTGCTTGGCAACATTTCAAGCCTTTCATAACTAATGATTATTTAAGACACCTGTGACATCACCTCTATGTGTGCTGGATAGGTGCTGGATTCTGAGAGTGGGCTGTGCTTTATTTTCCCCTTTCCCTCAAATACAGCAGCAGATATGACTGGACATAGTGTCTGCAGAAAAAACACTGTGGTGCCATGACCTCTGGGTACTTGCCCAGCACCAGCTGCCCTGGGCAGCCAAACCAACCTGTACCACACCTTCAGGCAGCAGTGCCCACATGGTTTTGCCCTCTGGTAGGAGATATTACAGGAGTTTACTCTGCTGTTGTAGAGCCACTACTGAGACTCCCTAAACCCAGTGCTTATCCTCTGAACGCTTACTCTACAGTCACTAAATATTAAATGGTTGTAATGCCAAATAGACAGTGAATAGTGTGTTCATCATTGAAAGAAAGGAAAAAGATAAGGTGGAAGATAAGATCAGATACAGGTAGCCTTGCATCCGTGTGCAAGGAAGGAGTGCTCAGGTAGAGCCATCTTTACATAAGCATTTAGATTTAGATGAGATGGATCCTGCTTGTGACAACCTTGATTAAAAACTCAGCATTTGCCAGGGCACAATGTTGGAGCTGCCCCTTGAGTGCCTCAGTACACAGAGTCCAAAAAAACCCAGCAGTGACTCAGCTGCATGTGTTGACAAATGGGGATCTGCTTCCTCATCAAATACAACGCAAGCCAACAAATCGAGGCTGGGGTATCCCCCGCCCACATGGCCTTTCCTTCACTGAGGAGACATGGCCAGAACACAGGACAGCCGGGGTGGAGGAGCCACTGGGAAGATGCTGCTGTCTCCAGGCTTGCTGTCTTGAAGCTCCAACTCCCACTCCCTGCAGACCTGCCCCAGACCAAGACCCAGCTGTGGCTGCTGCTGCACTGCAGCTTGTTGAGCACTGAGGACGTGAGCGTGGCATCAGCACAGTGTGAGCGCCTTGGGTGTGCACAGGGAGATCTGGATGATGCAAAAAGACTGCAAAGGTGTCGCCCTCAAGGCAAGAAAAAACCCAACAGACATTTAACCATCTTATTGCCATTAAGCTCAACAGATGTGAATGTCTGTGTAAGCTTTGCCACAGGTATCCAGCCTTGACCACAGCCTGCAACCTCAGCTGCACTTCTTCATCCAAGAAAGCAGCCAGTGGAGCTTTTGGCATAGGCAGCACAGTCCTGGGAGAAGATTCCCATGGTAGCCGAGAGCCTGGGGAGGGGTCCCTGTGCACACACTGCACGTAGGCTGCTGCCTCCGAGCTGTTCCCGTGGGACACCTGGACAAAAGTTCCTTTTCTCCGTGCGGTGTCTCTGGCATCAACACTGCTGCTACCAGATGCTTTTGGAAACAGCAAACGAAGGGGCAATGCAACCGTGTGTAGCTATTCACTATCAACTAGCCTGTATAGAGCGCCTGCCTTTCTTAGCCTCTGTTCAACGATCTCCTCTCCCGGTATTTATGAATTGCCATTTCCTCTGCATTTTGCTTTTAGCAGCGTAACATAGTTGGGCTTCACCTTCCTAAGCATGGTAAACTGAGTGACTCAGAAACCTGCAATCTGCTTCAAAACAAAGCATTTATAATAAAAGATATAAGCAGTAATGGAGCTACTCAGCTCAGGAGCAGAAATGCTAGAGGCTTACTCGTGTACTCGCAAGCCTTCTAACCTTCCTTCAGCTTTTTTTAACCCCTGCAAACCCGGGGCAAGGCAGGCTGCAAGTAAGAGCTGATGTGTCATTTCAGATATGCTTCCACTCCAGTGTGCAAACCCTGGAGCTGGGAAATGGAAGAGCTCTGATGCCAGCACCAATGACGTGGAAGGGGGAGCCGAGCTCTCACTCTGCAGCCTCCAAAGTGCTCTTATTTCTGCTGGTTAAACAGATGCCAGCTTCTGAGGGGATTATGTGTCATAGAGCCTGTTGGCTGTGACAACTAATTATCTCCCACAGCAGTTTGGCCTTGAGATTTTCAGCTCAAAGGGCATACCAGGAGTGCTGCATCCAGCACCGTGTGTAGCAATTTTTTCCCACTTGGGTTTCCCTGTTCCCAAAGAGGTGGCACCCCCGAAGTACACCATCCTCCCCCAGCTCAGGCTCACACCAGCAGGTTCTTCCTAGCAGCATGGACAGGGAGAACCAGCACTCCAGTGAAACCTCAGAGATGCCTCCAGCAGGAACCCAAGAGAACAAGCAGCAGCTAAAATCAGCTCAACATCCAAACAGCAGCCTGGCTGATCCTCCCATTCCCACGGCCGGGTGTTAGTGTGGCAGCCATGCCATGGCACACTCCTCCAGCTGAGCTTCACAGGCTGCACACACCGACAGGGTCCAGCTCAGCTGCAGCCAAGTGCAGGGGAAGAAATATCTGCTGCAGCCGGAGTCTCTCTCTAGGGGAGAGCAGCCAAAGATTTAAACAGTTTTGGAATGCAGCCTCAAAACCAGCACTGAAAATGTTTTATAACTTCATATAAATTGATGGCTGACCCCCATTGAGACTCCCAGGAACAGATGAGAAACAGACCCAGGCAGCTGAAAGAATTTAAGTCATTGAGAAACACACAGAGTTTCTGGAAAAGACTACAGATGAGGAAAGAGATGAAGAGAGGAGGTAACAGAAAAGGCAAAGGTTGTATTGGCAAGCAGGTATTGGAGCTGGAGTGCCCAGCAGCCAGGCTGGAGGCATTGGTGGGGGAGTGACATCAAGGCTCTAGACTTGCAGAGCTCAGCTCACCTGCAGCCAGAAAAGGTTTGGTACTGGGGGTACTGAGTATTCTTCTACCACGGCACCAGTTAAGCACTGGGAAGCAGGTGCTAGAGGGCCCCCAGCCGAGGTTCCTATGGAGATATCCCAGCTGGGATCAGAAACTAGATGCTGTCAGGTAGGAGAGAGTAGATGGGATGGATCCTGCTTGGTTCTTCCCTCTCTCTGTCACTATCACCCTGCCCTCTCGAGAGGCTGGCAGGCTGCACCAGCTTCCCCAAACCTCTGATCCCCCAGAGAACTTGGGTGGAGCCAGGCACATGAGGCTGCATCACAAGGGAAGGGAGGCAAGGCAAGAGCCAGGATGAGTGCAGGATCAAATCAAATCTGGAGCTGCCTTGCTGTCAGGCAGACAAAGGGAATGCTGTGTGGAAGAGCCATGGACTGGGCATGCTGTAGTGTGAGTGAGAAGGCCCTGAAATCCCAGCACACAGCCCAGGGTTTAAGTGATGCTGCCATTCACCAGCAAATCATCGCGGGTCAAAGGCAGCAATTACAGTAACGAGCTTCTCCATCATTGTGCTGATGAGGACCTGAGTCCTTTGGCTGGTTTGCAGTAAATTTCTTCATTTGCTGCACTCCCAGCATAAAAGGAGGATCTCAAAAGCAAGAATAATTAATGAGGAATGTTGAATTGAAGAGAGTCGGGTCATCGGAAAATGCAGAAAATGAAGATGGAGGAAGTGATAAAGGACTTCATGGTACTGCTAAGGGCTGCAAGAGGAAAAGAAAATCCCTCCCCCCTTACCCCTTCACTTTTTAACATCACCTTGAAGTACTCTGTTCCTGAGGACAGAGGAGAGCCTGGGTCTCTGAATACCAGCACTGCAGAGCTGCCTCAGTCTGCGGGGCCCTGTGAAGAGATGCAGCTGTCTCTTAAATAACAGGAGTTGACACCAGTTGTGAATAGATGAGTGATCGTGGCTTCAGCCGTCACAGCCAAGGATCTGATTTCAAATGAAGCCCCATTCATCCATCCAGTGCCCATCATAGGGTTATTAAAGGAGCATCTGTCACAAAACCACAATGCCTTTAAATGCTTGAAAAAGGGCACAACAAAAATAAGCCTGCTTAGCTTATATAGTTTTCTCTGGGTGACGTGGTTCTTGGAATTGTTTAGCAAAAATAAATTATAAATTTGATGGATAGGGAAAATACGTGATACGAGCAGGGTGAGGTTTGTATTTGACCTCAGTGTAGAGTTTGGCTGTTTGTTGTTCCAGGCTTGTGGAGTAGGCGTGAGAGACAGTGGCAGGGAGTTCTGTTGGGTAGCAGAGTACACAGCCCCAGCTCACCAGGTGTCCTGCTCCAGAGCCCTGGCTCAGAGCACTCCCTCCAGGACACAAATGGAAAGCCACTCCTGGTTTTGGATGCAGCAGGGATATCCTCTCCAGCAGCAGGTCAGGGCCAAGTTCAGGCCAAAGGGGATGTGCTGTGGCAAGGCACATGAGCTGAGGGTGGCTGGTTTGGTTACTCATAAGGACTAAATCCACACTCTGTGTTTAAAAAAAAAATTGCATTTAGCTAAACTGAAAGTCAGGCATAGACATCATGGCGGTCTTGAGTGAATGGTTCCAGCTCATACTGTCTCACATTCACCAGCAAATTCTTACCTGAGACAGCAAAGTCTTTTCCTTCTCTGCAACTCTGCAGCTCCTCTTACTACTCTTTATTCTCTGCCTGTTGAATTGGGGAAAGCTGCCATCTTCTGCCACCTAAATAAATAGGTATCCTCCTGTCCTGCCACCAGCGGGTCACCTCCTGCCCCGCTGCCTCTCTGGGTGACATCCAGGCATGGGGATCAAAGGAAAAGGTCACTGTTCATGCACAGACATGCTCTATTATATCCACAGTATATTGAAAGCATCTCAGTGCATTAGATTGATGCTCCTGGGGCTAGAGGTGGGCATTTATGCCCTGTAATGCACATCAAAATCCTTTTAAGAGAAACTGGAGTGTCTGTGTGCAGCCTTAATGGTGGTGAGAAAGACTTTGCAGTGTGATGCAGCTGTGTTTATAATTCATATTAAATTGTAATCCCGATTCCTCTTTTCTTTATAATTTTTTTTTAAATAGTCTTGAATGTGGATGGAAAACTGGATTGTGGTCATATGTTCAAAGTTCTTGGGATCCTCTACACAGACATTTCATGCCAAAAGACGGGACCTCCTACCACAAGTTTCAGCCTAGCGAGGCATTGCCTGTGTTCATAGATTTTAAGCCTAAAGCAGAATAAAGTTACGTCTTTTAAACTGTCCAAGTGCTTTAGAAAGCTAAACCTTCTCTCTGTTCCCCCAAAACCCCAGTTTGTGCTCCCAGATTATCACCATTTAAGTGGGGTCCTGGATTCTTTCCAAGATCTGCATCTCCCACAGCCCCAGCCCCATGCTGGATTTCAAACTGAAGCAGTGACTCACTTGTGCAGATTCATCTCCCTTCATTTGAGCTGACTGAAAGCAAGGCATGGCATGTCCTCCCTTGCCAGCACAGAGAGAGGCATGTCCAAAGGGGACTCAACCTGTTTGTTCTGGGAGCAAGACCTGTATGCTCCAACCTCTTATCTGAATAAAGCCTTGCAGAAAAAGGCGTGTGTACAGGATCCAGCACAACGGACCGATTTGGACCCTTGTTCCTCAGGGAATAAAAATAGCAAGTTAATATTAAAACTGTGTATTTTCACAGATTGCAGTCAGGACTCACAACACACCATGTTTAATTTCCTGCTTTCAGTTCCCTATCAGATTTTATACTTAGCTTACTGAGGTTTGTTTTTCCCCAGAATAGGATTTTTTTTCTCCTTTAGCTACAATACATTCAGCCATGAAAAATGAGATTGAAAAAGATTAATAGGAAGCTGAAGGATTCATCTGAGATTGACAAAGATTAATATGTTTCTTATTCTTAGCTGTTTTCTTTTTCTTTTCCCTTCTTCTCATAGCTACCTAGACAGCTTAGATCGAATTGGAGCTGCAGACTACCAGCCTACGGAGCAGGATATCCTCCGAACCAGGGTCAAAACAACTGGCATCGTAGAAACCCATTTCACATTCAAAAACCTCCACTTCAGGTTAGTCTAAACTGTACAATCAATTTTTAGAACAACTATTTATCACAGGGTTTCCCCATAGTCCCTAAAGAAGTTGTTAAATTGCTGGTTAATGCATGGATAGCTCCCATTGCAGAAGACACAGCATTTTGGAGGGTCGACAATATGAAATGTTTGGCATTCCTGTCTTGAAAGTCACTGCCTGTAAGATAGAAGCTCGTGGCAACTTCTTCTAACCCAAACAACATCTCTTTGTTGGAATGTATAATACAAGATTGACCCCCAAATCTGATCAAGCCTCATAAAGGTAAAAGTATTTGGCCAGATCTTTTCTCTTAAGTTTGTCAGTCACATGTAGTTAACACAATACATTGACCCTCATGATGCCATCATGTTGATGAAGAGGGCACAAAGACAGAAAGCCACACACAAACAGTATTTAGAGCATATAAAAGTCAAGAGTGTGTGGTCTCCACCTCCACAGACCCTTTGGGACCCAGCACGCTGTTAAGGCTCTCCCACAAGTCCCCACATCCCTGTCTGTAACTGCTCCTCCTGGCCCTCCTGGGCTGCAGGCTCTGGAGGAGAAGACCAAGCTAGCGGTGAAACACCCACTGCTTTGCGTTTGGAGCCTCCCAGGGCCCATGTGGTCAGAAAATGCCAAGAATGCTAAAGTTCCCTGGTAACTAGGGAGGAGTGGGTGGTGATGGTCCTCCCCTGTGCTGCAGGCTCTTCGATGTCGGGGGGCAGCGGTCAGAACGCAAGAAGTGGATTCACTGCTTTGAGGATGTCACAGCGATCATCTTCTGTGTCGCGCTGAGTGGCTACGACCAGGTGCTCCATGAAGACGAAACCACGGTGAGTCTAACTGGGTCTTGGAGGCCCCAACACCTCTTTATGGGATACTGCATAGCCAGCAACTCCTCAGAGATCACCGAATGCTCCCTGGGGTGCTACAGCAAATTGCTTTTGTCCATCGCTCCCCCTTGACTCTGAAATCCTGGGGAGATCTGTCCTACTCCACATTTTTTGATATGAAGTCTGCGTGCCCAGGTAATGCTTCCTTACACTGGTAAAGTCATAGTGGTTTGCTTCTCCTTTCTAGCCAACCTGTGTTTTCAAAATGCATTACAGGACCCTATATGCAGCAAGAGGATACAGCTGGGTGGGCTTTAAAACAGGGAAGCAGTCAGGCTGTGATGCAGAGGTGCAGGACAGCAGTGCACACCTGGGGCTCAGCCTAGGAATATAACCTATTTCTTCAGGCTACAGAAATTCATTTTCCTTAGTGAGAATGGAACTGTTTGATTCCTCAGGTAATTTGCTCTAGGAGAGATTTTATGACTTCCCACTGTGACATTAGGCTCAAAATACCATCTGGAAATAAAGCTGGTGAGGACCTGTGTGCTCCCTGGTATTAGAGTGCAATTAATACAAGTGAACTGAATACACAGAAAGGATGCAGTAAGACTCATTACTGTATTCTGACCATTCATTCAGTAGGATGGGGATGCATGTTTTTGGGACTAATGACAACTGCTTTGGGCACCCAGTTACATTTGTCTAATGAAAACGAATTGGAGGCTGTACTCAGACTCAGTAATGATTTCATTGGTGCCCAATCTGCAGCAGCAGCAGCAGCAGCATGGAGGGCTTGCTCCTGCCAGCTCTGTCTCTCTGAGGCTTTTTATTCTCCTGCTGGTAAAGATGTCAGGCTTGCAGAAAGCTGTGGATGAGGATGGGATCGAGGGAAAGATTGCTGTTAGGTGATGCTTGTCTTGTCCCAAAAAGACTAGGGGGACAGTGGTTTCTAGCCTCTGAGCCAGGTTTATGAGCTCTAGCAAATCCTTTGATGAAATCACCTGGTTGTTTGAATCATACTGATGCCAGAATTCTGGGTGATATTAACATTACCAGTCACAGGACTGGTAACGGCATGAAGCTGTGTCAAGGAGAAGTTTAGGCTGGAAATTAGGAAAAGATTCTTCACCCAGAGTGTGATCAGGCACTGAAACAGGCTCATCAGGGAAGTGGTCACAGCACCAAGCCTGACAGAGTTCAAGAAGTATTTTGATAATGCCCTCACACACATGGTGTGATTCTTGGGGTTGTTCTGTGCAGAACCAGGGGTTGGACTTGATGGTCTTTGTGATTCTGTGACCATGACTGTGTCCCTCCAGACCAACTGAGACACTCTACATCCTCTCATGTCCACTTATTTATAATCCCCAGTTGTCTCCTCCCTCTGACCCTGGCCTTGATATGCTCAAGGATGCTCAGCCTTGTAGGATTTACTGGGAAGGAACCAAAATCTCCTGACGTGATTTGAAAAATCCAGCCATTGGCTCAACACTGTAGAGCTCTGCAGCTGGGCAGAGCCAGGAGACACAGAAGAACACACAGGCAGAGGGCAGGTCCAGGGGACAGGGAGCAAAGCTGTGATATGAGCGGAGAGCAAGGTGCTCTGTAGGTATAACTTGGACTGTGACACTCAAATTGTGAAGCCAAAGGCAGCTTTTAATACAGGTCACTTTTGGGTGCCCATCTACACAAGTCAGAGCCTGTGATTCAAAGCCATGGAGCACAAAATAAAATGGCCTGAATGCCAGTGCCATTTTTTAAATGTCAGCCTTGACTCTGCTCCTCTGAACTGGAGGTTAGAGCATCTCTCCTGGGGAGAGCCCTGCCAGTGACTGTCCCTCACCCAGCACCACCCCAGAGCCAGCTCATCCTCCCCCCTGAAGTGCTGCGCTGCAGAAACTGAGATTTATGCATCTCCAACTTTCCTTTTGCAGCAGGAGAGCAGCCTGGTGCAGCTCTGGCACAGCACTGACATTTGCTTGCTATTTCAGTCCCTGTTCACAACACATTTCGGGGGATGCTGAGCAACAGGAGGGCAGAGGCAGCTGCTGCTCATTTACACATTCGGCGTAAATGGGGAAAGGATTCGGCATCGCCACCACCACTCCGGCAGGACGCCCCTGCCTAACCCAAATAAACAACCCTGAGCAAGGCCAATGCAATCTGGAAAAAACAATGGTGTTGGATCTTGCCTGCCCTTTTATATCCCCATTACAAATGGCAGGTGGAAAATGTGGCACCCACAGACCCTGACCCCTCCCAGGTGAACCCCCAAACGTTTGGTCCCCTCCTTGATAATGTGGTACCTCTCCAAAAACCCAGCAGTAAAACAGCATCTCCTCAGTGAGCTGATTTGCTGTCTGCATCCGTCACATCTGCTGGCTTTAATGACGTCAATCAGCTTTTATTGCTTCTCACTTGGAAAACACAAAGAGGAGACAGCTGAGGAAGTAAGCTGGATGCTGCTCCTCTAGCTTCATTTTTTAGAGTTACTTACTACAGTCCAGGCACTTCCAGCTGTGTGGAGCCACTGAAGGTTTGGGGGCTGTACAGATGTCTCCATGAGTATGAAAGGACTTGTAGAGAGCTTTTATTGCTGGCGTGGAGCCATGAGCAGGAAAGAGCCCTACTGCATATTAAGGTCCAAAAAAACCCTTCCAAAGCTGGATGCATGTGGAGAATGGCTTTTCCTCCTGCGCTCAGCACCCTGTTGTCAATGGGCACAGGATTTCACAGGTGCTTTTTGCACTTCTCTAAGTCAAACCACACTTCAGATGGAGGAAACTGCAGTTGAGATGCAGTCAGCATCACGTGGACCAGGGACAGACTCACCTTGGTAAGCTCCAGGTGGGACAAGTGTAGGGTCAGCTTGTCTCACTGAAAAAAGCTCTCAAAAAGGTTTATTGTGAATCCTTTCCAAAGAGCTGGTTAAACATGGCTAGGTGAAACACTCTCTGACCTGTCCCTGCCCTTAAAATTCAAACACAGCTCTATGCTTGTAAAGTTGTTTTGTGGGTTATTGTGCTCTTTGTTTTAAAAGACTGAGCACCCATCCTCCTGCAGCAGCTAAAACAAGACTGTTGTGTTTGAAGCTGTCCCTGCTCCTTAAGGGCAGGCAGTCTTTTATAAGGGGTGTATTTTCTCTCTAATTCCCTGTCACAAAGAGCCACACAGCAGGAGTCAAGGAAAGCAAGTACTTGCCTATGTCCAGATCAGAAAGACATAAAGAAAATAAAGAAAACTTCCTGCATCTGTGGTTTTTAGGCCCATACACCCGTAAAGATCACACTTTTCACAGAAACTTGCAGAACTGCTGAATCCAACTTCTCCCATTGCTTCCAACACCTTATGCTGCTGTTGGCAGATCTAAACTGTGTCCCTGTGTGCCCAGCTCCCAGGGGAGAGGAACAAGGCATGAGAGAGATTCAAGCAGTGCCTTCATCAGTCCCATTGCTGCCAGCCACAGCCCAAGCCAGAGCTCATGTGGCAAAATGGTACCCTCTGCCCAGCCCATCCAATGCACAAGCCACTGCCCTCAAGGTATTACACCATGCCTTTACCAAGTCCTTCACAAGGAGCTGCCAGGCACTCTGCCATATTTGTACACAGTGGGAACATCCTGCTTTAACTGGCAGAACATCTCCCTGGATTATGTCTTTACATAACAAGGCGATTTTGTTTCATTTGTGACTTATCTTTTTGTTTCTTAAGTTGAGGTTACAGAAGGAAAAGCCTCAGCTCTGTAATCTGGGAAGAGAGAGGGGCAGTCATATCACTCAGTAAAACTAAAGAAGATGATTCACAAAGGTAGATTTCCATTGTTCCTTCTAAATAGAATTCCTAATGGAATTCTTAAAAAAACAGCAATGGAATGGGACCTGTGGGAACTGAGACTATCCTCTGGTTTTTACCTTGAAAATTCAAAGGAGTCATGGCAAGAGAGGGAGGTGTTGATACTGCAGATTGCTGCCTCTGGAGCTATTTAGGTCAACCATATCTAGCCAAGACATGCAAGTATTGTTTGTGTCCCTGTTGCTGAGGATGGGACGGGTTGAAGGCTCTGTGCTGGTAACCCTTGGTGTGCATTAGTGTTGGCCTGTTGGTTCATACTGCACTGCATGACCCAGTTAGCGTGCTCTCTCTGCTGTCACTGGGCAAGGAAAATGGAATTGCAGTGCTCAGAAATTGCCTTAGGAGTGACAAAGCAACCAAAGTGGCTTGGGCATCTTAAGAAATATGAGCAGGAGGGGGAATATGGAGTTGCTGTGCATAGGATAACCATCAGTGTCCTTATAGTTTGCGTGACAGCAAGCACTTAATCACCAAGGAAAACAGAAAATATTGGATCAACTGTGTGTTGCAGAAATCACCAGGTCTCCTCCCATGCTCTGGTGAAAAAAAGATGTTTTTTCTGAGTGTGTTTCTGCCTGGACAGAGTCTTGACCGCAGCGTCCTTTCTCCCTCATGCTGAGTGAAAAGCTGTTTGCTCTTCACATCAGTGACAGGAACACGGTTGTGCAATGACATCTGAACTCAGCTGTGAGCAATTCTGCCTCTTGTTTAGTGCAGGAAGAGTTAACTGGACTTTGCATACACATGGACAAGTGGTTACTCCTCTGTAACATGGTTGGTGGGGCTGCTTTTCTTGTTGGGGTACAAAGTATTTGCAGGCATAAGGATTTAAAATACCAATTTTGAAATAGGAAATGACATTAAGAAATTAGTGTCTGAAGAGCTCTTCCCTTAATGATAGACCCAACCTAAAGTGAGAAAAAGCAGCATGATAGGTCCAAAAGCAGGTGAAGTTATTTGTGTCTCTTCATCTAAAAGTATGAGGAGCATAACCTTTACTGCCAGCAGAGTAGGCACATCTGCCCCATCACAGCAGCACATGTGCTCCTGAAAGGGGCCCCAAGCAAGTTCTAAGGGACTAAACTTGTCTTCCACTGTGGATTTACTGGGAGGTGGGGGATTATTTGGGGGATTTAACTTCTCACTCCTCCTTTGGCAGCAGCCTGTCCTTTTACATATGGTACCCAGACATGGCTTCCTCATCCTCGCCTCTGCACCTGGGTCTGCCTGAGCTGTTGGAGGGCTCCTACAAACATCAATTGAACTAGTAACAGTTGGGAAGGGAAAGAAAAGGGAGATAGTGAGGATTCCTGATGCTAGCCAGCCCCAGGACAGCTTGTGTCCATGCATGGGCTCCCAGAAGCCCTCCTGGGATGCAACAGCACTTCCCGTATGGCATCCAGGTATGACAACAGAAGCATCCGTGCCTGCCTACCAGAATATTGCTCTATACCTTTGCCACACACAGAATGCAATTTCTGGCTTTTGAATAATGTCATCTTCTCTTTAGTGATGGGGAAGGAAAAGATGGATTTAAGACTGAAACATTTCCCACATAAATAAGGATGAGTGGGCAGAGTAGGTCATTATGTTTACTTGTCTAACTGGCAAAGCTGGAGGAAAAATCAACATGTAGAGATCAGAAAGCCAGGTCAGACAGCCTTAGGAAGCTTTGACGCTTGTTTCTGGAACCTGAAAGGAATAGAGGACATTTAGAGTAACCCTCATGTTGTAGAGGGATGTATTGGTTTGTGCTGTGTGTATATGATTCTGTAATTCGGTATTCTGGTTACAACTGAACACTAAGAGTCACTATTTCTTAGGAAAACAGTCTCATCTCCTAACATGCATTAATGCAAATTGATCAAACTGTGTAAGAGAAGTAGGAGGACTTCTGTAGGATCCTTACATAGTCTTACAACTGTAGAAAAGTTGGCTTCACCTAACTGTGAAGCCTAGCTCAGAAGTCCTTGGCTTCTGTTTCTTAGACAAACCTGATGTCACCTGTGGTGCTCCCCATGCCATGAAGAGCAGTTTCACCCCTCTGCTCTCCTCCAGGGCTGTGCAGTGTGGCAGCTGTGGCACGAGGCTGCCCAGGTGGCTGATGGCTGCTGCGGATGAGCCGTGGGTTTAGCCCCCGAGCAGCATTCACGTGTTTCTCCATGCTTTTATTTTAAATCAGCAAGGATGATAAAAATGTCATTTAAAATGTTCTAGGAGGGACCCTGTTTTAAAAAATGGTTAATTTTATTTGCTTTATGTTCCCCTGACCACCCTCCACTTCATTCTCTCCTCCCAAAGGCTTTGGGTATCCAAGGATCTCCTGTACAAAACCTTTGTACACCAGGTTTCTATGTGGTTACAATTTTGGTACCACAAGTAGCAAAGAGGAGCATTGCTCCAGGGGCTCTCACACCAGCCAGTACCAAGTGGGTTAGCAAAAAACAGCCCACAGGCACAGGATGATCCAGATAAGCAACGTGTTGCAACTGAGACCCAATGAGCAAATGTCTTTTTACGTTTGTACGTGATCGCGTTGTCCCCGTGTGTTGATACAAACAGCAGGGAAATGTGCCGTCATTCAAGACAGGGCACAGCAAATCACACGCGTCCTGTTTCACTCTGGGCTGGATCAGATGTTTCTTTCATCCACGGAGCCTCTTCTACCTATATAAAACATTCAGTAGACACTAAAGTGTATCAATGAAAAGGAATGTATTAATCAATGAAGTGCTGGGCTGAACTGTGCTGCCAGCACAGGTGTGAAATGGAGTGGGAGCGGGGTGAAGGCCCCCAGCTGACTCATGTACCACTCCACATTCCCAAATCCAGGGCTGGGGGCAGCAGGACATGCTGCACCCACGCCAAAAAACCCTCCAGTAACAAGCCCGTGCAGCCCTGTTCTCTCCAGTGTCTCTGTGGTGATGGCTGTAACCGGTTTCTTACACGCACTGGCGGGTTTGGGGAGTGCTGTCCCAGGCAGATCCCGCTGGGCAAAGCCGAGGAGCCGGTCTGGTCTGTACCATGCTTTGCCTTTGATAACCCCCTGACTCTTGGGTGTGCTTCGTCCTCACCACGCCTGCTCTCTGCGCTACCCGGCTCCCGGCTGAGAGATGGCCACGCGACCGGCGTGCGCACTCCGGCGTCAGCCTCGGCGCCAAACGTCGCCAGCCTCGGCACCTCCACAGCTTTTCCTCGGCCGTCTGACCTTATCTAGCCAAACAAAGGCCAAAAAATGACCATTTGAGAGACCAACCAAATTTGGCAGGTATGAAGCTTCTCTTGAACCGAGAAAAAAAAAAAAAGAAAAACCGAATTGAGAGTTGAAAGCAGCGGGAAACATGACACTTGGTTGACTTTGCCGTGAGCTCTTTCCACCACCATAAACCCGTGTGGCGGACATTGCAACTCTCTAACTGGTCTGGTTTTTTTCATTCCTCTTATCTGTCTCTTTTTCTGTGTCTTTTTTTGCATGACCTATAACCAAAAAGCTGATTTCTCGCTGTGTGTACATTTGGACGTATGGCTCTCCTGGTGGCGAGTAGCTAATCTTCTTCTAGAGGCATGAGTTAACACCAGTGGTAGCTGCCTGACTTCTAGTCTGGTTGTTCTTAGATGTTCTTTGTTATGTTTTCCTTTTTATACTACCTCCTCTTCCTTTTTCACTTTTTTTCCTCTCTGCAAAACACTTTCTGTTGAGCTATCTTCCAAGAGAACTAAAAAAAAAATTAAAAAATTAAAAGCCCAACAACAGACAACACTAAACAAAATAACAAAACCAGGCAAAGGTCACGGCAAGGTCATTTCCAAGATTATGTCACCTTGATGTCTGCTTCCAACTCTAGATTAATTCAAGGATCTACCAGTCCTTGGTTAATGTATCCAACCAGTTGTGTGCCAAACACATTTGAGAAAGTGGAAAAAACATTTTAGAAAAATTATTGAAAACATTTTAGAAAATCTGCATGAGCTACACCGACACATAAATCTGATCAAAGGGCAAAAATAATTCTCCATCCATGCATGGTGCATGATGATTTCTATGAGCTGGGATCCTGTAAATTAATGTTATGCAAAATCAAAACAGCTCTGTATTGTTAAATGCCCTTAAGTTACTAATTGTATGTCAAATGTTATAGGAATTGCATTTGTGTATGTATATGTTCAGCTGTATGTATACATAAATGTATTATGTATATTGTAGATTTTATTTTTTGTTGCTTTCCTCCTTAATTTAGTTGTTTTAGATTTCCCTACATGTTGAACATCCCTGGGTTACTGGCTTTGGCCTGATGTGATCTTTCCTTTTGTATTGCAGAACCGCATGCACGAATCTCTGAAGCTTTTTGACAGCATCTGCAACAACAAATGGTTCACAGATACATCTATCATCCTGTTTCTAAACAAGAAGGATATATTTGAGGAGAAAATTAAGAAATCTCCACTGAGTATCTGCTTTCCTGAGTACACAGGTAATGAGAAATGTGGCCGTACAGGAGTGCTTAGCAAAGGGACCACAGAGCGCTCCCCAGCCAGGCTGATGCTTTGATGTATCGCAGGCAACCAGGCTAAAGATGCAGATCTAGAGTTCCCATTGGCTTCACTATGGGTTTTATTTCAGTAAGTGCCAAAGGATCTCCCCCACCATGGTCTACTTAAAGCAGGAGGATGGCTTGACCCAAGTTCTTTACTGGCCCTTTAGCCACCACCACTGAACAGGGTGTCTGATCTCCACCTCACTGGTGTGTTTGATGCCAAACCAGCACCTGCAGGTGTGGGGCCACTGTGCACTCCCCAAACCAGTGTGCCCTGGTTCCCTGTGTCACACAGGATCATGAACCTTCTTGCAGGTCTCTCAGAAAGGTGCAGTGAGTGTAACTATTATAAATGGGTGACTGATCTCCAAGAGACCAACACACAGGGTTTGTTAGGCTGTCCTCAGCTGGAGCACAGCTGTGTTCTTTCATACACGACCATGTTCCCTTATGGCCACGGCAAGAATCCTTCTGCAGTTCCTGGCCACTTTCCCCACTTCCAGGCTCTGCAGGGCTGTAGAATCATCATGATCCTGGAAACATTCATGTCCAGGCTGGATGGGGCTCTGAGCAACCTGACCTGGTTCAAGATGTCCCTGATCACTTCAGAGACATTAGATTAGATGACTTTTAAAGATCTCTTCAACCCAAACCATTCTATGATTCCTTGATCAGCCCTCCAGTGTGCAGACAGCAGGTCTCACAGCTTGGCTGCTTCAGCTCAAGCAATAAATTTTCATCACATTAGTTGAGGAGTCCCTAGTTTTGCTCTCAGGTTTGCCGACATCAAGTGTCTGGACATGGAAACACTTCCAGTTAAATGCTGGTAGAAAACAAGCTGTTTCATTTTCTGGTCTACCCACACCTCCTGACCCATAGTGCAGGCAGAGGAGGGCCACAGTGAGCTGTGCCCTGAGCTTGGCTGGGAAGAATGAGGCCTTTGTGATCCGTGGAGGTGAGAGCAAGAGCTCTGGGATGGGCAGTGTGCAAGAAGCCCCCGTTCGTGCTGCCTGCCTGGCATCTGACCCGCTAATGATGGGAATACTTCACCCATGCAAAGGCTGCAGCTGCACCCCGCTGCTTCCCTCTCCATCTCGCCAGCTTCCACAAACCCTCATTACCATTCTGAGATGGCACAAAAATAAACTTTTATCGTCATGAATTATTTAAACTCACCGGAGACATCTAGATGAATCAAGCCAACAGACAGAGAAGCCAATCTCTTTGTCAGAAAACACAGTTGTGAACCAGGAGCACCAAGAGTGTCACATTTCTGGGCAGGCCAACAAATTATTAACCAGAGCTTCTTATCTCTGAGCACTTGATTTTTCACTGTGAATAGACAAAAGTGATCCCTCACTGCTGCTTTGGGCTGAATGGTCTGTGGCCGTAGAGCTGAATGACTCCAGCTGAATTCAGAACATCTGCAGGCTTCCTCTCCAGGGAAGATTTTGGTGTTTGTCACTACCAACACATATCAGCCATCTACTCATCTGCTTGGTCCAGACAGAACCAACATATTCCCGACACATTTGTCTGAAAAGATCTAATCATGGAAATTTCAGTCTTTACAGCTGAAAGCTCATAATAATGCCTACCCCAAATTTTCCTGGTTGCAAATTAGATTGCTGCTTTTGGATGGCTTGTAGAGCAGCTCATCACCATCTTCTTTATAGCAGTGCTTCTGTATACTGGATGGTTTCTGTCATGTCCTCTTCCCTTTCCTTTTCTCAGTGAGGCAAACCTTCACCTCTCACTCCTTCCTGATCACATTTTGTGCACCTGGTTTTGTGGATCTTTGCTGTTGTCTCCCAGAAACTTCACTCTGAAATAACATTCTTACAGAACCCCTGATGTCAGAGAGACTAGAACAAGAAGACATGTCATTTTAGATATTCCTTCCCAAGCTATCCCAGCCCAAGAGAGTTCAGTGGGGGAGGCAGACCCTCGTACACATGTAGCTAAGCTCTTGGCTGATTAAACAGAGGAAACCAAAGTGTCTGTCTGGAGCACTTCAGCCACAAGTGAACCAAACCAATCTTCCCCAAGTCTCAGGGGACCCTAAAAGTGTTCTAAATTCCTTCAAGATGCTTTTCTGGAAGCTGGGAGTTCTCACAATGCCGGAGACCCTCAACAGATCTCCTGTCTCTCTTGTGCCATCAGAGAGGGCAGGAAGTCTGACGTCTGAAAGTCCTTTAAATGATCCAACAGGGATCTGAGGTAAGGAGTATCTCACCCCTAGGTGTTCAGCAGTGCTGTTACAAGTTAGCTATGCTAACATTCAGCCCAGGCTTTAGACCCAAGCACACACTTCAGCCTGCTTGCCCCTGCTTTGCTGGCCGCAGCTCACAGGATGAAGCTCTTGTGGCCTCATGAAAAAGCAACATTGTTAGAATGTTGCCCTGGAGTTAAAAAGAATTATTTGATAAAAGCCTATAAACTGAACAAGCAGACTTTCAACATCACAGTAGGTTCCACAAAATGCTTTTAATGAAATGAAATTTCTGATGTCCATTAGTTCTGCTGACAGGGAATTATTAGAAGACTGTATCCACAAATTTGCTTGCTGTTTGCTGGAGCACTAACTGTTTCCATCCCCTTAATTCACTCATGCTTTTAACTAATCCACAATACTTAGTAAAGCAGCAGAATCCACGGCTTGTTTTAAACCAAGCTGGCATTAGTGATTCCCTGGTCTCCTAGACAGAATCAAGCATCTAAATCCTCATGTCTTTAAACGACCAACTTCCTGTTCATAAAATACCCTCCTGGTTGTGCTCAGCATGTGGAACTGTTCACAGATTCTTTACACAGCTCTTCATGCAAGAACCTGCTCCCAGAAAAACTTTGCTTCTCTTACTTCAAGCATAATCTCAAATCCCATGGTCTTCATGAACTTGTATCTTCAACTAGCAGTGCATGTGTGTGCAAGTGGGATTTCCCAGAGCAGCTGCCTTCCACCACATCACATCTCCAGCCCCAGTAGCTTCTCTCTAGCAAATAACAGCATTTCCCATCAGTAAAGCATCAGGGAGGGAAAGGGACCCAAAAGCAGTAGCAGTGTTACTGTTGTGGAGCCTTTTGGGGGTCAGGCAGTACCTGGCAGTGCTGGGAGCTGCACTCCAGGCCAGCCAGAGCCTTCGTCAGCCTTAAGCAGGTGCCCAAGTGGAGCCATGTGTGTGAACAGGGTCAGAGCTGGCCAGAGAAGAAAGGATCTACTCATTTGCATGACTCCTTCTAAGCTTTTTTTAACACAAAATTTGAAGGTTAATGAGGTTTGGCACAGATACCTCTATATATCAAAACAAGAAACTCTTCACAGTGTGATTTTAGCCATAGCTCTAGCAGAGAGTACTGCAGTCCTAATTCCTAAAAAATGGGGACATTCTGTATCAGCCTTTTTGTTGGGTTTGGGGGGTTTTTTTTGAGAAAACCCCACTTTGCCCTGTAGCAGAGGCTGGATCTTTTCATGTTCCTTTCTCTTAATGATTTAGGGAAAGGAGGGCACAGCTACCAATACTGCCTTCAATTCTTGTTAACTCTTCTATCAAAAACTGAAGCTTTAATCAAAAAAAAAATTTAAAAAAGGAAAAAAGCTAAGCCTTTTCCCTAGGTCAAGCATTTACTGCATTCCTGGCCGGTTTCTTCTCTTTTTTGTCACCATGATGTGGAATTTCTTCCATCATAGCCCGTTTAACACTCAGCTCCCTCATCCATTTCATCTCTATAGACTATAAACAGCAACTCAGAATAAAAATACAGCTGAGCTGACAGTCAGGGAGCATCTCCTGCCTGGCAGCAATCCTGGCTGGTAACAGTGCCCATCCCTGAGATGGAGAGGGGGCGCCTGCACTGCAGCAGCCCCGCACGAGCTCCCCACATCCCCACAATGGGGTGTTTTCAGGCACCCTGCAGATTTCAAGTCACGGGGTTGCTTTAACCCACTTTTTTTCCTTTCCTCTCGGCTCTCTTGCAGGTCCCAACGCTTTCACGGAGGCGGTGGCGTACATCCAGACTCAGTACGAGAGCAAGAACAAGTCAGCCAACAAGGAGATCTACACTCACATCACCTGCGCCACCGACACCAACAACATCCAGTTCGTCTTCGATGCTGTCACGGATGTCATCATCGCCAACAACCTGCGGGGATGTGGACTCTACTGATGCACCCTCCTCCCTCTGCTCCTGGCTCCCGCCTGGAGTATCCTCCAGTCCTGCGGACAGGTCCTCCCTTTCCTTGTTTTTTTCCTCCTCAGAAGATGACAAGGAAGAAATACATAAATCCCTCCTCCTGTCCCAGAAAACTCTGCAGCAAGTTCTGCTTTCCCCAGACCCATTTTACTTTGGTTCATTTTTGGTTCATTCCCTTGCTGCCCCGTTCTACTCCTCCGTTCCAATTCACAGTGTTGTGCAGGGAGCTAACGCATTTCCCACAAAGTGCATTTCAACTGCCAAAAGACAAAAATACTTCAGTTTTAAAGAGAGGAAAAAAATCAAAGCCTTAACATACTGGTCAGGAACAGTGTAGTTTGGAACCAAAAATTTTTTTTTTGCCTTGAAAATTAAGGGATATTGTTCATTCTCATGGTTATCTGCCTTTTTTTTTAAACACTGTTCCTTTGGGAAGTGCTAGATACAACCTGATCATTTTGAGGGTACCTTACAGCTCCAGTTCTGACCCCAAAGCTGGAGGGTTTGGTGTTGAATGCAGCCACCATAGCTTGGATTTGTACATTCTCCTTTTTTCCAGACAGCTATTTGAACAAGTAAAACAGCCATATCGAGTTCTGCTGGTGTCTGAGTAACAGGGACACAGTAACAAAGCCTACTAAGCCTTGTCTAAAAGCATTCATTACTGGTAGTAGTTTTACCTCAAGTTTTTCAGAATTAATGATAAAATTTATCTAGTGGTTACTGTAACCCATTTCTGAGGCACTTCCATGGAGGCCATGGAGCCGCTGGGCTGGGACCCCTGGAGCGTAGGCAGTGAAGATGCCCTGGGAATGGTGTCCTGATGGGAACCTCACACTCGGTGGCATCCTGACAAGGAATCCAGCCTGGGGACCTTTCCCACAGCACCTCCCACCCTAAGTGATTTCAGCAGAGATGATGCTCCTGCAAACACACATCATCACTTTCAAACTTCAGCCCTGAAATACTGGGGTGAACAAAAAATAGCCCTGGCTTCCTACGGGCAGAATTGGACCTTCAAGTGCCTGAGATGGGGAGAGGTGGTTTGGGAAACCTCCCCGTGCTTGGGTGGCAGCAGTGTGGAAGAGCCTCATAGCCCTTCATTGCCCCTTGGGCATCCAAACCCCTTGAGAAGCCCAGCCTTGTGCTCTGAGCCTCCTTGGCTGAGCAGAAGCCAGTGGCTTTCCTGTGTCACCCCCTGCCTGAGTATCCCAGAGAGACAGCTCCAGGGTTGGTGTCTCCAGTCAGGGCATCTCTTTTGGATGGTTAACACTGGCAAAGGAGAGCTCAGGGAGCTGATTTGAGTCAAGTGACAGAGTAGGAAGGAAAAGTGCAAGGAAAGGAGGAAGGAAGGGCAGGGGAGAGGAGTGGAAAGGGTGAGGGTAGCACCCAGCACAGCGAAACTGGGGGCTCAGAGATAAGGACAAATGCAGGTGGGCTGAGGTACATGTGGCCACCCGCTTGCCATCACCAAGAACTCTGGATGCTGCTGTCTCAAAGGCAGAAGGGAATGTGAGAGGTGGGGTGTCACCTCTGTGGACATGGAGGGACTCTTAGAAGTCCACCCTAAAAGCTTGCTTGTTGTCTGGGTGAGACAACCACCTCTGAGGTCCCACTCAGGGCCCACCTGGGGGCAGGTAGGCAGTGGTGATCCTTGCCCCTTCTCTGCCTCTCTTAGAAGTCCATTATCTTGGAAAACACAAACCTTTCCAGTCTGGCCACAAGTTCAACTGTCCTCTCTTGGGAGCCTGATCTAGGAGTGGCTTTCAGGTCTCAGGATGTCTCTCCAGGACTATGTTGGAGAGGGACAATATCTCTTCTCTCACTGTGCCCATTTAGGAGAGATGGTGTGAGAGCAGCCCAGAGCAGCACAGCCCAAGGGGAGGTGCCAGGTGAGTGTCAGTGTGCAGGAGGCAGTGACAGGAACACATACGGTGTCACAGGAGGGAGAGAGAAGTGGAAGAGGTTTAGGGAATGGTTTGGGAGAGAAGTTGCAGAAGGGAGATGAGGCAGATTGAGACAACAGGGAGGATGGGAAGAGAAGGGCACCTGAGAGCCAGAGGAGAGTCCCCATCAGAGGCTGTGCTCTGCCAGGACAGTGTTTGTGGGACGTCTGTGACAAATTGCCAGCCAGGGATGTGAGCAGGAGCACCCTGGGGCAAGCAGGGAAGTCCTGCAGAGGAAAATGAGGTGTCTGTCACCCATCTGACCAGCTCACAGCCCAGCATGGCTGGTAACTGTCAGTAACCCCTAAGCAGCATTAAATGATGCATTTACTATTGTACAGCAAGGACCCGCTGCTGTGCTGGGCACTAACAGCAATAACACAACTCCCTGCCTCCCCTGCTCTGGCACAAGCCAGTACCCACCTTTCTCTTCACCATCTCAGCCTTAAAATGCCTCCAATGACATCAGCTCCCACAAAGAGCTGGCCAGCAAAACCAGGAGCTCCTCTCTGCTCCTCATGCCACAGCCCACCCACACATCTTGTCTGAGCCCCAGCAGTTAACACCCAGCATCCACGTGGGTGTTGTGTCAAACCCAGGGCAGAAAAACCACGTTGGTTAAGTTTGGAACGTAAAGTGTGTGACCACTGGACCCAGAGTGCTGATGGCTGGTGCTGGCAGGGATGCACGTCTTCTACTAAGCTCTGTAAGAAGAGTTTGATCAGAAGCACTGGAGTTTCAGAGATTTTCTGTTCCCACCCCTTGCTGTGAATGATGTTTTATCCAAGCAAATAATTAACAGAAGCTGTTCCCAGGGAAGGCAGCACCACGCCAAGGCTTTGTGAGGTCCCAGCATAAAGCACACAGGAATATTGTTGTAAAGACAAATTAACTCAACTCCAAACTCTACCAAATACAGCCAAGTAGCCAGTGCTGGCTCAGTGTGCTTTTACCTCTCTCCAGGCTGGATTCAAGTAACCCATTCCCAGTTTTGCCAGCTGGGAGGTACAAACCCCCTCTGCAGCCCCAGCAGGTTCCCGGCACATTGGTGATAACCAACAGCTGGTGCCCCATGGGGAGAAAAGGGAGAAAAAGCAGAGGGAATGTTGCCACACAGAGCCTCTTCTTTCATTTTCTTTGGCATATTGTGTGTCTAAACCTTCATCTCAGCTGCTGCTGCTGACATTCCCTCCCTCACACGAGTGTCATGAGGATTCACTGACAAATGCTGGAAACAGCCTTTGGAAGATGAAATACTTCCAGTGTTAAACACCACTATTTCTCTTGCTTGATGGCTGCGTATAGATTTTGTCTCCAGAACGCCTGCCAAATCATTACTCACTGCTGGCTTCTGCATCCTCCGAAGCCTGTCCTGACAGATGTGCCTTCCGCAGGCAATCTTTTGCCCCATGCTTTTTCTAAACACCAGCAATTCTTGCAGCAGTTGCCTAAAATGTACCTTGAAATATATCTCCTGCTTTCAAAAGCCTTTTCTTAACGGCCCCTTGTGCTTTGCAATTGCCATGCTCTGAATCCAGACCCTTGGAGACCCAGAGCTGTGTTTCATTTGCAGGCACCACACAGCAGGGATGTTGCAACTGGTACAGCTGCATCAGAAATCATACCAGGGCATGGAGGATAGATTTTAAAAGCACAAAATTGAAACAGCTATGTATAAACCCTGCTGCCCTTCAAAGCTAATGTAGGAATTTGGAAAAAAAAAAGCTCTTTTTGGGATGCAGAAGGTTTTTAATGACTCAGGTCACTGTTCCAGCAGCAGAAGCATCTGAGGGGTGTCAGCACTGAAAGTAGCATGAGCAACTCATGATGAGCTTCAGACAGCAGCAAAAAGAAAGAAGGAAGCTCCCCCCTGGCTTGCTCCATAGTGAATGAGAGGGTCAGATGGGGAGCCATGAGACCACAAAAATGCAAATAGCTTCGTTATTTAAACAATAATTTCAATGAAATAGAGAAACCCATACAAGTAAAGTCTTGCAGAGCTGCAGAGCTCCTTAGCAGGATGGAGTAGCTGGGCTGGTTAGGAGAACGAGCAATAACCACGCACTGGGAAAGCACACACTAAAATACAGCCCCAGACTGCCACGGGCAGTTTTTAATCTTGCATGCAGAGCTCGCGCGCACTCTGGTTGTCACAGGGGGCCGGAGGAGCCCAGCGGAGCGGCAGGACAGCGGGAATGCTCAGCGCGGCCATCTGGCCCTGCCGTCTGCGAGCGCGGAGCGTCCCTGCTGCCCCCGCCCTCCTGCCGGGCCTGGATGGTCACATTCCCACCGCCTGCCCAGAAACACTTCCAACTGCATCTCTCTCAGGAGTTTTGTTCCGGAATTAGCTTCTTGCGTTCAGCCAGCTTTCCTGGATGGCCGGCCAGCCTGCCCCTCCATGGAGGGGAGAGCATCCTCAGGAGGAGCCTGCCACGCCTCCTCTATTGATGTGATTTTGTTTTACGGGACACCAGAAGTATTAATGAGGGCAGTCTTTAATGTATATTAAAATGTATCTGGTGGGTTTAATCTATCATGGCATGAGCCCAGTGCTTGCCTGCAAGGGAACAGACCCTATTCTCAGTCCAGGAGTGCAATCTCCAAGAGGTCAGGATGTGACATAGAAGATGTCCTTTTGCCAGAAGGTCCCCATGTGCCCAGCTTCACTGTGCAGCTCAACGAGGCAGACATCACCCCTGGGGGATTTTTCAGTCAGTGCTGGGAAAGGGACCAACCCTGCACTGTTAGTTTGTGACGCGTCCCAAGCTTTTTGTGGTCACAAAGTCTCCTGGAGCCAGGGACAGCTGCTGAATTCCTGGGAAGAAGGCTGACCGTCTGTCAAGTCAATTAGAGAAGCTTAGTGCTAGTGTGCTTGGGTGTTTCCATGGGCCAGGTTTGTCTTCAAGCTTATCACCAAAAACTCCACAACCATTTCCAAGGAGACTGAAACACTCATTAGTGATCTGACACTGGACATGTCAAGGTCAGTAGAGATGGTGCTACTGAGCATCACCCTGAGCACCCAGACCCATCACTCACTTGCATCACCAGCGCACACATGAGAAAGCAGAGACGTGGTCCAAGTGGCACAAAATTGCAGACCACAGTCTTGCCTCTACCTCCCTGCAGGAAAGAGCAGGCAAACACACCCCAAGGCTCCCTGAGACTTGAGGGTACTGTGTCATTTCTGAGCTCCAGCACTGACACGAGGTAATTGATGCTGACAGATATAGGTACATGACCTATATAGTTATAGTGACAATGTGGCTGCGGGAAGGGACTTTGCACAGGACCACTCATGCCCCACACAGCAGCCTGTGAGATCTTTATTTGTGTGCAAACGCAAGCGCAGCCCTTAAACACCAATGCCTTAGGGAGAGAACAACCAAAGCCTCCAGCTGGCACCCTGTGTGCAGAGGGAAAGGGAGCTGGATTGAAGAAACAGCCCCATCTCCTCAAGAGGGCAGCTCTGTTCATGGACACTGGGTGCAGTAGGCACAGGAAGGAGAGACCAGGAGAAGAGGTAGAGGGGCTGAGAGCCGGATGCTCACGGCCCCAGGCCTTCTTCCACTCAGTGTCTTGGAAATTAACATCAAGACCCAGTTCTGACTGTAGTGCAGGCAAGCAGCTCCAGAGCTAAAGCCCCTGTTCCAGATGGGGAGAAGAGATCATGGCAGGTAAAACATCATTTTCAGCAGTGCCTGGTTCTCACCAGCTTTTCCAGTGCTGGACCAACCTGGTGGTGCTGGGCAAGCAAATAGGGTTGTTTAAACACCAGGTATTGCCCTGTTAAATAGCCCAGTCCCTCATTTGCGCTCCTCAGCCCTAATCCCCCACCTCCTTTTTCCCACTTCATCTCGACAAGGGAAGAGTGACCATCACCCTGCCTCTAGGCTGCCCGCTCCCCACCACATTTCCCAAAGGATCGCCGGAGGCCGTCACCATTTTCCTTTTGCTGGTTTCCCGCTGAATCATTTCTCCTGCATGTTTGATGGCCCAAACTGTATTAACTGTAATTTTGTACGAAGAGTGACTGTCCATTGGTTTAATAGAGCATTAGTCATTGTAATAATTTATTGGCTGTTGGTAATGTATTTATTAGTTACAAAATGTTAATAAAGTGCCAGCTCTTTTCTAGTGTGAGAGTGGTTTTATTGTGTCTCCCTTGAGCGTGTCCAGCTTCTCAAACTTGTTATTTAACCCTATGGCTGCTCCACAAACACCTGCACAAGACAAAGCACCAGCTGTCTGCCATAGCCTCATCCACCTGGAAATAAGGAATTTGAAAAGGACATAAGCAAAAGATATTTCATTTTATGTAAGTATTCGGCAGGAATTATTTTTCCCTTTGATCACCAGAGGCAGCAGCAGGGCAGAGCATCCTTACTGCCCCCTTGCTTCCTCCATCACTTTGGTTACAAATCCTTTACAAGTCACGAGCTTTGCTTTTCCACTGTCTCTTTGTGTGAGCACAGTCAGAAGACCCATTGCTGGTTCAATTCAGTAAATTATGTGTTCACCTCCTTGCAGTAGCACAAAACATGGAGCATCCCTCCCTCCCTTGAAAATAATGCTTGAGCCAGTCTGGTTTTTTATGTTTAAACTAAAGAACTTCCATTATTTGGGGCATAAAATAGAAGTAAGGAACGTGAAGAAACCAAGAAAAATTTTTCTGTATACCTCACCAAAGGGAAATGAACCATTGCTCCTATTGACTTCACCAACTTCCAGTGATGTGGCTTCAGCTGAGCTCATCCGCAAACACAAATTCCCACGTGGCCCATCCTATGAAGCCAACAGAACTACAGGCCAGCCTTAAGAACAGCAAATGGCTGAGAGGGAAAGGATTTTGCTTTGTGTATTGCTATTGGGGATTTTTAAAACTTCCTCCAGGACACCATCCTGCTTGGATCCTCTGTGCAGGTGTCCAGGACCCAGAAATCATCGGGGTTATTTTGCCTGAATGGGGATTCTAATTTCCCTGGGCAGAAGCTTTATTTCAGCTGCTCTTCCACCAACAGCATCACTTCTTTATTTAAATATAATACATATATAGGATAACACCAGAGATGAACAAGGAAAAGCCCATCCATGGGCTCCATACTCTCCATGAAAATCTCAAGACCCAGCAATTTTGCAACAACCAGAAGTCGAGAAGAACCACATCCTTTCGTGGCAGTTTCTGGTTTCCCTATGAATAAGGCTTTTTTTTTTATTTCAAGATAAGGATCAAATTGAAGTTTCCAAGGCTTTGGAAAGCGCCTGCTTGGCATCCCCAGCTATTCTTTGTCAAGGAACCGACAGTGCAATCGCGAAGCCTTTCAAGATGAAATCAGACAGCTGCTAAATTTTGCATGCAAAAGCTACCGTTGAAGTGGAGCTAATAAAATGACTCACTAATAAAACATTCATGGAAAACTCCAAAATGTGTAATTGGGTCATCATTTCATTAGCAAACACATGTGTTCTTGCAAATCTTCAGTGAGTCCAGAGCCCCCTTTGCTGCGCCTCCAAAACAATGGGGCTGTGGGGGGATGCTGTAGGGAGATGTTTGCTGCAGGAGGGTTCCCCACTGGCTGCTGAGCCCCCAGAGCACATCTTTCCATGAGACTTCCACAAGGCTTTTGGGAACAGCTGTGTCCCCATGTGAGCTTCAGGCAGTCGAGCCAGAATTGGGGGGCTGAGCCCCCAGAGGGGGTTACAGGGAGGGGCAGAAACTTCAGACTTCACCAAGCCGTGGGTTTGCACCAGAAGCTTTTCAAGTTCAAGTAGAAACAAGGTGGGTACAAACAATGAAAGGGACTCGGGGACTTCCTGAAACACCTCCTTAAAGCTGTCAGTGGACTAGCAGGGAATGGCTTTCTGGTGATTCTAAGAGCAAGTTAATGATGGAGAAAATGTTTGGGAGCTCATGGAGAGCCAGATCTGTCCTGTCCAGTGGCACCTTCAGACTAACAGTGAGTGCATGCACCTGCATGGGAACACCCTGCTCTGTGGGGCCCTGTGGCAGCCAATGGGGCACAGGAAAACCTCACCTCACCTCCTCCTGTTCTGCTGTCTGCTCTCCACTTCTTAAAAAAACTTCAGTAGCATAGGGAGAAAATGGCTTTTTATGGGTTTTGTCTACATGTAAATTGGGGGGAAAAAAAAGGAAAAAAACCCCAACAAAACTATAGCTTTTAGAAATTTACCCTTATGCTCCTACCAAAGCTTTTCCAAACTTAAAGTCCCCCTGGAGCAGTCTGCAAGCCCAGAACACTCAGGAGAGCTGGGAAATGGGCTGGCAGAAGCACCTGTACTGGTTACTTTCATGGGATTTCTCAGGAGCAGACCCACCACCACTGGTATTTTTAAAGCTGAGCTGAAGATTTTTCCAGGGACGGGACCTGCCCCAAGCTCTGGGCAATTCCTTGGCACTGGTCTCACTACAGTGGCACCACTCAGTGCCAAGTACCCTTCCAGGCAGGTCCATAGGACCACCGTGGGATGACCAAAGCCCCCTCCATCCCAGTCCCCATGCCCAGTGTGTCCCAGCTGCTGGCTGATGCTGTCTGTCCAGCCTTTATTTGCGCTCTCCAAAGGATGCTTCAGGGGCACCCAGTCCCTGAAGAGAGACAGGGCCCCTTCCCTACTCCTTTGGTGTGGCGGGGAGGAGCAAATGACCTTTTTCCTGCTCTTCCTTGAGGTTGCAAGTGTCTGCCCTGCCAGAGCGGCCCCACAGGGATGTGGGGGAGGATCAGCTGCAGCCCCACACCTGCCCTGGCCTCCAGCCCAAGAGAAGGGCAATACCCCATTTCCCCCACCTTTGTAACCAGCTCACCTTTACCACTGTCTTATTACAGAGATTTATTTTTTGCTTTCTAACAGTTTCAATTCACAAAAATGTTCTCCTCTCCTCTAACTCTGTCTTTGCCTTCCTCTCTCCCCTCTCCTCCCTCTGTGCTCCCCTTCACAGAACCGCATGCATGAATCTCTCATGCTCTTCGACTCCATCTGTAACAACAAATTCTTCATCGATACCTCCATCATTCTCTTCCTCAACAAGAAAGACCTATTTGCTGAGAAGATCAAGAAGTCACCTCTGACCATCTGCTTCCCTGAGTACACAGGTAGGTGCCGGGGCCAACACGGCCCAGCCGCTGTGACACCCACCCTGCACCACCAGGGCCGGGGGGACAGAGGGGACAGGGTGCCCTTGGAGGGGGGCAAAAGCACTGCCCACCTTCACAAGCTGTGATGCAGCTCCAGCACCCCACTCACGGGCTGGGTCTGTGTCCTGAATGGAGCAGTTCTTGTGGCAAAGGTGCACGAGCAGCTGGTGGGACAGAGAGGGGATCCAGACAAATGGAGATGAGCTGAAATGAGCCTGGGCACAGGGAGCTGTGGAAAGAAGCCTTGGCAGGAGCTGAGTGGCCACCACTAGAGCCATCCTGTTTGCTGGTGGTTCCTGAGAAGCTCCTGCAAGAGGAGCCAAGACACATGGTCCTCCAGGCTGCATCCTCCCAGGAGTGCCTTCACGCTGGGTACAGCTGGGGGAGGAAAGAGCCTCTTTACAGCAGGAATCTGTGGAACTGCAAAAGAATCATCCATTTTGTAGTGAAACTGACATGGCCTGGGGAAAAGGATAAATAACCAAGAAGATGGGCAAGGAGAGATACTTTGGAATTCTCTAAGGGAAAGAAAAAGTCAGCTTAAATTCAGACTCCAGCATCCCCTACAGATACTGAGATGTCTCTGAACTATTCCACCCATCCTGGATGCTGAACCCTGGGGACAAGGGAGTCCCTTAGCAAGATGGCACCCACTCCCCCACAGCATAAGTGCACCAGCATTTCCACCAGAGGCATTTAGGCTTCTCTATCATGAAGGCACCAGCACTTTTCTCACAACCACCTGGTAGACCAAACCAGACTATCCCACATACAGCTGTATGGCACAGCCAGGCTGCCCCATGGAGAGGCACAGCCCAGGGGCACCCGCCCACCTTCCCTCTCCTTCGGCCAACCACTGCATCAGGAACAAGGGGAACCAGCGAGCTGGAAAAGGAAAATAAATCTCCAGATAATAGCAGCTCTTGCAAAGGCGATTTCAGGGGCGTAACTCAGCTTTGTGGCTTCCCACGAGGGGCCAGCACAGCCTCTCTCTCTGCCCTAAGCAGCTTAATGCAATAATGCACATTTTTTGGCTCAAACATCTGGCGCCTCTCCAGCCCACCTTCCCAAAGCAAACCTCCCCGTCACCGAGCCAGCAGGCAACACGTGTGTCCCCACACGGCTCCTGGGCCACTACCACCCCTCACCCACTCCAGTGCCCAGGGTGAGACCCCCACCCACCCCAGGTGGGACACAGAGGGGCTCAGCCCCACCTAGGGGGTACAGCCAGCATCCATGGGTGATGTTGGGGTGGCCACCAACTCTCCTGGCCATCCCTCTCCCTGCCTGGCCGGGGGGACTCACCGGTGCTGCCGCGGGGCCATCCCTCGGGGACACCCCTCAGACACAGCCCGGCCGGGCGCAGCTGGGGAACCCTCTCCTTCCTGCCGGGGAAAAAGGGGAGAGGGCGGAGAGGGCAAAGCAGCAACACCTGGGGAAAGAGGAGCCCTCAACAGGGCCCAGGTGTGATGTGTTTTGAGGGAAAATGGGGCAGAGGGGGAGCAAAAGGGTAGTGGGGGTGGAAAGGAGGGAGATGGGAGGGGAAAAGGCTAAATGGACCCTGCTGAGGGGTGAAGGGGGTGGTTAAAATAAATAGGTTTGCCTGTTTCTGTTATAATTAAAGCACTTGGCAAGCAGCATGGGGCCGGGTGCGGGGGGTGGCGGCCCTCAGCCCTGACACCCCCGCTCTGCCCCCCCCGCCTGTGCCCGCAGGTCCCAACACCTACGAGGACGCGGCCGCCTACATCCAAGCACAATTCGAGAGCAAAAACCGCTCCCCCAACAAGGAGATTTACTGCCACATGACGTGTGCCACAGACACGAACAACATCCAGGTGGTTTTTGACGCCGTCACCGACATCATCATTGCCAACAACCTGCGGGGCTGCGGCTTGTACTGACCCCCCCGGCGCACAGCGACTGCTTGGGTGGCGATCCCGGCCCCAGGGGAGAAAAGAAACATCAAAAAAAAAAAAAAAAAAACAACCCCAACGCAACCACACACAGACACACACAGACACACACACGCGCGGGGAAAAAAAAAAAAAAAAGAAAAAAAGAAACGAAAAAATAAGATCGAAGGAGAGAAAAAAAATTGTCATCATAATCATGCGAGTTGGTAAATAAAAAGGCATAAGGAAAAATTATATATATACGTATATATATATATAAAAAAAAATCCACACCCACCTTTTTAGTTTGTTTTTTTGAACCCCCTTCCACCATCAGGCTCCTCACTCCGGCCCCCGGTGTCCCAACTTGGGGACGCCCCGGGGGCCAGGGGGGCTCTGCCCGGCTCCATCATCCCAACAGCTCCCCCCGGTACCAGGCAGGGAGAGGGGGGAAAGGGCAGCGCCCGGGGTCACCCTGGGCAAGGGCTTCTCCTCCCAGCAGTTATTTGACCATGGGCTGCTTTTTTCTAATTATGATTATTATAATTCATTATTGTGGGTTGGCTTTTTAAAATTAGTGTCATTTTGGGTTTGTTTTTTTTTTCCAGCATGGGCAAGGCCGGGCTGCCCCTGCCTGCCCCGGGCCCCGCTGCCGCCTTCAGAAACAAAAAGGTTTTTTGATTTTTAGTTTGGTTGGGGTTTTTTTGAAGAAGGAGGGAAAAAATTGAAAACTGCCCCCGGCCACATGTCACAGCTAAAAAGGGAAACAACAGCAGCAGCAAGCAGATCTTCTCCCATTTCCCAGCCTGGCTGTTTGGGGGGAAGGTTGCAGTGGGGCCATCCTCCTCCTGCTCCCTTCCCAGGGTTTCAGGGGGTTAGGTCAGATTTTTCGAATTCCCACACCAATTCAGGCCAAAGCCCTCACCAGCCGGAGCCGGCGGGTTTTTCCCATTTTTTCCCTCCCTCCTGGTTTAACAACTCCCTGCTCCCAGTCACTGCTCACTCTCCAGGTCCATATCCAAAAGCACAGCTCGGCCCCCCCAACCAGAGTCTCCCCTCATTTCCCCTTCAGGGCCGACCAGGGACATCAGGGAGGGCTATACAGATATATATTTTATTTTATTTTATTTTTTGTTTAGAGTATTTTTTTTTGGTTTTGTTTTGTTTTTATTATTTTTAACTCTTTCCAGTGAATGCTTTTTTGTGCTGCTTTTCTCTCCCCCTCTCCTGCCCCAGTCCTCTCTCCCTTTTAGTGAATGGTGTTTTCTCTCTCATGTGGGGATGTTTGTGCTGCAAAATAAGAAAAAAGGAAAAAAAAAAGCAAAAAAAATTTAAAAATAAACTTAAAAAAATGAAAGAATGAAAATAATTTAAAAATTTTAAAAAACACACACAAAACCACAAAAAAAATAATTAAAAAAATTTTAAAAACCAACAACAAAAATCGAATGTAGTGTTTACATTGAAGCCACCATTTTCATGACCAATTCCTTGTCATTTCTACTTTGATTAGTAACCAGACGTCTTCACGGTTTCACTTTTACGAGTTACCTTTGCTGAAGAGCAGTCACACCTGTTCAAAAGAAAATGAATAAATAAAGAGGAAACTTAAAAAAAGATATTATATATATATATATATAAAAAGCGCCAGGTCTTTCTAAGCCTTTCTATTACCAATCAGTGAGGTTTCTGTGATATATTACACACTGCCAATCTCTTTCTCTGACTAATGGAAAAATTCATGTGTAGCTCAATAAAGAGAATGTTTGTCTGTATCCCGGGCTCTCCCCTCCCGCGCCTCTGCCTCCTTCTTTCCCCCTGCGCCTGCCTGCCTCCTTCCAAAGGGAGGAAGAAAAAATACCAGAAATCACATTTTGGGGGGATTTGCTGCTGGTAGCAGAGGGAGACGGGAACTATGGATTGGTGTAACTACAGACTGGGTGTAAATCCTGGGAAAGCAGTGTGTGGAAGCACTTTGGTGCTTCAGAACATCACTGTGAGCAAAGTTACCCCCCACCAAAGATCTCCCCAGGCACGAAAATATTTTTATTTCTTTGGAGAATGCAAAGCTAATCACCAGGGTGAGTCTTTCATTTGTGGCAACATCATGAATCCCACAATATTGAAGTTTTTCACCCTAAGATATAGAGGAAGGTTCTTCAAGAAAGTTGAGGTTTTCTCCCTGCTGCTCTGGCGATTCAGGGTTTGTTTGGCTTTTTGTGGGGTTGGGGGTTTTTTCCACAGTTTGGGTTTTTCCTGCATTCTCCTTCGTCCCAGGTCCCCAGCTCCTGTGCATGCCAGCTCTGGGCACCGTGACCACAGGTGGGACACCTGGAGAGCCACGGGCCCTGGGCACAGCGCCGGCACTGCCTGGCGCGGAGCTGGGTCTCGGCCCCACACTTGGCATCCCCTCCCGTACCACGGGAACGCTTCCAAACTCCGCGGCACCACCCGGGGATGGAGCCATAGAGAAGGTGACCCAAGCACCCAGGACCCCCCTGTGCCACCCCTGGCGTGTGCCCTGCCCAGCCCCGAGGAGGGAATGGTGCTTGGCAGAGACTCCGGCACGCAGCACCAGCTCCTGACCAACACGGCTTTTCCAAGGTTCCTGCTGTTTACAGCGACCAGAAGCGTATGCTGGCACTGGGAAAGTCGATCAGGCCTCTCCTCAGATGACCTCCCTTTCCAGGGAGGCAGAGCCAGCCAAGAGGCCACCACTGGTCCTGTGCTCCTCTGCACAAACCAGCCTTTCATGGCTCAAGTAGGTCATTGTGCAGCGGTGCCGCAGGCAAAGGTGCCATCCAGTGGCTGGCCAGGGTCCACTCCTCAGGGAGCTGCCTGGAAAAGTCAGGAGCGCAACAGAAGTCCGGAAAGAACAGCCCCAGTCTCTGAAATACCCCCACTCTCCCTGGTGAAGCCCCAGGAACCTTCCTCTTCCCACGGACACCGGGAAGCTCCTTCTCTGATCTCTGCTGCAGCCCGAGGAACTGCAGGACCTCTGGCAGGGCCCGGCTCATGACACCCTCTCCTTCCCCACGGATCTGCTGCTGGCGGAAGGACTGGATTCCACAGCAGGGTCCTGCAGCAGGCAGGGAGGGCTGGGGAAAGCTGCTTGGTCGGTATCTTCCCAGGCACCTTTTTTGCAGTGGTGAAGCTGAGGGGGGCAGGATGTCACAGCTCCCGGAGCACCAGGAGGAGGAGGAGGTGGCTCGTGCACCGCAGCTGCTGCCAGCCAAGCCCTGGGGGAACCAGGGACTCCTCAGCTTCCGTGTCTTTTTAAGGGGCAGGAAACTGCTCCAGGGCAGAGCCCTGAAGGTGGGTGGGCTGGGAGAGAACAGGCCAAGGTGGTGGACATTGCCCACAGCCAGGTCAAAGCACATCCTTTGCTGAGAGCTGGGATCATTCTGCCTCATCATGCCGAAGTGCATCATCAGGTAAAACATCTCCCAGAAATGCAGCAAGGAGGAGGAACTCATGGAGACCCAGAGCCCTCAAGGATTTCTGTGCTGTTTTCTGCACTCCCAGAGGAACATCGACTCTGCTGCCTGGATCACAACCCAGACTCTGCATTGCTCACAAGAACAATAGCTCTCATCCGTCCACACACTGCCAGACAGCTCAAAACCCACCTGATTTTCAGTCCCTTGAGATACTGTTTCTCTTTCATTTCCCTATTCATAGCACAGCCAAATTCCAGTAGCAATTACTACCCTGCAACCCGAGGCTTGGGAGAACGTTCCCAAACCCAGTGTCAGGCATTTGTGCTCCCTCTCATCAGATGGAAAGGGGGAACCGACAGGGACCAAAGTGCAGGGGCTCCATTTACAGACCAAACACACACCAGGAACATGAGAAATCACACTACAGAAATTTACAAACAACTTCCAACACTGATCAAGGTTTTATTTTTGTTTGGTTGGGTTTTTTTAACAATAAAAACAAAACAGCTGTGTTCTAGGCAAAACCAAAGATCTCAAAAAAAAATTTTGAGGTTTACTAATAGCATTGCAAGGTAAGGCTTCCCAAAGAGTTTTATTGAAATAAATTATTTTCACCTAAACATCGATGCAATTTCTCTCATTAAATTCACCTTCACCTAAAAACCAACAGTAAAAAAAGTTACCAACAATTCTAGATAATACTGGGCTCCTTCTAAAGGACGGTGAAACTAGAACTCACTCTTCAGAAGTTTAAAAATTAAGTCACTGCCATGTAAAATTCAACTATGTAAGCTAGCGGCAGCGGCGCCAAGGGGATCTCAAAAGTTCTTAAGAAAATCCAGGTTAACAGGTTGGGCTGCAGCCAGCAAAGGTCCGGCTGCCCCCATTCCTCCAGTCTTTCTGAATAAACTCATGGTGAGGTTGTGGGGTTAAAAATGAAATAAAAAGCAGGATATTGGAGCGATCTCCGCACCATCCCATCCGTGTTGCACTGGAGTCCAGGACAGGCAGGTTTTACTTTCAACTCCCTTGGCTCATGGCAACGCTGTAACCTCGCCTTAGGTCTCTCTTCTTCACTCGATCCCCCTCTGTCCCTCACTTGTTTCTGGACATAAAAGGCAAAGGAAAAGTGCAGCCTTGGGGATGAACAGAGCCAGACCTCTACCAGTGCAGAAGAGCCCAGCAACAGTGAACTATTTCATGCTGGAATCGGCGTGAATCGGCGCTTTGCTGCACAATTCATGAATTCAGGTTTTCCTGCGTTATGTAGCCAGACTTCATCCAGTGTAAGAACCTCCCAGCGACGCTCCCCCAGCCCTTCAAGCTGCCCTACGTAACACCCTTGGCTGCTGAAGGAACAAGGACTGAGGAGCCTGCTTGTCTAACACAGGGCTTGCTGCAAGCTTCTAAGCTTCCTTCCCTCAGAGTAACTGCCCCCAATCAAGAGCAGAACACGCCCGTGCGCTCTGTGACCTGCACCCACAGCTACCTCAGAACACACTTCCCCCAGCCTCTGCTGTGCACTCAGCCCCATAGCTCATGCCAGCTGCAGAAATCATGCCCGTGGTTTAGAAATTGCCTTTTGTTGTGGAGAGGATCAACGTCACATAGAAAATATTACAAAAAAGGTTAATTTGTCAGCTGTCCAAACATTATTAGACCACATGCTTTATACAGCAGAGAGGCAGCCAGCTAACTCGGCAGCACAGCCAGCTGAACTCTGAAGAAACACTTTCCTGCTGGTATAGAAAGAGCAGGGGTTTTTGTATTTAATTTATTTATTCAACGTTGCTCACGAGGAGGAGGAAGGAGGGGCAGCGAGCGCTAAGAGTTTTGCTGCATCTGAAGTCTCCGTTCGGCGGCAGCAGCGAGGGTCCTGCGGCGCAGGGTGACGGCGTCGGCCGTCGCTCCCTCGGGCAAAGGCTTCTCTGTGCTCAGCTCCTCATCGGAGGTTTTGTTTAAGTAACGCCTGAGGGAAAAAAGGAAAAGATAAAGTGAGCAGAACCCACCTCATTCTGGCTCTGAAAAATGCATCCCCACAGTCGGGGAGGGCTGGAAGGCAAACTAGCAGGAAAATGCCTCAATAAAAGTGTACACGAGCTATGTGCTCCTAAAAAAAGCTCACGTCACCTACAACAGGCTCTGCAGAGTTGGCAGGAGCTCTTAGGTTTTGTGCAAAATCCTTGTGCCTGTGGGAAGGAGCCAGTTCTAAAGGTCAGGGCTGTCCTCTCAACTCGAGCCATTCACAGCAGCTGAGTTATGACTCCCTCTGTTCTTGCTACTCCACTCCTCAGCCTCTGGCACTGCCTACCACAACAAGGCACTCCCTGATGACAGTGGGTAAGCCTGTGACAGAAGGGGCACTAGGGGCTGCACAGTGTAAGGTAAGGCCAGAGGACAAGCAAGATGCTGCCAAAGTTAACATCCCAGTGAATTTTAACACTTTAATGGCAAAAAACAGTAGTTTGAAATTCAACAGCTCTTCAAACCAGTAAACCAGAAAGTCAAAAATACTCTGTCTCCCTAAAAGACATTTTTTCAAACACCAAGGAAAAATTAAGTCTAGGAGCAGGTCTGTTTATAGACTTATAGGTGTCACATCCCCAGGTATTTATAAGGCATTTCAGTGTGGAAAAGATAAAGAGCAGCAGTAGCCTGACAACACCAAAGGACCCAGAACTCAGTGGGGTTGTTGTAGACCTTTCTCAGCAGTGTCCCTGCAATATAATGGAAGGGAAAACACTTGTTTAAAACACTACACAGTGTTTTCTACATCACTAAAGCGCTTTTCCTTCTCTGCTTAATCAGCAACTGGATGCTAGTAGAGTCCACCAACATAACTGGAATACCAGTAAAAAAGTTGAATTCTACCTGTAACAGCTATTACTGCTTGGGCTAAAAGAAACAGTTCAAGTTGGTTCCTCTCTCTTCAGCAGTGCTGACTGGCTGGTGCTGAGCTCCTTTGGTGAGGTCTAGTAATGGTCACCTGTCAGATCTGCACTGCTCCGGGCTCTATCTGGAAAAAGTAGTGCCTGACAGGAATTTCAGCTGTAAGAGCACAGGCAGTGAAGGCTGACACCTGTGCCTGAAGCCGAACTAAAGATTACTAAAGGACTTAGCCCAAGTAACCTGTTCTCAGTAAATGCTCAGACTAAAGCCCACTGAAGCTGGAAAAATCAGCCTTTGATTTCAAAGAGCTTTGGATCAACTGCACGGGAAGCTGTGTGCATGCTGGGACACATGATGCTATTTCAGAGTTGGGTTTAGCAGTGTCCAATAGCATCCTGAGCCTGCTGTGGTAGATGTATTCATTCCTCTTACTGCTTTTCGCATCAACCCAGGCTCTCAGTGGTCCTAATCCATTTGAAACCCATTCTGGGGGACTCCACCTGAGTGGCCAGGCTGGAGTTTCAGGGAGGAACGTACTTTCGAGCTTGTTGCAACAAGTCCTCCTTCCGCTGAACCAACATACGCTGCCTTTCGTCAGCTGACTTGGAAAAGCGACTTCCCCTGGCCTCAAAATCTTCTGCTTCATTAGGTTCTGCATCCATTTCGCTGAATTCCACCATTTCTTCCAGTCTGGAGTTCAGTTCAAGTGGCACTCTCTCGGTCTAAAAGAAAAGGAAATAAGGCATAAGTCTTTGCAAAATTTGGGCTTCTTTGCATCAAAACAACAACTTACAAAGAACAGTCATTTTCTGAGGCACTGGAAGAAACCAGAGTCTCACCTGCTGTACCCAATTCCCTTAGGTTCCTTTGAAAAGCCCAGCCAAAAAACAGAACAAAGATATTTCAAACCATGCTCAAAGATCCTGTATCCTATAACGCTGTATCTTTTATGCCATGTTTGAAAGTAATGTCAAAGACAAACATTAATTACTCATAATTAATGCTCTCTGAAAATGGGGCATTTGAAAGTCAGATTCTGCAGCTGACTTGACAAGTGATGCAACAGTAAAGAGTTGAAAAAGGAGAAATCCACATACTAAGGAAAGAATAACAAATGTATTTGCAAAGATTATTTGTGCTCAAGAAGGGAATTTATGAGGCTTTGATTCACTGGGTTCTGCAGCACCCAAATTATCCTGTTTTAGACTGCTGGAGCAGGGCTGGCAACTGTGCCAAGCACAGTGTGCCAAGAGAGGAGCTGGCAGCCCCCACATGGCACCTCTCCCCCCTGACAGCCAGCTGATAACACTAACCCGAAAACTGAGCTGATGGATGATGGCTCTGGGTACAGCAGCAGAGGTGAAACAGCACATCCTGATCACACCCTGTCAGATAGGATCAGATCAGCCCCGCGGTGCAGAACCACTGTGATAACCAAGCATGGTGGGGTCAAGAAACGAATCACCTCAGTGAAGGGCTGAAGGGTGTAGCCATCATTTGGTATCCCAGAGGATGACTCAAGCAAGCGGGATGCTCCAGGGAAGTACTGGCCAAGTCAGCTCCGGCTGCCTGGTTTTGGGCCTTTGGCAGAGCCGTCGAGGAGCCGCGATGGCCGATTCCATGGGATTGCTGCTCCAGCCCCAACAGCCCAGACACAGCAGCATCACAGTACAATACACAGGTTTAGGCAGCTGATGTGCAAAACAAGTTGAGTCATCCCAAAGCCCTAGAGACAGGCCAGTAGCACCATCTCCCTGACACAACACCTTCAGAGAGCAAACACCAAGACAAATGTCACTTTCCATTAGGTAGGTGAGCCAAGCAGGAATCCCAGAGCCCCAGTCAGCACAGTACGGACACTGCAACCTCAAACACAAGTATGGGTGTTCAGCATCTCTCAGCAAAAATCCCAGTGCTGGAATTTACCAAAAGGCTCCAGTACCACACAAATGTGCTGGGATAATGTGGGGCACCACTGGACTGCCTCAGAGCACTGCCACATCCCTGAGGAGGGAGGGATAGCCCCACAGAATGATCCCATGGATTGTACTTGGGGCCAAGATGACCTTGGCAGACTCAGTGGAACAGGTACGGAGCAACTCAGCTGCTGCTTCCGATTACCACACAGGTGGGCAGGGACAAGGGAAGCTCTGCTGGGGGAAGCAGTGAGGAGGCCACTCATTGTAGTCAATGTTCAGACAAGATCACTTGTTTTTCCTCCTGGGCCATTTGTATCAGAAGATGCAAGTTGGCTCAGCTAAGGTTTGGGGGTTTTTCATAAGGTTACAAAGATTCAAAAACCAATACCCAGAGCCCAGTCCTCTATCTGAGCACAGGAACAGTTACCAAGGAGGTTTTAGAGACAAAACTATCACAGCTAATTGCAGCAAAGGTTATGACAAGCCTCAGTAATTCAGCAGATCACAGATGCAGAAGCCTGTATACTACAGAAACTATTCCTCTTTCAGGCTCCAAAAGTTTCATGAAAGCCATGGGATGCCTCAGAAGTGTCTCTAAATAGCCACCAACTACTTAAGCAAGGGAAGGCATATAGCATAGGAATGGAGAGGAGGTGGAGCATTATGCACATCACTGGAAGCATCAGCATTCCAGTGCACAGCTGGAGAGAAGCATATGCATGGTGCCTCACTAAGAGTAAAGGCCAGGACTGATAGAGGCTGTCAGTATTTAGAGCATTATCTCACAAACTTGTAACATGATTTATACCATGATGGTGCTCAGAAATGCCCCTCAACTACCATTAGATTATATCAGCACTTACTCCCCAAAACCACAAACTATAATTGGGGAAAACAAAAATCAGTCATTATCTCTATCTTAAGACCTCTGAACTCTAAGTAGGAATGAAGTCATAATATGACATAAGGCACTAGGAAAACCAACACTGCTCATGAAGAAGGGTTCTTTTATTTGAGCAGTATTTGAACAACTAAGAAGTGTTGTTTCCAACAAGCAGAACTGATGGGTTGTTGTTGATCTCCACTTGCTGTTGGAGATCTACAAAGAATCCCAGTGGGTATGCCGATTTAAAAAAAAAAAGAGAGGTAGAATGCTTGTAAAACTTACTCTAAGGCTGCAGCACAAAGGAAATGGAGTTTCCACAGTCTCTCTCAGAGACTGTGTCGTAAGATGTCAAGGTCTATCTATCCACAATTTAGAAATTCAAGTCATACTCAGAGGAGATGATGGCAGCTTCTTATGTCCCTTCCCACTTGCCTTTAAAAAGCTTCTCAAAACTCCAGTGCACCCTGCTGCAGTAGCTTGTTTGCTGCTTGCCCTTTTCTCACAGACAAGCCTTTGACTGACTACAGCTACAGATTCCTCTGGCAATCAAAAAGAGATACACCAGGCATTTGGTTACAAATTAAAATCAAAAGCAAGGGGACACCAAAGTGACAGGAGGTTCCGAGAGCCGGAGGCTCCCAAGGCTCCTCTCCAGAACAGAAATACTCTCAATAGCAAGGAGTTAAGTAAGACTCCTTGGTAGAACTCTGAGCTCTGTAACAAGGGTGAGCAGCTTGTCCCAAGGCAGCCTAAGCTAACACTAAATGCACAAAGCATCTCTGAGGCAGGAAGAGGACAGCAGCACCTTCTAGCTTCCACAACACTACCCAGCAGCACATTCCTCTCTCCGCATGGCAGTCTCAGTCTCCCACTTCAGCTCTTGCCTGTGATTCCCATTTGGCACAGTACATATTCATCCAGGAAAACCCACACAGAGGCCACCAGTTCATCCCACACAAGCAGCCACCAGCAGCCCAGCTAAACTGCAGAATATTCTTAACTGTTCCACTGTCTCCAGGCCATCTCTGTGCTATTTTACATGATAAAAACAGGTTCTCTATCCAAACCACCATTCACTCCAGCCAAAACATATCACCTGTGCAGTGCTCAGCAGCACCACAAAGCAAAAAGGCATCTCTGTTACAGAGCACATGCTCAGTGCTCTGATGTATGAATACCCCTCCCAGGTTTTTCAGGTTCTGTAGAAGGAAGGACAGAAATACAGGCAGTGCCAGGCAGGAGAGAAGAAAGATGAACAGCAACACCATCATTCAAAGTGGGATTTGAAGCCAGAACCAAGCTAAGGATAACTAGTTTGATACCGTTTGTACCAAGAGACATTTCTCTCATTAAAGAACAGGGCAAATGCCTCCAAAACCTTCAAAGAAACCCAGAAATGCTTGATCCAGACCAAGATTTTCATTCCTGCAGTTCTGTAGCTGCTACCCCAGGCTCTTACCAAATACCTGTACCATCGCTACCACCTCTTCCTCAGCCTTACTGGCATAATCAAACCAAATCAAAGGGGATTTTTGTCTTGCAACCTGCTAACAAGAAACTGCCACTGTTGAATTCCAGGTAGTAACAGGTTGGGTATTCAGGTCACTAAAGGCTGCAGACAAAGTCACACACCTCACAAATTCACTCAGCCAGCAAAAAGGGAGATTTATAAAACAGAAACCCTCAGGATGTCACTATTACAGTCAGGGAAAACAAAAGTGAAATGAGATCTTACTCTACTCACAGGGTAATTTTTTTCCCCGCCACACTTTAGCTAGCACATGCTGCTTAGTAAAGCCCTTAGTGAAGAACAGCAAAACCCATTATTGTGCTTTATATATAGAAGGGCTGTTATCTCTTGGTCCTGTTCATATCTCACTCCCACCAAAGCTGCCCATGTCTTCAAGTGCTTCCTCCAGAACACAGAAAGAATTCTTATACCCAGAGAAGAAATACTCCTCCTTTTAATGGAAGTGTTTGGAGATGTACAGAATGGGAATGAGAAGAGAAAGGGGAAGAGCAAAGCACCCTGCTCTTCATATTCCACAGATGGGCATGGACTGACCAGACATGAAAAGAGACATGATGATCTGCTGTTCTTTGTACCATTTGAGAGCACTTTCCCTCAAGGAAGAAAAAGAAAAGCACACAGATAATCCTCTACAGGGGCACCATACTCATATCTGATTTATCTGCCTGACTGTGTTAGCTCTGATGTGAAATGCAAGGAAGGGCTGCCACCAACCTGACCTGGTACAGAACCACAGGCACCCATCAGTCCATGCAGCTTCTAACTGTGCTTTTTGTCCATTTTTATGCCAAATTACCTGTGTGACAGTTCCAGTATCCTCCTGATCAGTACTGTGTCTTTCCACAGAGTTGTTCAATGCAGGTCTAATGCTATCTGCACGCTGAAATGCAAACATCATGGGTTTAATACAGTGTGGGAAATGGCAAAAAAACCCGAGTTCTTTGAACACATACAAACTCTGCCCTCTGCAATGTCAGGCGTTGTGTTCAATTTAGAAACAGGTAAGTTAGCAATAAACAGAATGCTCTGTGTTGAGAGAGAATTCTCTCTGCTTCCCCACACGCAGACTCCAGATAACAGCACTATCTGATGTGCACAGAACCAGAATTCAATATTCTTATTAACAGAAACATTGTCCCCAGACTGCTTTACTGAAATCTGCTGGCACTAATTAAGAACAAGGCATCATTTTGCCGACTTTCTTTGCAAAAAATCTTCCTAAGTGGTACAATTCAATTATCTGTCAGCAGAGAAATTAACTGGAAATGTTCTAAAAGCCCTGCACATGAGAGACCGGGAAGAGCTGCTTTAACTGAGCAAATATTTGTCTCTTGTCTAGCTAGGATATTTTCAATATATTTTTGGTACATGACTGAATACACTGCATTTGCAGAGATTTAAACAAAGGGAAAAACAAATCCCAGGTTCACCAGCACTTCAACTTGCTTCATTCCCCTCACTCATTATTAACAGGCTCAGTGCTGTGATAAGAAAGGAAGTAATTTTAGGTGCACAGTCTTATAACTCACCTGTGTAGGGAAAGGCACCTGGATGCGCCCTTCTAGGATGTTGTCAGTGGTGATCTCTACAGAACGAGTTAGCTGCAGATCCTGCAGAACTAAATGATAAGGAACCTGAGGGAACATCTCCTGAATCTGATGGGCCTGGAGAAAGCAATACAGTCAGTATCAGCAGTAAATAGAAGTTAGTTGATAAGTATGTCGACAGAAAGAGATTAAAAACATTATCAGCTCAAAGATGCTGCTTATGATATGCAAACCCACACATAGAAGGAAGAGAGAAAGAAAACCCATGCTGGCATTGACTTCCAGGGCAATATACTGCCTCTACTGAAGTCAACAGCAAAACTGCAGCTCCTAGGGAGACACCACATGGCCCTGAACAGTGCCTGTAGATGCACAAAGGCTTCAAAAGCTTCCCAACCCTTTTCTTACGACAGCCTTTTAATAAAGATCTATACAAAACTCATGGGTGACTGAAAGTTAGATCAATGCTTGGAAGAAAAAAACAGTTTTGCTTTTTGCCAGATTGGTTCCAAAATGGTACCGATAAGGACAAGTGGGGCAAGTTTTAATAACCCACTCCCTCCAGCCATCCTGCCTACAAATCAGTTTAACAGGGTCTGAAAAGTCAAGTAAATTAAACTGAATTGTCAGGGATCTGATATTATTGAATAAATAATTAATTTAATTAAGTTAAATAATATCCAAATTAAATAAGTAAAGGTAACAGAGCAGACAAATAATATACTTTTACAGTCCAACAACTAGATTACATTAAATATTAAAAATCTCTATTTCCACTAATGCCCAAAGCCATGGGCAGCAGGGGGGAATGAGAATACCAATAAGAAAAGAAAGGTGGAGGAGTTTTGAGAGCAAAGCAAAAACTATACAACTGACAGAGAGTTCCAACACAAGCAACTACTGCAAACCTAACCCTCCATTGTACCAACTTGTGACCAAACCAACTGATTTAGCATTTCAGCCTCTGGCTCTCCCCTCAAAATACTTCCCTATGTTTTTGTTCAGTAACACAAAGGAGAATTTCACTTACTTTCTATTAAAAATGTGTAACACTTTAATAATTTGCTAACCTGGGCCTTTCCATTAAAGCAGACATTTTAATATAAGTTGCTACTGTACTTTTGATAATACACAATCCTAAAAAAACATTACTTATCTTTAACAAAGCCCATTTGTGTCACTGTGTCCAGTAAAAGAAAAATAAAACTGATCTCAGATGGAGAGTTCCTGAATATTTAACTAATAAATCATCTGCCAACACCTGATTGCTCCCTCCCTGCCTCAAACACCCTAAAAATAGTGGCCTTACCCTGCTGATGTTTAAACAGAAGTAAAGACTATGGAAAGACCTAATAATCAGAAAATTCCATCACTTTCATGAGACACCTCACTGAATATTTATTAACATGGTATGGAACACAGTAGCTTGAAGAACTCAAAGGAAACAGTACTTCTCAAAAAAATGAAGTGTTTCATGAGGACACATGCTTTTCTTTTTTTATTACATTAGAGTGTTTATGGATGAATTCAACAAATCTGGAATTTCATCCTCTACCCTTCTATCATCATCATGAATCAGCAAAAGCTAAGGGTGCTAGAGAGCCCACCTCACACTGATAAGACACTGAAACTGCTACCTTGAAGCTTAGTGCTATTAAAAATTAAAAAAACAAATCAAAAGCTATAGAATGAGTTTGATCAGTTACCAGTTGACCAACACTAAATTCTCTGGTTACAGACTCACACCCTTTGGTGCTGCAAGTTATCACAGAGGTACTGAAAAAGAGCTAAAGAAGTTGCACTAAGCAAGCTGAGAAAAAGTCTGCCTATCTACCCAGGAAGTACACGTCATTTTTCTACCTCATTCACCTACCTCCAGATCTGTTCTTTTATGCTGGCACATTTGAAACCAAATATAGCCCTAACTTAATAAAATAAAGTGATTTTAGAGAGAAAACAAAGCTTCTCTCACTCAGAAAAACAGCTTTCATGTAGTGTCAAACCACTGTTTCTACTTCCTTCCCCTTCATGTTCTCCATCTCCGTGTAACCCTTTCCCCTACACAACACAAACAGGAAGGCTGAGGTGCAATCTTACCATAACATTGAGCTGGGAGTTGCTGGCTTGTGCAATTCCGAGGATGTTGGTGGTGTGCATCACTTCCACGGAAAAACTGGGCAGCCAGCTGGCAATTCGGGAGCCTGGGAGTAAGCAATCCCCAAGGAAGTCAAGAAAGAATATGAGGATCTCAGCAGGCCAAGTACTTCTATGTGTATTTAATGCAAGTCTTCATATTCCACAAGGTACGTGCAGGGAGTTCTGCAGTGCAATCTATCCCTAAGGTCTCCCAAACATGGAGATGGTTGGAGTGTATCAGTAACTGCCAATACTCTCTTCAAACACACTGTCATAGAGGTTTAACAATGTGGGGGCTGGAAAAGGATCAAGGAAACAACACACCCTTGTTTTCTTTTTTTAATCTTCCTATTAAAGTGAAAATTAAAATAATCCAGAGTCAAATCCGGTTCTGGAATATATTAATAAATCCAGCAATTTTACAAAAAACAGGACAGTTTCTAAGCAATCTGAATCCAGGCCCAAAATGGGTCATCACTGAGAAATATGACTTCAAGGGGACACAGAGTAACTGAACAAAGTGACTGCTGCAATGGTGTGCTTCAGCTAAACAGAGTAGGGCACATGGGTGGCTCCCTCCTCCTTCTGTGCTGCCACTTCAATAAACATAGGCTTTGCTCTATGCCACTTTCTCCTTCTATCTCCATGGTAATTCTGCAGGTCTCCAAGCCACGGGAGAGCACTGGGGAGGACAGCTATCAAAACTACAGTGTTATTCTAAACATAAATGTCCTTTGGAGACCTAAAGCACCCCAGAAGTGGAAGCCATGCAGAAGCTATCAGCCAGTCTCCATGTACCTAGAAATTGTCTGACCCTTCTCTGCCCATTACTCTCCTCCCACAATCTCCAAAGATTTCAAAACAAGCACAGATGAGGAACAGGTCACTATGTAAGTTTACAGCATCTCAACTGCCTCATGGGAGCTCCACAAGGGCAGAGCCCAAAGCTGAATATTTGCAGTACTGAAATCTACTGAGAAACACTAAGACTGCCATAAAAACCTCGGAAATTGTGGAAGACAAGCACACACCAATACCAAAATTCTAAAAAAAAATCTGGAAGACAAACAACAAATTGCCTTTCTCAAGACAAGTTGTCTCCATACACAGAACTTACCACGGCCTGAAACATCTGCTTTGTGAGTACTTGTAACACACTACTAAAAAACCCCAAATATGTAAAACTGTTGTGGTTACATGATTCCTTCTGAGACTGATCTTCTGCACCTAACCAAGCATTGCAAGTGTCTTGTAAATTGTGTGGCAAACAGACTTCTGACAACCACACATTAGCTAGGGGATAGGGGAAAGACTGACTTTTAGACTGTACCACAGAGGGCTTTTTTTCCCCCTCTTTGACTGTCATTGATTAACTACCACATGGTAAAAAAAAAAGACACAATAATTTCCCATTCTGCTTGTCAACACGGCACACAACAAATAAATGCCAGTAACTGAAGCTGCTGACCACAACAAATCCAGAAAAAGGGAGCACTTGTACAAAATCTTTCAAGAAATCTCCACAGCTCTGGGAAACCTTAGAGACACATCTGAGCTCTTGCAAAAGAACCATCAGAAACACAAAGGTGTTTGACAACACAAGCAGAGCATGGTTTGAGTTTCAGCTGAAGCACAGACAGAATTCCCTTCTACAGAAGGCTGCTCCCATTGTTTATTTGGGCAACAGCAGCAGATGTCAAATGTGCTCAGCTCACCGTCAAAGTGGAAGAAATGATTGTGCTGGTTCAGGCGTGGTCTGCCTTCTGCTGCTGCCACAGGAACCAGGTTCTCATCCAGATTCTCCCTTTGGTGATCCTCCCTTACATGATGGCTGTCAGTGATATTAAGAGACATTCTGCAGGTGGGGCAAGATGTGTCTTGTTCCAGCCAGGACCGCAGGCACGAGCTGACAGGAAAACAGTAATACTGTGGTGAGCTTGCAGTGTTTTTCCAAGACAGCACTATCACAACTACATCAATCAGCTCTTGCATATTCTGTACACAACATCAACACGTGGACTGCTCAGAGATACCCTTAATGAGCTCCTGATGACTCTGGCATAGGTTTCTTATTTCTTTCAGCTGAAAATACTCAAGTATTCATTTTTCACAAACATGCATGCAGATTTACTGCAAGCTTAAAACACTCTCCAAGCTTGTTGTCCCTCTAGCTCAGAACAAGCAAGTTTTGCCTGGAAGGGAAAAGAAAGCATTTCCTTTCTCTCATCATTCCCAATTGAAAAAGGCAAAAACCAACCGGACACATAGTTAATGTATCCTGACACATGTTCATAGCAGTTCTGCCTGTGATGAGGCAATGGCACCTCCAGTGTTTTCAAACAGCTTTTCAAAATACCAATACCCAAACCACAAAAGTCAGTACCACTCCAGGAACTCTCTAAACAGATTTATTAGTACTAGCAATTCTGTGTCATTACAATCCCTACTTCATTCTGAACATTTTCTGTCCTGCAGAAAGTGAGAAGTGTTTGAAATGCAGGTTGAAACACTCAAAGCTGAGCATGCTTTTTGATTCATGCTGATATGACCCAACTGCAGTATTTGTTCAAGTTAAACCTAATTTTCAGTGTGGAAGAACTGAATTTCACAGGGCTGAACACTTCCCAATGTAATAACATATACTTCACATTTGCAGGGTGGGTTTTTTTCCAGAAGTTCTCAAAACACTTTAGAAAGGTAAAGACATACAAAAAGATCAAATAAAACTGTTCCCAAAATTATGTATTTGTAGACAAAATGAAGACACAGATCACAGGTTTGGGGTGAGAGAGCAAGGGAAAAGCTCTAATCGCAGGACTATAGTGAAGTCAAGGATACAAGCATTCTGTCCAATTCCTGAAACTTTGCCAAAGTGCTTTCCATCATATTGCATGGAGGGATACACAGTGATGGGTTATCCCAGAAACAACCAAAGCACCACAGTAAAAGTCTGCCACCTTCCACCACCTTGGTCACCAGCACAACCAGCATGGTGGCACTGTCACTGCTGCCCAACGTCACCACCCTGACTACAGGAAAACCACCCTGCCCACAGCGAACTCAAACCTCTGCTAGAGCTGTACTCCAAAGGTCACTTGGGAAACACCTGGAGTTTCCCAAGCTGCCACCACGCTGCTGCTGCTGCTGCTCCACAATGGCTCAACAGCCAAGATGGTGGAAAGGGCACAACCCTGTGTCAGCTGCATCAGCACTGGGCCCTAAAAGCCAGCTGTGGTCACACCCATTGTGCACCACACAGACAGAAGGGCTTGGTCACCCACAGCACCTCAGTAGGAGGAAGGCCAACAGCAGGTCAAGGCTGGCAACCTTTCAGAGCAACAACTCTTGAAATTGCCTGCTTCCTAGAAGATAAAGGAGAGAGTTTCAACACGCCTAAAAGATTCAGACACCTACTCCCATTAAATTTCCTTAATATTTAGGCACAGGGCTGACCTCAGCAACACGAATCTTCCCTGCCACCTTCTCTTCCACTCTAAATAACTGATGGTGAAAAAAAATCCCACATAGTTGAAAATGGACACAGTGTTCAGCCTGTTGACAAAATCACCAGGCTTTTATGAGGAGAGAAACCACTCTCAGGTTGTAAATAGGGTTATTAGTAACATCTGGTTTTACATGCAAGCCATCCACTGTAACATGTTCCCTCCCTAAAAGCACCAAGAGTGTAACTTGCTTCAGAACTGTAATTGCTTCAGAAAAAAATACAAAAGGATCATTTTAAATACAGAGAAAATGACTTTCTGAAGAGAAGACCCTGGGCTTCTCAAGTGCTCAGCAGGTGATTAAATATTCACATGATTCAGTAGCACTGGAAGAGGAGTTTCTGCTATGGAGGCACATTATCTCATTAGAGACTTCTTGGAATACAGATAAATATTTATGGCAAGGTTTGTCATAAATGACAACAAATTAGCACACACATTACAACCTCTGGTTTGACAGTCACCAGAAAAGTAAGCTATTTACAGAAAGTAACACCACAGTGCACCAGGTGGAACAACTCAAACACGACAATGACTGGAGTGAACAGGACTTGTACTTTGTTATCAACAGACCAAGACAACCCAGGCAGCAAGCACCCAACAGCTCTGCTGGTAGTTTGTTACTTGTCATCCCACAGTAAATTTCAGCCATATCCATCTATCCCTTCCCTTCTCAGCTGGGTGCACCCTCCCCAGCCCGGACACGTACTTGTGGAAGAGGTGGCCGCAAGGGAGTTTACGTGCGGATTGCATGGAGTCCCAGCAAATGGCACAGTCGTCATTGTTCACTGCCAGCTCCTCTGGTGTTGCAACTGCAAACCTATGAAGAAGAAATGGGAAGAGACAGAAGGAATGACTACACAAGCTCAGCATGGCCTCCTCTCTAGAGAATCCAGCACTGAGAAAACCTTACCCTCCATGTTAACTTTTTATTAAGAGAGCTATGCCAACAGATTTGTTATTTTTTGATAACTCAGGCTATACTGCAAAGGAACACACACACACACATCCCTCTGACGCCTTTTGCAGGCATGTTTTTTGCACATCTCCTCATACATCCTAAGTGCAAAAAGCTCTGACTTAGTTACCTTCCAAGAGACAATTATATGATCATTCTGTTGAGATCCTTAAATTATAATCTGTATAGATTTGGTTTATGTAATTTTTCTAAATGAGTTTTAATAGCTGTACCCATTAAGCTGTCTCTTTGAGATCATAAGCATTTATGGTCTGACTAATTTTGGCCTCAGATTTTGCCATTCCTATTTGTCTTGACTTTTTTCCTTTTTTTTAAGCTTCAGTGCCATGTAAGCAGTTACTACATAGTATCCAAACACGGACAATATAGAGATGAGTGATGTAACAACATTTCACAGCACTGCTGGTGTGGAATATACCTGAAAAACAACCACATAAAGGCAGCTGTTAATGGCAGCTTCAGAAGAAGTTAGATTGTGGTTCTTCCAGCACAATCAGAATGACCAAAACACATCAAGTTGCTCAGACAAGAAGTCTGTGACACATGCAACTCAAACAGCTTTGTGAGCAGCTCAAAGGGGTTCAGTGGCTGCATCTTACTGAAAAGAAGCAATGCATTGCGGATGAACTTTATTATGCAGCTCTTAACCTGATATCACAGTCATTAAATGACTTTCCAAAAAGAAAACCTCATGAATTTCTAGACAAGCCAGCCTTCTCCACCTGGATTACAGCAGCAGGAATCAGAATTAATCAAACCCACAGAGGCCCAAAATTAAAACAGTACAGTGATGTACAGAAAGAATAAAACTCCCTGTGGCTCTTAAAATTTTTAAGAACATAGCTGAATTTTGAAAATGTTGGATCGGAGATGCAGTACTATCTGGTATAATATTAGGTTTTAGCAGGCCTCCCAATTTCTCCATATTACCTCACTAAAAGGGAATGGACTAAAGTACTGCCGAGGTGCTCTCAGCTCCACTTTGGGTACAGAGTCTTAGAGTTGGCTTCAGGTTTAGTAAATACACAGGTAAAGCTAGGCAGGTTTTCATTAATATTTTGATTTCATTTCAGACAGTAACTGAATACTATGGCCTAATGAAATTAAGAGCACTGATTTCTATCCCAGCCAAGCCCGTATTCGACAGCTGAAGTAGGCAGAGCTCTGCAGAGCTTCTGTCACCCCACTAAGGTAGTAAGCAAGAGAATATAGGAGAAGAAATACTAGACAGGGGGCTTCACTTTTTGTCACTTAATACATTACCAGTAATACTGCCATTCTACAAGTCAATCCTACGTATCTGTCAAAACCAGAAAGAGTGTCCTCTCCACTAGATCTACATCAAGATTGCAGAGCAAGGAAGAGGCTCACCTGGCTTCCATGTTTCCAACCACACGCAGGTAGTTCTTGTGCCGCCGAATTCGCCGCTGCACCTCGTGGAACAGGTAGCGCAGCTGCATGAAAATCACCAGGCTTGCCATTGACAACCAGATATTGCCAAACAGCTTGGGAAAAAAACAGAGCAGGGATTAGAAACAAGCACCATGGGAAACAAGAAGCTGCATCAGGTCTTAAGAGACAAAGAAATCGAGAAACCAGCCCTGAAGAATTTCTCTTTTGTTGGGTCCATTCAGACCAACCATGCATGTTCAAAGGTACTACTACTCATTACCTCTTCAGATACAACTTTGGTAGCACAGCATTTATAATAAGGACAAACTGTATTCAGTCCTGTCCAGCTTAGCATCCCCTGCTGCTGATGAAAATAATTCAGCCTGATATTACTCAATAAAAAAGCTAATTAAACACCTACTAAACAGGTAATTACACACAGTAGTTAATAGTCCTTAACAAAGTTACTTGTGATGATTCCAACTACACAGGAGGAAAGAATGCCAGAATCCCCCCTCTATATTTTCATCTCTATTTAAGTAACTTCTCTGTAATATCTGGTTTCTAAAATAAGCAAAGTAAAAAAATATATAAAATATGTATACCCAATACCCTTTATTTTAAGGCCAGTCTATTTGTTCAGCATTATGTCCAGTATTTCATACCAGCATATGAATATGATGCATCAAGTCCAGGGAAAGCAAGGTTAGCTCCATGACAAAATCTGTGTAGTAGACGTAAGTGCCTTTGCCCTCCCACGTTCCTTCATGGTTGAGATCCCAGAGATGAACTACATATCTGCAAGAGTGGGGAAATTAACATTATTCTAATTTTTTTTGTTAAATAGCATCTCTATAATTCAAACTATTTTGTCCATTTGTCAAACAACTTCTGTGGTTTGCCCTTTGCCCTTCCTAAGCCCTGTGCCCACAGTCTGGTGCTCTCTCCGGGGGGATTTCTTTTAATGTTACTGGTTTCAAACAGCAACATTTTAAAAAAGCAAAAGCAGTCAATGCTTAGCCCACACTGACACTACAGACACTGCCAGCTGATAAAAAAGATGCAGCATTCGCTAAAAACTCCTTCACGTGCCAAAAGTCAATCTTAGGATTATAGTAACTAAAGAAGCACACTTTTCAGCACGAGGTGTTTCTCAGGTGAGTCATTATAGCTCAGTGTCAGACCTGAAATACTGACAGTGATCTGCACAAAGAGGCTCCTGTGTTACACACCATGTCCTCCATATGCACTCACAGGTGTGTTACAGGTACGTATGCATGTGACTTTTTCAAAGCACAACTTCAAGAGACCAAGACCTTAAAACAAACCCTGTAGAATGACATTAAGCAGCATCTATCAACCCTCATCCAGCAGCACCCATCCACTTTAATCCATGCTGCAAGCTACCACCACCCACTAAAGCTATCCATGCATTTCAAGCCCCATCTGTAAAAAGCACTCCTAAAATGCATTTCCATCTGTAAAAATCATTCTTAAAATGCTTTTACACATATTTAATCCTTTGTACTATCCAACATATCTGCCAACTGTTTACTAGCTGGCTTTAAAATAAATGTTCCTGTAACTACTTAAACACCAGTACAATCTTTTATTCAAATACGGGCTTCAGGATAAGACACACACATCACTCAAATAAAACAAAAAAGCCAATTGCAAAACTTGTGCTTAAAAAACAGCACAGGCTAAAGTTAACCCCCTTTGCTCATCTCATCAACCTGAAACGGCTTGGGTTGGAAGGGATCTTGAAGATCATCTCTTTCCAATCCCTTTGGCTGCCTCATCCAATCAGGCCATGACCACTTCCAGGATGGGGCATCCACAGCTTCTCTGGGCAACCACTCACTGTGCCAGTGACTCACCAATCTCACAGGGAAGACTTTTTTCCTAGTATCTCATCTAACTCTGCCTTCTGTCAGTCTGAAGTCATTCCCTCATTCCATGACCTTGTCCAAAGTCCCTCTCCAGCTCTCTTGGAGCCCCTTTATGTACTGGAAGGGGCCCTAAGGTTTCACTAGAGCCTTCTCTTCTCCAGGCTGAACAACCCCAGCTCTCCAGCCCATCTCCGTGGCAGGTGCTCCATTCCTCCGAACATCTCTAAGGACTCTTCCAGACTCACTCCAGCAGGTCCACATCCTTCTCATGTTGGGGGCCCCAAAGTTGAATGCAGCACTCCAGGTGGGGTCTCAGCAGAACAGAACAGAGGGGCAGAATCCCCTCCCTGGACCTGCTGCCCACGCTGTGGGGATGCAGACCACGATGTGGTTGAGCTTTCTGGGCTGCAAGCACACAGTTCTGGGTCATGTCAAGCTTCTCATCCAACACCCCCAGTCTCTCCTCAGGGCTGCTCTCAATCTCCAAACACGCATTTGCAATTCAATGAGGTAATTACATACACCTCTTACATCAACATGCTGTATGCACTACCATCCTGAGCAACCATCCTGTAAAACATAAGCTACTCACCGTAAAATCACATGAGCAGTTCTGACTGTCACCAGCAGAGACTGCAAAAGAGGAAGAAAAAAACCGTACATGTTAACAACATTCTGGCAGAGACAGCGGTTCAGATAGAGGAGCTCAAGGGCTAAAACACAAAACGCATTTATTGCAGCTTAACAAGTTCCTGTGAACCAATGGTCACTATAGGTGACTGTGCGCACAATATACCTGAGAAAACCATGAAGCCTATAAATAAATATGGAAGAAATTGTTCCCAAAGACACGATGCTACTAAAGCAGCCACTAGCATTACTGCTGTTAAGTGTCACTTTTTCCTGACTACACAGGACATATTGCCTTTTTTAATTATTATCACTCAGCAAGTGTTGAGATCACAATCCCACCAACTAACTCTCCTCATGCCACTTCTTAAAAAAAAACTGGAAGAACTGAATAATAATAGAAATTTGAGGAAGTTAATTTTAAATAATTCCCCCCTTTGCTGAGATGTAAATGCTGCTAAAGTAACTTCTCTCTTTAATCATACTTACATTTCTAGGGCAAAGTACAGAGAAAAAAAACCTGAGTATATCAGAAAGTGTAAGATCAGAAGTGTAAAGACAAGTCACTACATTTCCATGGGCTCTTATCATCTAAGAGATGGTGGCCCCAGCACATCTCTGTAATCCATGAAGCCCACAGTGCTTGATCTCTTCTTTCTATCCTCACAGTGAAAAAAACCAGACATGCTTCCCCCAGAGACTGCCCACACCACCCTGTAGTTAGCAGGGGCCAAGTGACACTGAGATCCAGGGGATTTACAATGAGCAACTGAAACAACTTCTGTGAAACTGGTCTGATGGCATGCCTTCAGCACAAGTACTACAAACAGGACAGAAGAACTATCAAAACCACTAACCACCCAAAGTAGCAATAAGCTGGTTGGTTTGAATCATTTTTTCCATCTGTAAAAAGCATTCTTAAAATAATTCTATGCATATTTAACCCTTTGCAATACCTTACATATCTGCCAACTGTTTACTAGCTGGCTTTAAAAAAAAACATGCAAAGATAGACAGACTGGACACAGCCTGCTGTACTGTAGTTCTCAAACACTATATATTAAGGCAAAAAAGATTAATGTTTACTCAAAAATACAGACAAGTCCTTACTCAACTTTCTCTGGGCATTTGCACATTTCACATCCACCCTCTGCAGTAAAGACAATGCTAACAAGCAGCAGAGAGCAAGGGGAAGTCTACCTAAAACACAAGAAAAAAATATATATTGCTTTACTGAAAACCCTGAGCTAAATCAATGTTTGCAGAAGAGAAATTAATAGCTTAATGTAACTTAATGTAATTCATTCACACCAGAAAAACATTTCAGTCTGAAAGATTTAACGTTTTTTACTAAGGGCTTGAAGTCCACTATGAGGTGTCACTGCCAGTACCCATACAGAAAGAAACCTAAATGTTTTATTCCACTCACATGAGTGCTGAGTATTAAAATCAAGGAGATTACTCATGGTTGCCCAATCCATACCAATGGGCAACTGCCCAACCAATCCAACCAATCTAACCCATTTAAAATGTTCAAAAATGGCAGGATATTAGACAATCTCCTATGAGGAAAAACTAAACAGACTAGAATTCTTTTGCTTAGAAGGAAAGGCAGCAAAAGAACAGGCAAAAGAGGATGATAAAATCACAAATTCTATGAAAAACATTAAACAGGGAACGATTCCTTGCTTATTTTCACCATAAATGTATTTGATGATAGCTAAGGACACTATTCCCTGCCCTTGGCAAGGGGGTTGGAACTAAATGATCTCCAAGGTCCTTCCCAACCCAAATCATTCTGTGATTATCAAACAGAAGATTCAGAACAACTCAAAGAGCTCTTTCATGTACACAAAGCCAAGTAAATGTAGAATTTGTTGCCTTTGGATATTACAGAGGCTGACATGCAAACAAGTTCAATGAATGATCAGACAACTTTCCAGAGTACATCTGGGACTTTCAAACTCAATGGGCTTGTGCAGCCCTCAGCTCAGGAATGTTCTCAAACACCAGTGGCTGCAAGCAAAGCTAGGAGACCCTTTCTTCTGCATTCCCCACAAAGTTCCTCGCTGCCCAGCAGCAGCACAGCAGGGGATCCATGGCTTGGCTGGAGACCCCACATTTACACTGACTGAGCCACTCCTTCGTTAATGAGCACACAGAATAGCTCCCACGGAAACGAACAGCTGGGCCCCATCCTGCAACGCCAAACACTCACACTACCACACAGCACAGTGCTAAGGAGGCAACGCAGGCACCACAACACTCCCTGATAAACCTACCCTGAGCTGGTGCAATACTGATAATCCTTCTGCCAAGCCAAAATAACAGACATGACACCAAAGAGACCCCACCTTAAATTTTTCAACACCCTTCCACTGTTTAATTACAAATCTGGTCTTGCATATTCTCATATGCAGGGAAAAATAAAGCAATGTATTAAATAACTGACCTGTGGTGTGACAAGCACCATATTATCCCACTATCAGTTGTTTTCCTTCCTGCTCCCTAACTCCAAGTATGAATTCAAGATAGGAGAAGAAAAATAAATTATACATGTTACTTGTTATCTGAACTAAGGATGTGCTAACACAACATACTTGCAATTATATTGGATTCCTCTCCTTTGTTTAAGATTATCACTTCCTAAGGCAGAGTGAAACAACCCATCACAATATCAAAAATATACTGATGTTCACTCCACAAACATACTGATGTTTACTCCACAGTGCAAAGTGTTCAGGAGTGCACAAAAAGCCTTGCTCATCTCAGCTGAGACACAACTCATCACACAAACATAATCAAATCCCATGAGTATGTCTTAAGGAAAGGATGCTAGTCTCACTCCTTTTGGGGAGAAATCAAACAGAAAATACAACCTCAAATAAAGAGGCTGAAGTGCACGTTTCACTTTCATACACAATCTCTCCCTCTCTCAAGCGCTGTTTCACCAACCCTTCTTGCAATGCTCATGAAGCACAATTACTTTTTCATAAGCTGTCATTTGATTTCAGCATCATCTTATGGGTCTATCCTCTCTTCAGACTAAGATTTTTTTCAGGGTTAAAGGCTAAAGACAGAAAGCATTCCAATCTGGCAACTTCTGGAAAATGGGAGGATTTGTTTGTGCCTTCAAAGTTTCTTTCTTACGGGAATTAAAAGTAAATCCGTTGTGTACCAGGACACCCCCAAGTGAGGGGCCAAAGGCAAAGCAGAAACCATAACACATGAAGAAAGTCTCACCTCTGCTGCCATGAAAGCCAATGTGTGCATGCCATGGGTGTAGCCAACAACTCCACAGACAACTGCTAATCCACAGCAGGACAGGAGCATGGCTATAAGCAGGGCCAGCACCCTGATGTGGCTGCTCATGGGTGTGGTGGGAGAAAAGGAAAGCTGCAATACAAATACATAAATACATGACAGGTTTAAAGGAGTACTTCATCCACCCGGCCTTCCATTGTCACCTCACCAAACAAGACCTCATTCAGGAAAATCTTTTGCTTTCTAGCATAAAACCAATTTCATAATGCAATGTAGTAATAAATAAAGAAGAATAAAGCTAAACCCACACACCATCCCAAAGCCTCGTTCATGTTACTGTCCTTTACATTCACTTTTTAACAATCAGTTAAATTTTTTTTATTTACAATTATTTCAGCTAATGTTTAAATCGTCTGTGCAAGAAAACCGGAGACACAGTAGTTTCCACATCAAATCCACAGCATCTGCTTAGGATTAATATGCACTTTAGAAAGACACCTAACCTAACACCGAGTCTTCGAGCAATGTTTTGCCAATTTTTCACCTAATAGCTGATCTGAATTTGTCCAGCTTGGTCTTCCATCCCCTAGTTCTTCCGCTATCATTTTCTTCTGGAAGAAAGAGACTTCTACCCAAAAAAATATTTAAGCTGCAGCTAGAGACTGCTGGACAGACTCTACTGAAAAACAGTTGTCTCATTCGATAGCATGCAAAGTGTGTTCAATCTCTAAACTACCTTAACAGAGGGCTACACCTAGTCTGTCTAAATCAAAGGCAACCCAAGGGGATGTCGGTCCATCCTCTTTTTTCCAGGGCAGGATGAGAAAGAACAGGACAAGGAAAGAAGGAGTTGCCCAAAGCTTCACTCTGGTCTGATTAACAAAGTCGATTCCCACGTTTTGTTTTTAAATGGGTTCTCTCTTACTTCTTTGTATCTGGTTCAGCTCCACATGCCCCTGTCTTTGCAAGGCAAATCACACAAGTATCATTTGTCCAAGCAAAAACTGACTGTGCATGCTTTGAATATAAAAGGAATATAATAAGGATTTCTTCCCATGTGACCTTTGTTCTTTCACAGCTTTCTGAACAACACTAAAAATACCAAATGACTGCCTTGCTCACTGCTGTCTCAATTTTCCTAAGCCCAGTCAATCCAGTTTCAAATTTAAGTGCTTATCTACCTGTGAATTGACAGGCCTTACTGGACATTATTAAAAAAAAACCTGCAAAGCCCAGATCTACCAAAAAGAAATTAATGGATTCAATTTAGGTCAAAGTTCTATTCCAGGAGAGAGAAGCCTAGGAAAATGGAGGCCCATTATAGTTTAAAGGTGAAAATTTACTGTTTAACTTACAGTTTCTTCTTCCTTGCCTAGCCTTCAATTTCTGCATCTCTACCTAATCTATTCCTGGTATTAACAGAAAGTGGAATGTAGCTTAGACAGAAAATTGCACTGTATATTGTAAAGACACTGGCAGTCAAAATTCAGTATAACTAAGTGAGTGTGAAACCTGAGCACAGAATCTGCAGAAACAGGCTCCATGGGCCAATCCTAAAGGGCACCAATCTAAGGGATGTTCTGTTGTTAAGATGTCTTTACAAAGGAGACCTATGAAACCATCTCATGCAGTTATGTAATAGTAATTACAGGGCACATATAAGGAGCAATTTATTAAAGAAAATAAGTACCTTCAGCTCCATTTGTCTCATGGGAAAATTGAAGGAGTAAGATTGACATTGTACTTTAAAGCAAGTATTTGAAGCTACTGGGAAGTGCACGTGTTCAGTACTGCAGGGTGGGGAAAAGGTCTAAATGATTTGTTTGTACCTTATCATGAGCCAGTGCCTGAACCAGAAACAGAATTTGCATGTCCCAAAAGACAACCCTTAATCAGAACTTACATATTCAAAGCGATCCTTGCAGAGCTGAACCATCAGATGGAGAAACACAAGTCCAGAGAACCAGAGGCACCACATCACTACTTCTTCCACTGTCTGAACATTCAGCACACCAAAAATGAAAATGAACTTGTAGAAAATGAAATTCCAGAATTTATCCTTAAGGTGCTGTAATGGAAGACATTTGGTTAGTGTAGTGAAAGCACTGAAAATCCACACATGGGAGAGAAGGAGGGGAAAAGAGAAAAAGAGAGAGAAAGGGAAATGAAAAAAAAAACTATGGAAGTAGAAATGCAACAATACATTAGCTAAAGTCTGCTGCATACATATCTTCAATAGTATTTGTTATTACCCTTACTGAATTAAGAAATGTATTAAAAATATTAGCAGATCTTAGTATCTATCCAGTCTTTCGTACCATGGCAGCATAACTGTGCTATGCAGCACACAATGCAGTTTCCAGCTATACTCCTAAAACAGTGATCAGCACAAAGCAAGTCTGATCTCACTTTGATTCTTCATGCCCAAGCAACTCAGCTATCAGGCTGCAAACACTCAGTCCTCTGCTGGAAGAGCTGCCACAGTTCGTTATTCAAGATGCCCAAATTGCCTAGCACCTTGCTTCCAAAAACCTTGCCAAAAAGTACGGATGATTAAGAAAAGATGACAAAGTCTGTTCTTAAGAATCACAATGCCTACAGTGGAGAATGAGGTGGATGAGCAATGAAAATAAAACGATTCCCACATACACGCAGTATGAAAGAAACAATTGATGTTCTCAAGCAGCAGACAACAAGCCAGCTTGGAGGGGATAAAAAAAATTTATGAAACAAAATGTTTTGTTAAAGTACACGATGAAGTCATCAGGAGTTTAGTTAAGACAGGCCCTGAATTCCTTAATGATGCTGCCGTTTTGGGCTCGCCAGTATTAATAAGCAGCTTTCCTTTACATGACAACTGAGGCAAACTCCCACTGTCTAAACACAAATGGATCCATACTGCTACTGCTTTTCACTTCAGTTTTTAGGAGGGTAGAGAACATCCTGGAAACTATCACCAGTTAAAATTCCACATCCTTATAGTCAACATGGACTGGATAGAAAATCTGGCCCACTGCAGTTTGATAGTGCCTTGGTTTTAACAAACTACTCAGAGACTCTATAGGGTATGAATTACAAATACAATAGGCTTTGAGAGATCCACAGTTATTAATGAGGCTTTGTGTGCCTCAGTTCTGCATGTCAAAAATCATTATGGCCTGATTCCTCCTAAAGAACTGCATTTAAAGACTTCTTTTTAATATGTGAACACACTCCAAACCACTGCTACTGCATTTACACAAGCAACTTATGCATTTGCCTTACTGGTTTTTTTAAAAATATAGAAATACTATTCAAGGTCCTGCTGCTGCTTTCATCTTCTGCAGGATCTTGTTTTTAAAAACTCTAGGCTTTCATGGTTCACTTGCTGAATTTTTACAAACATTCTCGCATAGTCGAGAGCAGGACTAAACAGCCTCAGTTTTCAGTCCTGCTCACCTCCCTTCTCTGGGGATTTTCTTGCCTACTCCCTCTTAAACCTGCAGGCTGATAAACCATCCACTCTGTGTATGAGGATGGAAAGCACTTCTCCAGCAGTCAAGGTACAAAAGAAGAGGGAATTCAAGACTGCCAGTGCTGACAACTACAAAACGCAACGGAGAAATGCTGCCAGGTGCAGACAGGATAGAGAAGAACACGCTACAAGTATTTTGAAGTGAGGTGCACTTGTAAGAAATCTGACAGAGTTCATTAAAGAAACAGGATTTTCAAGTTGACCGTGGGCTTACAAAATAGAACAGGAAAAATTCCCTTAGAAATAAACTGGCAGCTTGTGGCTGTGGATATACTAGTTAACCAAATGGTAAGACATATATTGCAAAATTTACTTTTCTTGTGCAGTTTCAGCAATTCCATATAGAAAATCACAACATTTGTCATGTTTCACAATTTCCTTGTTTGCTGTCTCACCTGCCTCTCGCTGACACGAAGAGGACCAAACACCATACACTGGATTAGCTTAGCAACCAGCATCAGAAAACAGCAGGCAGTGTTCACTAGCACCTGGGAAGAAAGTAAGCAGTCAGCAACAAATACTTTTGGCCTATTTAGAAGGAGGGAGAGAAGGGGAATGAAAAAGTCTAACAAAACCTGCCATTGTTCACAGAACAGTATTAGTTGCTTTTTTTTGGTGAAATTTAAGCCTGGCCTCTTCCAAGATACATGAAGTAGCTGATAAGTCACTTAGGGTTTTTTTTTTTCCTAGAAATACTAACACAGTTTGATACAGCAGTACAGCCAACAAACTGATCTACCTCTTCACAATAAATTATTTCATACAGATTAACAAATTTCACGAAGGAACATGGGGACAAAACTTAAGAGATCACCAAGATGCTAATTTTGCTTAACACGTGGCAGATAAGAAAACATCAGTTTGTATCTTTGTTACAGTAAGAGGATTCAGAGGTTGCCTCAAAACACGCTGAATAGCACACACCCCTTCAGTAACAACACTGCTTGAGGCGTTCTTGGGAAACTGCTTTACAGCAAAGGAGCAAGAAGCAGAACGCATGGGCCTGGGAAAACTGCTATCTCACATTTGGCAAAGGCACTTGTAATTAACTTTTGACCTAAGCAGGACGCTAAAAAGGTGAGAGGGTGGATGATGAAGAAGCCTCACCCTGTCATTTCCAAAGGACATACAATAAACTTTTCCAGGTCCATGTGTGAGACCACATTTCAACAGAATGAATGTGTTTCGTGTATTAAAAAATCAGCACCTCGGTCAAGCAAGCATGTTGTGAAGCAGATGTCCAACTACTGCCACCTTTGAGTGACAGAAAGATGAAAAGTTCAACAGTAACAGCTCAGCAAGGTTTCGATATCCCCTCGTTGAGCCTTTATTTCAACTACAAATCAGTGAGCCAAAATTCATAAACCATTGTGAGGTTTGGGTTTAAAAAGATACAGAAAATTGTTTTCTTTCTTTTTTCCTTAAATGGTGAGAATGTTTCCTCTTACAAGACTTTAAGTGCCATGGAACAAAAAAAAAAACAAAAACAAAAACAAAGGCATGTAAGGCTTGGGCTCGAATATCTGACAGTCCCTCACTCAGATTTCTGGCAGAGCAGGTCGGGCAGTGCTTGGCGAAGCTTAAGCCCAGCACCCGCCTGGGACCGCGGCAAACGTTCCCAACAGCTTCTCCCAAACCCCCCAGCCAGGACGAGCGGGGGGCGCTCGGGGAGAGAAGCACAAACCGCGGGCTGAACTCTCGGGGCGCTCGGCTGTAACGCTGCCCCACCGCCCCGGCCAGGCAGGAAGAGAAGCGGCTGCGGAGGCGGCCCGGGGCGGGCAGGGGGAAGCCAGCCGAGCTCCGTCTTTATTCCGCGAGCAGTTTTCAAACAACAATAACGAAACACCCCCCGGACCCGCCCGCCTCCCCCCGGCCGTGGGGAGGTGCCAGCAGAGGCCGATCCCGATCCCAGCCCCGCAGGCCGCGGGCCCGCAGGCCCCGCCGCCGCCCCGGGCTCACCCAGACGCAGAGGCTGTCAGAGAGCAGGTAGTAGGCGACGTCCAGGGCCCGCGGGCCGGCGCAGCGCTGGGGCTCGGCCGGCTGGGTGCCCACCGCCCCGCCGGGCGCCTGGCTGAGGGCGCGGTAGGCGCTGAGGCCGGCGCCCAGCAGCGCCAGGGCGCTGAGCGCCGTGTAGGTGCGGAGGCTGGGCCAGGGGAAGCGCTCCAGGAACAGCAGCGGCATCGCGGAGCCNNCGGGCGCCGCGTCCGCCCGTCACCCCGCGCGCTGAGTCACGGCCGGGGCGGTGCTTCCACCGGCCCGGCCCTGCCCCGCACCCCCCCGCGCCCGGGACAGCGGCCGCACCGCCGGAGCCGCTCGTGGGGGGAATTAGAGGGGCCTTCGGGAGGCCCCAAACCTACAGGCAGGGTGGCAGAGGAGAGCGCCTAGAGACTGCAGGAGCAGCGCCCTTCCACAGGCAGCCTGGAACAAGAATTAGTCTCCCAAACTACCGTGTGGTAAGTAAGGTGAGATGTGCTCTTAAGTGCCAGGGCTCAAAAGTTGCACTTTGCTCCTTGTTCGTGCAGCATCTGACTTCCAGACTTCCACCTGCCCTTCCTTACTTCCACAGGCTAAAAGGGTTCTCTTTTCCACTCCCCGGCTAGCTTTATTTATATATATCCCCAGCTGGCAGCTAAGAAACCATACATTCTACTCACCATTTCTCTGGGCCTTCCATCCATAGGACCAAAGTGAACAGCCCTTCCACTACCTTTCCCAGCATTTGTCAGTACATTTCCCATACTGCACAGCTTCAATTTGACCAAAGCACCAAGCTGTCAGGATTGTTCTGTACATCGCTTACCAGTGCAGATGGCAGCAGAGCCAAGCACTTTGGCAAGATTCAGTTCTCTTGGCAGCAGGCACTCTCCAACCCTGTCTTCATAAAAGAGGACTGCACAAGCAACAGTGCATCTTCTGATCAGAGGCAGAACTTGGAAACAAATCTTTTAAAGACTCATTAAGCAAAATTATGGAAGACTAAAGGCATTGGGAAGTGTCACATCCAACTGGACTTTGCATTTAGCCAAGCATGTAAAAAAACCCAGAATTAGAAAGATTGGTATTTACTACCTACAAGAGACTGAAATGTTGAGGAGAAAAAGCAGAAGCGTGGGTATCCCTTGCAGGATGAGACAGCACAGGTCAGCGTAACATGGAATCACTTGCATGTGGCATTGGCAAAGCATTTCAGCATGACCCTGATTCTGTCCCATAGCTGAGGAAAAATGTACAAAATTAACTTCACTTTCCCTGTTTTAACTGTATCTCAGACCAGTCCAACAGAATTTTTTGGGTTGTTACCATCTTAAGAGGGCACTGAAGGAACGGATGCATGTTGCATCTCCTCCAAGCCCTGTACAAACAGATCAGTTCTGGTAAAAAAATGTAAAGGCTACATTTGCCTTTAAGTACTCATGCTCCTTCAAAACAGCAGTTCTGGTCTCCAAGTTAATTAAGGCTCAAAACGATATTGCACCCACTTACACTGTTTCATTTCTCCCTGATCCTAGGGATATTCCCTGCTCAGGGATAGAGATTGCAGCATCTGAATGGGCCCTGAATGGCTTAGCTCCTCCTCATTTCCAAGGTCATCTGTATTCTTGAAGAAAAGTAATAAAGTTTAAAATATGCACCTAAGAGACAATTAAAGAAAAATAAAAGAACTAAAAAACAGAAGGAAAAAAAAAACTAAAAAAAAAAAAACCAAACCCCCAGCAATGAAAACCAAACCAAACCAAACACAAAATAGAATCTTAACCATATTGTTTAATGTTGTACAAAACAAAAAATTGGTGAGTATTACAGTGAAAAGGGATTGAAACACTGGTAGCCCATTGCCATCTCTCTAGCTAAACAGTTGAAATTCACTTCTCTGTTCATACCATAGAATGTTTAGTGGCCTTCAGGAACAGAATGACTTAAAAAAATCCTTGTGTCACACGTATTCATTTCTCTACAGTTTAAAGCTGTGCTCACAGAGACGGCTTCTTCTATTGGAGTCTTCAGGTATATAGGAATTCAGTTGTAAATAAAGTTGAACCTAAAATTAAGAGGATTATACCAAGTGAGGAATTTTCATTCTTTCTTTAAGGGCATTTTTGAATGAATAAGGAAATGTTTTGTTTCTGCTCTGGATAAGCCTTCACCTGACAGGCATTTTTTAATAAGACAGCTTTATAGTATAGCAGGGAGCATCATTTTTAACAGCCAATCCTACACTAGCATTGCACAACTGTCTCTTAAGGTTGCAGAAGAACTAATTATTAACATTTCATCTCCTAGAACGGGTTCATAGATATGAAAATCACAGTGAGAGTTACATTCCTCAGCAACTCTTTTGCAGCATTTCTGCTGCCAGGCCAACCTTACATATCCAAGGGGAACATACAGACATACTCAAGAGAGAATTTTTCCCAACTAAGTTTCATAAATAACAGTGGAAGCAAGCATCCATCTCAGCTTCCAGATGCCCAGCCTTTGGATGTGTCTGTTGCACCACTACTCAACCTGCACAACAGACAGTGTTTTGCTGGTACCCAAGAGTAAGTACCTGCTGTCTTCGAAGGAGGAGAAGCCAGAATTGGGGCTAGAGGGAAAAAAACTCAGCAGGAAACAAGAATATTATGGGCAACACAAGTGCTAACATTCTGCTAACGTACTTTTTTCATCATAGTAGGTGGGTGTCAGAACTACTTCCCTAAGGAAGAGCTGTCAGGCTGTGAGACACCTGGCATGCCTGAACATTCTCTAAAGTAAGAGACCAGTGAGACTAGTGAGCTCTGGAGAGACGAGCCACAAGCCATTTCCAGGTAAGAAAGTCAAAGCATGTACACGCTGGAAGAGGAAGGAAAAAATACAGCTGTCCCCACAGATATTTGTGTCATAAAGATGCTACGCTTCATTAACTCTACTACAGAGTGTAAAAAACCCACCACATTTAACCAGCACAAAGCTGTGATAACATGCACACCTAACTCAGTGCTTCAAATGCACATCCTGGCTTTAACTCTCCAGCCATTCCTCAGTCTCTGCACAGCCTCATGCTCACTATCTTCCACATCTTCCTTAGTTACAACTGCTAGGTAGGACTTTGGTGCTAGCTAGTTGTGATCAGTGCCTCAAGTGTCCATCACGCCTCGTCTGAGGCAGAATCTTTGGGATAGATGCAACCTTTTCAAGTTGGTTTCTGTAGCACCTTGCCTTGCTCTAGCGTTCCACAGCAAACGTATTCCCAAGAACCACTATACAAATACAACATACCTGCTCAAAAGTTGTGGAAGGCTGGAAATAATGGGTCCATATCCTGGTGCATTGTCATAGAGCTCAAACAATGGTGCTGCAACCAGCTTGTAATTTTTGGGGACTGCAAACAAAGCTAAAAACAAATTCAAGCTGACGAATCAGAAAAACCAGCACACATTGAAGCCAAGGTATCATTGTTCCCCACAGACCTCAAAACAAGCTCACTGCATGGAGCACTCAAGCAGGTTTATTCCTTTTCTATTAAATGTGGGATTCGCATGCTGTACACAGACTGATGCAGGAGCACGAATGAAAATTTACTAGGAACTCATGTTCAAAGGATCTACTTTCAAAACAAATACCAACATTTAACTTTGTTAGTGACCAACTAAAAAAACTGCAAGCACACCATCACAACTTGCTACTACATTTCCTTGTGTGAAACGCAAGCATTTAAACATTGTTACAAACACAACACTTTGATGCAAACACTTACCCTTTTCCTGAAGCTGGACCAAAAAAAGCTTTTTGTGTTCTTTAGGCTTTGTAATATGAGCTGGGATATATGGATACTAGAAGAAAAAATGGTAAAAAACAGTTGTACACAGCTTTGAAAATATTGTGCAATCTTAAGTGCTACTTTATAAATTATCAAGCCCTGTACAATGTGTCATATATTGTTCTTTTGTGGCATCAAATAAAGAAAACCATTTTCATAAGAAAGTACTTAAGAAAGGAATGCTCTTGCTGTCACAGCTATTGATAGAATCTAAAGTGGCACCAATAGTCACAAGCAGTTAAAACAACCCAATAAAACAGAAACGCATAAAAGAAAACTGAGCAAGGATTTTCAGTATAAAAGCCCTTAGAAATAGGGTAGTGAGACTAATTTATTCACAGGGCATCTGTTTCATAAGCACTAGTGCAAGAGTAACTATTGTGGCTACAAAAGGAATTTAAATGGTGCATCTGTCTTAGCATAGAACTGGAAGCTATTACATCCAGTGGTTTCTCATCCATCAGGACAGGTGTGAGGAGGGAGACAGCAGTGTCCATCTAAAAAAAGGCTATAGTTTCTCTTCAGTCATAGAAAGGAGATGAAATAGATAAAACCCAGAAAAAGTAATTGCTCATGCAGCACGTACTCAAGAAGCCCATCTGGTAGGCTGAAGGCTTTTAGAAGTACAAAAAGAACTTGACCAAAGAAAATGGAAGCCCACAGGAGTACTCACCTGTGGAGGTTCAAAGTTTGGTCTCCACCAGTTGCCAATGCAGTCATCAATCACCCAGTCTTGCTGAACACCATCCTGACGACCCAGTATCTATCAAAAATCCAGTAATAATCAGACCTCGAACTACCTCAAGGAAATTTTTTTAGTAAACACATACGGGAAGCACAAAGACTTGCTGCAATATGTGTCTGTTGTAGTTCACAACTGCTCTGAGACAGCTTTCAATAGAATTGTAGTTATTTTTGTATAAAGTGAGATTTTTTACTAAAAGTCTCACCTGGTAGGACAAGGGCACTCTAGAAAGCATTTCAAAATCTATGCTGTATTCAGTTGGACTGAGTCCCATCGGACCAATGGGAAGAATGAAATACATTGTTACACTATCTGGCAGAATTAATTTAGATACTTGGAGAAAATGGTGACTATCTCAAAGGCACATCCCCATCAGTTGTCCTCCACAACGTATTTTATTGCTCATCTCTACACTCACTTGCCTGAAGCCAGTCAGAAAGCAAAGCTGCAAATGAACACAGGACTTGAGCAGCAGGTAGGAGTCAGCCACACTCATGCTGCAGATAAATGAAAACTTGACTGCTTTATTTGTTAATTACCTGACAACATCACAAAAGCAACAAAATAACAGTGGTAAGAAGACTACTCTAGTGCTTTAGCTTGCTTCTTGTAATTCTAAAATAATGCAACATTCTGCTGTAGCAACATAATGAAAGAAAACAGACCTCTGTCATTAAGCGTTTGAGCCCTTCTACCTCATCTTCTCCTGGATTGAGTTCACCACCAGGTCTGTTAAAATAATCAATGATGAAAGCTAAAGTTATTTTATTGCATTTACCAGTCTTCACAGGCAAGTCCTAGTGTGCTTCCTGGTAGGGAGTTACAAATTCACTTATGGCTCTTAGGTCCAAAGTTCCAAATCTAGCTTTGCTGAATTTGAAGACAGCAGGACAGCTTTCACCAATAAAAATAACCCTTGCATAAAATACTTTCAGTTCAGCAGGACAAAGCATAACAATACACATGATAATAACTACAACACCGAAAGGGTAAAGTTTTAACAAAAATAACCAGAAGCTGAAGGGCTGTAAATACTGCATGTATTTACCAGCACTCACTGAAGCATACAGAAAGCAGAAAATAAAACTCATGTGGGAAAATTATGCAGGATTACTCATTTTCATCATTACAGCATTTTGCAAATTATTTCTAGTCTTGCCTAGTTTGTCTATAAAAACCCTTCAAATCGTCAAAAACTACTCTAGATGTAAAATTAGATTTAACACACATACAAAATTGAGAACAATATAAAATGCTAAAACAGAAGAACAAGAACACGAGCAGGGTAACATGAGACAAGACAAGGCCATCTAGTTTAAAAAAGAAAATCACCACCATCACTACAACCATATTCAAACACTAAAATTTCACTCTGGCTGTGATAACTATGAGATGAACTGGAAGAATTTTCTCAGATTTAGACTCCTACCTTTCTTGCTATCCCAGCTCAGCCATTAGTTTGTAAATAGGTATCATTCTGCATTTACAGGGGGTTAGTCCCTGACCTCCACTTGCCCATTTTTGTGGGCATAAGCTACTGAAGCCTACCAGCTTTCACAATGCAAGTACAACACACCAACTGCTGCTAATGAGTTTTAAACAAGATTTTACTGTAGTGATGCACTGTAACTAAGATTCCCAGTCAGTTCCAAACTAAATCAGCCCCCTCACGAGCAGAGTCAAACAAACGCACTTTAGATGAATACTCCACCATTCAAAAAATACTTCCCAGACTAAGTCTTTACAAGCAATGAATTCCATTCAAAACACTGAGCAGTTTGCCAGTTTAACCTCTAGCCTGCATGTTTAGTGGTCTGTGACAATAAACTGAAGTTACACTTATGTAACAGACACTTACAGCTTGAAAAAAGTTGTACCCAGCTGCAGTAACAGCACATGGGGCAGCCTGTGCTCATGCACAATCAGAACCCCTTCCACTGTCCGCCTCATGCCAATCTTGTCAAACTCTTCTCTCATGCGCTGAAACCGAGCTGCCACAGAACTGTCCTTCTCATACAGAGGCTCCTTTGTGCCAAATGTGTAATTTGTCAGAGGATACCTGTAAGGAGGAGAAAAAATATTGCTGTATAACAAGGAATCTAACTTTAAATCACCATGACACAGCAAATAACCTGAGGTAGACCCTTCACTGCTTGATAGGTAAGTCATAGTGCAGGGCTAAAACCTTTGTTGGTGGCTTATGAGCCCCCTGTCCCAGGGAGATCTGCACTATGGAACACACAAGCACAGACAGTCCTGCTGAGCTGCACGCTAGCCTGGTGCTAGCTCAAAAGAAGGAAAAGAAGCACAGAACCAACTGTCATTCAACAGCTGTTGAATTCAGTCTTTGATCTCCACACTGCAGGAAAAAGGCAGCTGAAGCTCTGAAAGGAGCTGGAAAAGACACTGGAGAAAAAGCTCTGCTGGGAAGGAAGGAAGGAAGCTTCACAGGATTGCAGATCTTTTCTGCAGATGTAATAAGAGCCTGAGAAGTAAACTGTTAGAAGCGGTTTTGTTTTGAAGTGGGAAATCAGACGTGGATCACAGAAGAGGAGAAATGTTTCTGAGTGCAGAGTTGGGAGCCTGGGGTAAGATCAAGACTGTGAGCAGATCCCTCTGTTCGGCTGGTGCTGGGCCCCTGCACTCCTGTGACAGTGCAGCAGAAAGTCAGTGATTTCTCCAGGTAAGGGGGACTGAAAACAGAAAAGAAAGGAAAGGTTAGGCAAGGAAATGGGTCAGTCCAAGACAGCACGGAGGGCAACAGGGGAGTATTACTGTGCAATTAAATCCGTGTAACATAGAGGTCTGATGGCAGGGGAACTGGAAGAAAGACAGAGTCACCCAGATAAGTCTAAAGGGAGAAGAAAATGGTTCTGGGCAGAGAGCAGTGATGAGTTATCACCACCATGGTTTTACTGACTTGTGGCACACAGCAACTGAATTAACAGAATGAATTACTGATCTTATGCTTTCCTTGAGATGCATCTTGTCATGGATTCTTTCCACAAACATGTCAAACTTTAGTAGCATACACTCTTCCCCCCTCAAATTCCAGCACCCCTCCTCCTCCAATTTTCCTCATGTTTTACAATGGTGAAATCACAAGCCAGTTGCCATTCTTAGAGCCTTTTCTCACATAGACAAGTGAGCCAAAACAGTTTCCAAACCACAGATTCATTTACTAACAAGCTCCCCCACTTTCACTTACTGTCTAAAACCATTTACATTTCTTTTTCCATTCGTTTCCATTTTTAGATACAAATGGTTTTACTAATAACCTACTGTGGTAACCCATACTATACTAATGTGGGTGCATTAAAATATTTGATTTGTACATCAAAATCCCTAGCCTCGACTTTAAAAAGATGCTGCTGATAACGCAGCTTCCTGAGGAGTCTTTGCTTCAGAAGCCCGATAGAAATATTCCAGTTTCTGAAGTTCGTATTTGAACTTTCACAAGACTCTGGGAATAAACTCAGCTACACTAAAAAAACCCACAAAAGTGTCAGCGATTTAATAGCTAAAATTGCATATTGACTGTTGCAGTTAACATTTGCTGGTTTTTGCAACTTGACAAATGAACTTAGCAAAGAACACATTCCACATCCACCAGAGTTTACTGGAGGAAGGAAAAAGCATGATTTCCTCATTAAAAAATACATAAATACTTACCAGTAAATAGTTTGTATCTATGACAATTTTCTCTGGCAGCAAACGCTCTGAATTTTAACTCCAATACCTGCACCAGACAAACCACAAACACCAGGCACATCCAGCCACATCCTACTGACTGCCCAGGGTCAGCCCAAATCCCAGCGAGGCCAAGAAAAAGCCCTTTCTCTCTGATGCTTTTCTGGATGTCTAAAAGAGCGCGAACACATCCGTGATGCTCAACACACCTAAACCCTCCCTATGTTACTTGGCGTTCGCACCTCCCGAGCCAGACACTGTTCCTAAGCACTAAAGCGTTCACACCAAATACTCCACACTCCCCCCGAAGGCCGGCAAGCCCTCGGTACCCACAGCGCATATCAGCAGCCCCTGTGACGGGGGCGGGCCCCCACCGGCACCCGGGCTCTACCACCGCTGAGGCCAGGACCCTCCGGACCTCGCACGGCAGGCACTGAGGGAAAACCCCGCCGAGCCTGCTGACAGAGCGGGGACGAGCTCGTCAGCGGGGCGGGACGGGAGGGGGCAGAGCCGGGCAGGCCCGAGGCGGCGCTCACAGGTTGATGGTCCTTTCCAGCGTGAGCGGCTTCGTCTGCTGGATGTACTTGTTCCCGAACTGGTTCACCCCGCGGGGCCAGCCGGTCTGCGAGCGGTTGGGCGGCACCACAGACATGGCGAGAAGCGGCGGGAAAAGGCGGCGGGAGCGGTAGATCAGTGCTGGGCGGCAGGAGCGGCGTCCGCCATTAACACCCGCCAAGCCCTCAGCGCCGCGCGTCGCCTGCCGGGA
>VZRV01009872.1:2296299-2327029 GCA_013398115.1 Falcunculus frontatus
CTCCGCCCCGCCTCTCCTCGCTCATTGGCCAACGGCATTCCGCCCCGCCCCCCGCGCGATCCGATTGGTCACCGCGAGCGGAGCGCGGGGACCGCAGGGAGTTGTAGTCGGGCCGGACGGTGCCATGGCCACCAAGCGTCATGAAGCGGCAGTGCCGGCGGCGGCGAAGCGCGGGAGGCGTGAGGCGCGTGCAGAGCTCTGCGCGGCCCTCGGGGACGCGGCGCTGCGGGAACGCGCGGGGGCGGCCTGGGCCCGCGGGGAGCGGCTCCGGCACGGTACGGCCCGGGCGGGCCCGCGGGGAGCGGCTCTCGCACGGTACGGTGTGGCCCGGCTCCCCGCCCCTCACCGATGGCCCTTCCTTTGCAGAAGCGGTGGTGCTGGAGCCGGCCCCGTTCCGGCACGCTGTCATTCCCGGTTTCCTGGCGGGCCCGGTTTTCGCGGAGGCGCTGCGGGATGAACTGCTGGGCCTCGCCTTCCACGGGCGGCGCAACGACCTCCTCTCGCTGTGGCAGGTGGGCCCAGTGCCGAGCTAAGCCGGGCCGGGCCGAGCTGGGCCGAGCGGAGACACCCTAACCCCCCTCCTTTCTTCTCTTCCATGGGCCGCCGCAGTCCGAAGAGCTGGGGGCAAGCTCGGAGCCCCACGTCGCCGCCCTGAGGTAAAGCGTGCGCTCGGGGCTTTGGCCGCTTAGGGTAGGGAAGAGCCTTGGTGGTTCCCCGGAGAAGGCGATTTCCGGGTGGGCCACACGGCGTGGCAGCCTTCTGCCGCCGTACTCAGGCCAAAAAACGGCCCCGGAGAGCTGAATCTGCTCTGTGCTTCTCATGGTACTGAAGTCTGTTCAGCTTTCCTGCATACTAAGCCCTCCTGTATCTGTCACCTCTGAAATGCTTCCCGGGGCACCTTCTGACTGGTTGCATGCTTGGTGCTGCTTATTACCTAACCCTAACCGTAAACCAAACCCTAGCCTTAACTTTAACCCTAAACCTCACCCTAACCACAAACCCTAACCTTAACCTTAACCCTAACCCTATCCCAACCCAAACCCTAACCCTTACTGTGAACTTATCTTCTCAGGCATGCTCTGTGTGAAGAATTCCGAGCGTGGCTTTCTGCTGTGACCCAGATAGAGCTGGAGCCAACTATTGACATATCCTGTGCCAAATATGAATATACTGGTCAGTCTATGCATCATCCTTTCCCTAAAGCTTCTGTGCACATGTAGGGAACAAAATGTCTATACAATACCTCATTTTATTCTAGTTCCAGAGGGTCCCAGAAGCTGCCAGCAGCAAAACACTGTCTGAAAATGAAGTACAAATTATGAAAAAATTGTTGTATAACTGCTTGTACTTTCAGAGTAGCCTGATCTGCCAATTGCAGTGCAGTCCTACAGAAGTGAATCTTGCAGATCTCAGGCTGGTGATGCTGATGAGTGAAAATGCAGTTCTTGGAAAGAACATGTTTTTTCTTGTCATATCCTTGCGGGGACAAAGCTGGGAAGCAGTTGTTGGAATGAATCATGCATGTACTGGAAAGATATTACAGTAGCAAAACGTGTATGATTGCAGATGTGTTGCTGTGCCATGATGATGAGCTGGAAGGTCGGAGAATCGCTTTCATCCTGTACCTTGTCCCACCCTGGGAGAAAAGTGATGGGGGAACGTTGGATCTGTACAGCACAGACGGTAAAAGCTCCAAACTCAGCCTCAGGTGGATGAAAAAGATGAAGCTTATGTGCCCCTTGCAGCAGCTCTCACCTCAAACAGTAGAAGGGAGATAGAGAGTTCTTCATTTGTTCAGAGAAGCTGATGTATAAGTAAAATGTGCCCCTTAGGGATGGGCTGTAGCAGGCTTTGCAGACAGTGCTAACAGGCAACAGCAGACAAAGAAACTTTTGACAGGGCCAAGAGTAGAGGCAAGATGGAAGTAATGCCAATAACTGTGCTTGGAACTCCAGACTGATAACAGTAATCTCCCTTTCCAGCAAGAGAAGCACAGAATGCTTTGGGTTGAAAGGGGTCTTAAAGCTCATTTTGTTCCAGCCAGCCTGCTGGACACCTTCTGCTAGACCAGGTTGCTGCAAACCCCATTGAGCATTTCCAGGATGAGGCATCCACAGTTGCCCTGGGCAACCTGTGCCAGTGCCTCGCTGCTCATAGTAAAGAACTCCTTTCTAATATCTAATCTAATGTGTCTGAAGCCATTCCCTCTTGTTCTGTCATTCCATGCCCTTGTCTGTCCAAAGTCCTTCTACAGCACTTTTGTAGCCCCTTTTGGCACTGGAAGAGGCTTTAGGTTGCCCCAGAGCCTTCTCTTCTCCAAGCTGAACAGCCCCAAGTCTTTCTGCCTGTCTCCGTGCAGAGGCGCTCTGATTCCTCACCAAGCCATTGCTCTGGGCTCCATCCCTTATACCCAGATGTCCCACCAGTCACAGTGTCATGAAGTCAGAGAGAAATGGCAGTTTCTAGCAAGTCCTAGTTCATATCTTAACCAGGGTATGTTTTCTTCCTCAGAACACTTTCAACCACAGCAAATCACCAAGTCATTAGTGCCTTCGTGGAACACACTGGTTTTCTTTGAAGTGTCTCCAGTCTCTTTCCACCAGGCAAGGAGCTGTCTCTTGTTAATTTTTTGATCCTCATTGTTGTGGTTATTCAGTCTGTGTGTTATTAAAATCCTGATGGGGAGGGAGAAGAACTGTAGGTAGAGTGGATACTCATGCTAAGTGCTATGTGCTAAAGAGAGGGCGTCAAGGACTTTAAGGAAGACAAAAACCAACAAAGCCAGCTTTAAACCATCAGTCTAGCTGCATCATCCTGGGAAAGAAAAATTTCCATTTCTATTTCGTGTTACTATCCTGGCAAGCCACTGCTGTGAATCTGGCTCTTCCTTGTTTCTGTTTGCTGGCTTGTTTTAAACTAGCTCGTATTTTTGATGTACCAGTCATGACTTTGCTCCAGAAGAGCTCCTCAAGCCATCAATCACCTTGCCAACAGTGCAAGGGCACTGTGCAGATCTGGCTGTAGCCCCTCAGTGACACAGACATGGTGCAGTGCCGTGCAGCAGAAATGCTGATGCAGTTAGGGAATACTCTGTGACACTTGTCAGGAAAATGCCTGGGAACAGGATGAATAATTTGTGGAACTGCGTGACACAAACACCTTACTGATAGCTGAAACTCCTGTGTACTTGAGAGTACCAGGGACTGTATCAAACAGGGCCAGAAAGCAGAAAGCTGGAGAGGAAGATGATCAGTGATATAGATTGGGCATATCCTGACCTAGGCTGCTTACAGGGTTATTCTTGTGTCATTTATGTCTTAGAGTTGTTAATTAACAGAAGCATCTACTTGGTCACTGTCCTGATTATTTTCAGGTAGTGATTTAATTTTGTCTTAAAAATCCATGACTCAAAGCTCTCAGAGGGAGAGAGAGAATGGATTCTCTGTGAGCTTGGAGTAAAATCTTCTACTGGAATTCTGGAAACCTACAGTGGGCTTCAGGACAATAGGCCTCTGTGTGATAATTTGTCCTGGTCTAGCCCTGTCTGACATTTCCTTGTATGCAGCTCTCTGGAGCTAAGTCCATTTCCTGTCACGAGTTTGCATGGTCCCTGTTACACCTGGTCCCTGTCTAACCAGTGACCTGCTGCCCAACGTTGTTGCAGGTGTCAGAAGTTGTGTCGCAGAAGTGCCGCCTGTCGGTGAGCGGTTGGTTCCACGGCCCATCTGTGGCCAGACCTGCACGGCACATTGAAGCCCCCTTGGCCAGGAGCCCACACATCCCCTGTGATGTGAGTAACAAGCTTTTATCTGCATATCTACATTTCTGTCTCTGTCCTGTTCCTGTAATACCAGTTAGGGAATGCACTGGTGCTTTAATCTTTATCCCATTCTCCTTTTCATTTCCTGTCCATAAATTTGTATCCAGTTTCTTTCTTATACATCTTAGTATGTTTTGCAGACCTACAGTAGTTCAGAGAATGTGATGAATACCTATGGTGCAATGAAATAAGGGAATGGAGTGTGTGTGTGTGTGTGTAGGGGCCAGCTCGGTAGGGGGAATTGGGGAATCTTACTCACTTTTGAAAATTCAGTGTTCTAATACATTTCCCTTCCAGCATGAAATATTATATGAGTGGATCAATCTAGTTTATTTGGACATGGACTCCCAAGCTCAAATCCAGGAGGAATTTGAGGAGCGATCAGAAATTCTCCTGAAAGATTTTCTTAAGGTGAGCCCAGTGGTTCAATTTGATGTGATCTGCCAGAACATGGTCAGAGGGCTGGCAGGTACCACATGGCATGGAGGCTGGAAAAGGGCTTGCTTGCACATCTGTTAAAATAAAACACCTTCTAGTTTCACACCTAAAAGGTGACCTCCAGAGGCCCTTTCTAACCTCAACCTCTCTGATTCTGTGGAATGATCCTCTCTGACTGCCTGTACACTGCTGCATAGGGACTCAGCAAAAATAAAACACTTGTCTTCAACCTTCTTCTTTTCCTGGGAGCGAAATGTTAACAGTTCTGTGTCTCTTTCTCCTAGAAAGAGAAATACCAACTAATCTGTGAAGCATTGGAGAACAAAGAGATCCAGTGGAGTAGTCGGGGGCCAGCCAATAAAAGGTGGGGAACGACAGCATGCTGCACCTGGTGAACAGGCTGAGCAGGAGCTGTCAGTGCTGCCCCTCTGGACATGGTCCTTGTTGGCTCTCCAGCAAGGAGTTACATCTGCTGTCTTTCAGACTCTATGAGGCAGCAGAGGAAGACAGCCTCCCTGACACCCTGAAGAAATTCCTGCAGCTGTTGCGCTCTGAGGCCTTGTTTTTACTGCTTTCCAACTTCACCGGCCTAAAGCTGCACTTCCTGGCTCCCTCTGATGAGAATGAAGATGCTGGGGAAGGACAAGCAGCGGACACCACTGGGCACGGCAGTCCCAAACCTGAACAGGAAGAGACTGAACAACCTGCTAATGGCAATCCCCATCAGCCACACCAGCCTGACAACACCCCTGAAGCACAAGATGGTGAGATGCAGAACGGTGAGTAGAACAGCAGCAGTGTGAAAGGCTTCAAACTAAATTCCCAGTGATTTTCATGGAACTAGTGTTTCACCTTGTACTGCAGCCACCACGAGGCCCCAGCCAAACATGGGACTTGAAGCATGTTAGATTGCTTATTTGAAATCAATGACCATTGCAAAAGAATTGGGGTAAATCAATGACTAATTTGAAGATACCATTTTGAACAGACCTAAGTCTTAAGGGTGGAACTTTTGGGAGATCTGTTAATCTTTTGTCAATTGTTATGTGGTTTCTACATCCACATAGCCCTGCTTCATATAAAGCATATTCTTGTGTGAGATAATAAATCCAAAAGAGAAAGGTGAACGGGTCAGAAGTAAGACAATTTTAAAATTAGAAAATTGATACCTAAAACTAGGATTCAACCTTTCAGAAAACTTTGTCAGCCTAAACAACCACTTAGTTGTCAGCAGTGACAACTATCAAAAATTAGATTAATTTTGGATTTGGATTGGTGATGTTTATTTAAAACAGTGGCTCTGAAATTTAAGGGTAGAATTTTTGAAAATGCTCATCCTGCACTGAGTCAGGCAAGTTAGTGGACACTGGAATAAAAGGTAATAAAAAACCAAGTCCTACTGAAAAAATCCCACCAGAACACTTACCAGGAACAAAGTCTTTGTTTTTCTGATTTCCACAACTAGTCATTTGGCTTTGCTATTTGCCCTGTTCCCACTGTTTGATTTTAAACTCCTGTACGAGGAGGGCATAGGTTGGGGCTGCATGGATTGAAAACTGAGCTAGACCCATGAGAAAAGAAAGGTTTCCCTAAAATGACATACCTCCTGGGATTGTACATGCAGAGTGAGTTTGGAGCAATATCCTTCCCTGAGGCCTCTGGTAGTTCCAGGGTACTTCCAGAACAGATAGGTTGCTGGCACTTGAGGTCTGGAGCTCTACTGTAAATCCAGGGGAAACATAACAAAAAAAAGGAAGAAGTGGTTAAACCAAAGCACATCAGAGCTTGCAGCTGTATGGAGCAAATCTTGGTCCCACTCCTTCACATTGTTCAAAGTACCTAACTTAGAGCCTCCTCTAAGAAAGATATTGACATGCGATCTGTGGTTTTACCTTGTTTTCTCTGGGGCCAGCAGATAATTTCACAGTGGTGTGAGATCACTGAGCTCCTCACATGCTTTGAGCTCAGCTGATGGGGGCTTCATGGCTCTCCCTGTGTGTTTGTGCCCTCTCCTAGGCTCAGGCACCCCTGTGTGTGCAGGGGAGCTGCGGCGCTGGACCCACGGGCACTACACTCTTGTCCACGACTCTCAAGCAACAGAATTTGCTCTTGACCTGCTCTTCTTCTGTGGCTGTGAAGGTAAGTGGATGAGAGAGAGATGTCAGACACTCCTTTTACAAGGTTTGCATACAGGAATGGCTTCTGAGTTTTCAGCAGTGCTAAAACAGCCAAAATTTCCTTGCTTTTTTCCTACATAGAAGGTCTCTGTAGACTTTGTCCTAGTCCTCACTTCGGCATAAACCCTGGTTTCAGTAGTCCTAATGCAAAGGTGTGGGATTGCGGCCTTGGAATCATCTCTGACCTTTCCCGCTTGCGCCAGGAGGTGGCGCTTGGGCAGAGGGAAAAGGCTGAGCCTCCCAGACCTTTCCTCTCCTAAGCAATGGCTCGCAATGGCTCTGAGCACGCTGCAGGGTCAGGTGGCCACAATACCCACCAGAAGTGTTCCACGCCTTTCCTCATCAGAATTATCACTGCACCTCCAATTCACGAAGCCCAGGGTTTTCAAAAGTTACTTTAGGCATGTCTAGGCATTTTGGGTTGATTTCTAGTTCTATAGTGGTAAAAAAAAATCTAAACACAAGCATTTTAGACCAGATGAGGCCAGAATGTACAGCTGAAACCATCTGGCATGTGCCAGTGATAATACTGAAATCCTCTGGCATATCTGCTAAGGCAGAACTGTTCTACAGGTGAGCAGCAGTGCATCAAACAACTTTAAATAGCCCATCTACCGTAAAAGGCAAATCCAGTACATTTGCATCAAGTTGTTTCTGAATGGAAGAAAAGAAATAGACTGGCAGGAGGTAAACTGGGGCTTATCCTGTATCTAGTAACTTTGTGGAGCGGGGTGAAAAAATGGCATCACCTGGAAGGCTGTATGGAGCCTGGACAGCATTGAGGTTTCTAAGAATCTTTCTTTTCTATTTTAAGACTGGGATCCTGAATATGGTGGCTTTACTTCCTACATTGCTAAAGGTGAAGATGAAGAGGTAAGGACCTCACTTGCTAGCTGCAGATCAGATAAAACTGTTTAGGGTGGAGAGACATAATTACACTTTGTCGTAACACCAGCATAATGCTGAGGGTGCTCAGTAGCTCACTGGAGTCTCCTTGCCCCAGTCACTGCTCGTGGGCGTAGCTCTGGCCTCAGCTTCAAGAGGCTGCTGTTCACCTAAAGCATGAGATCTGGGCCCTGAGAGTGCCTCATAGCACCTGCACCTGGGGCCATTTGGGAAGCCTGCCTTGAAGGGACATAAGACTGTAGCAGAGATAACACTTTTCCAGGGAAGTGCTGTTCACTGGGGTCACATTCAGCATCAGTACTAGTGACAGTACTGAGCAGTCATACTGGTAAGAAGTCCAGAAGCCCTTAATGTACAATAATGCTTCAGGTAAGGGATATTAAAATGAAAATAGTGTCACAGTTCATTTTCTAACACCAGACCTTTTTTCTGACTTTTGAAACTGTTTTGTTTTTTCTTAAGAATTTTATCAAAGCTTTTTTTGTGAAACTGATTTCCTTCCTTACTTTTGTGTCCTCTAGCTGTTGACAGTGAATCCAGAGGACAACTGCATGGCCTTAGTTTATAGGGACAAAGAAACTATGAAGTTTGTGAAATACATCAACCATCGAAGCTTGGCACGCCTGAACAAGCATCCAAACAGAACAGGATTTTGGGATTTTTCCTTTGTCTATTATGAGTGATGGTGCAGTGTGACCGCTGTCACAGAGAACAGTGGTGGGTGGTGGGCAGGTTCCTACCCAGACGTTCAGCTCTGAACTAAGCACAGACAAACTTTGCTCATGCAACTCCATCACACTGCATAATGTGGGGGCAGGTGGTTTTTTTAACTGCAAAAATGGAAATTCAGTCTTCTCTTGAGTCCATTGTAACACACACTCTCAACTGCTTTTAATGCTCTGTGGGTGGGGTGGTCACACAACTGTCAGCTTTCCAGCTGTTCTCTCATGGGAGCACCAGTGGCATCTCTGACCTGTCAGGGTGAGAATTACAACTGTACATTGCCCCAAGCTGATGACTGATTTTATTAAAAAAAGAAAAAGGAAATGGGTCAGTTAAACGTTTCATACGCTGGTTGGGCAAGTTTTGTTACAAAATGCCCAAGACATTTTCTGGGGCTTAACTGTGTTCCTGTTTGTATAGACAAAAATAAAGGAGCTGCCCTGGGAAATATGAGGTTTTTCCAGCTGCACAACTCTGTGGAGTTGGGAAGGAAGACAGTGAGCCTATAAAGGCATGGGGAAGGACTTGGCACCATAACAAGGAGCAGGACCTTATTATGCTAAATGCTGTGCAGACAGACCTAGATGCAGCCCTTTTTCCAAGGAATTTACAAGCTTAACAGCCAAGAAGAAACCTGCTCCTGCACACTCTCCTTGGGTGGGTGTACAGACAGCTCCCAGCTCCAGCCTCAGAACAGGGGCCAGGGACTGGCAGCAGGAATGAGGCAACTTACCTTTCAGTGGCTTGGTGTCCACAGGTACTAGGGAGGTCAACAGCATGTCCTTTTAGTTATGTCCTAGGATCTGCTGGGTTTTAACATGGCTTCTGTCGCTGGAGATCAGCTCAGATGTTTCGAGGCAGCAGCCAGCCAAAGCCTGTGGTAAACACGGCAAGAAAGGCAGTGAATGTGGCCTTGGTGCAACACCTCCCTGCACGTTTTCAGTACTGTGCACCTGCCCCACATTCACTGCAAGCAGGACTATGCCAGACTCACCTCTGAGGTGTCCAGCCCACCAAGAGGTGCAGCAGAACTGTACTGATGCTTCAGGAAACAGCCAGAGTGCAGAACACCCTGCTGGAGGCTCAGCCCTGGCCTGTACCCGCTTGCCTGAAACTTTTTTTTGGCACTGAGACATAGGTGTTCTTTCAGCTCATCCAAGCCAGACAGTGCAGGCCACGGGCTTGCAGCAAGCTGGGAGTGTGCATGTTTCATCCCTCCTTGTCTCTCCTGGGTGGGGAGACGGTAGCTTTGGATTAAAGTCTGCTCCTTCTCCCATTACAGGCCTGTTGTTGGAGGCCACCACAGCTTGGTGTAAGATCAGAGCTGGCAGCAGAGGAGCAGTAAGCTCAAAGCAAGGCTCACTGTTGGCATGAGTACTCTGCACCTTTTCCCGAGCAGGTGGGCTGTCCTGTGGGCATATCTTCATGAAGATACAGGAGCAACAACCTTCAGCTTTGACCCCAATACACAAAGTTCAAAAAAGGAATCCCTGAGGCAGTTGGCAGGATCCCCTGCCATTGCTTCCAAAGGGAGAGGTATCTCAGCGCTGCCAGGTGCCAGAGCAAGGGGCCAATGCTGCTGTTAAGAGAGCACTGTGCAGGACTCTCTAGCTCCAGTGTCAGTTCCATCCCAGATGAGGAGCAACTGCTCAGTTCTAGCTACTCCCTTGTGGTCTTTTGGGCGGGAAGGATGGCTGAGAGGTGGTTGCCTCGAGCTGCTGTTGCAAGATCTTGTTCATATTCCGACTCATTTCCCTAAGCCAGCATCTCTGTGCACTGCCAAAACTCTCTTGCTCAGTTTTAATCTTCCTTTGCTACTTACAAAGACAAGGGGATGAAGCTAGAAACAAATCCTGAAGTGAGGACAGAACTCTGTAAATCATGGTTTCTGAGACACTCTGCTGCCTATTGGGGCAGCAGCTCTTCCTGGGAAGAAAGTGGTTCTTATTCTGAGCTCTCCCCTAGAATGAGACAAGTAATGGAGGTTTCAAAGAAAAAAAAAAAGTTATTTGGGTAGTTTGGAACAAAAGCAACAGACACTACAGCTATTTACAGCATAGTCTGCTAGGCAAAGTTGGGAGTAAAATCATTAACCAAAATAAAGTAAAGTTTACAAAGAAGTGAAGTTACTTCTTTGACTGCACTGTGAGCCTAAGAATGTGCTTGGCAGATCTTGGAACATCCTTCCAGGAGACTGGGAAGAAGCTAGGCTCTCTAGAGCTTGCTGCTTTTTAATAAGTATTACACTAGAGGGCATACCAGCCTCTGCTTGAGCAAGCCCCTATCTACTTGATCACACAAGGAACCACCCTTCTTCCTCAGATGAAGTAATTTAAGAAACCAAATTTGCAGTTAGGTTTGAAAATGAACATGTCTCTGCTCTCCCACCCTTCTTGTTAGGTCCTAAAGCCACAGGCAGCCTCAGGCATGAGTGGTGCTGCAGGTACAGAGGAAAGACTTCACTCACTAAAATTTCAAATGACATGAGCTACTGGAGGAAGAGGGACCTTCATTTATACAGCACTGGTAATGGGAGCTTTATAGATGCTCTTGCTGGATACCAATCTGTATTTACAATTAGGTGTAGCTCCTTAAAAAGTATGTGCATTTTTCATTTGGCAAAGGTAAAAGTTGGTTTTACAGGAAAATAAATTACAAATCTGTTGTCAGAAACTGAGGAGAAATTAGCTTTACCAGAGGTCTGGACAGTGAGTGAAGGTCTGACATTACTGCCAGAAGCAAACCAGAGCTGGGACTGGCAGTGCCTGGTGTGTAGTCCTGAAAATCAGGCTGATGGGAAAGCTGCTTTCTGATCAGAGCCGCTCTCTTGCTCTCTTAGCATTAAATGGAGTACATAAATGTAAGCAAGCAAGTATTAGGATTTTGAACATAAAGAACAAGAGGTTCAAACAGTGGGAACAGGTACAGCAAGTGGCAGGAAGCCCAGCACTTATGCCAGGAGACTGTTCCATAATCAAGTCTCTGAGCTCACTTGCTTAGAACAGCATGGGTGGCTCACCACCCTTCTACCAGGCAGCTGGATTTGACTAATAACCAGTTTCTTAAAAGGATTCAAATGAGCTCCTGCTGCAGATTCTAACTGACAGAGGTCTCTGCTTTCAGCAGCACAGTTCTCCATATGGAAGGGGCCAAAGCAATGACAAGGGGAAGTTTTGGGGATTAAAACATGCTGCAAGAATTACATTCCCCCTTCAACTGGTCACATGCTCACAGAGGCTCTGTAACAAAGGGTGGGTTGCTGGTTTTAATTAAGTAGTGACTCATAAGAGAGACCAGTTAGAGGACATGACTCCTAACATCCCCAAGAAGCCACCCAAGAACTTTGACATGGGCCAACTCCTCCCTGCCCACCTTGCCAACACCATTGCACAGTGGAAAGGGTGATGCTGGTGCAGGAGCATTGGGGCCCAACCTCCATCCTGTGCAGGTTATTTTTAGCTTCTAAAAGAAATTTGCTTTGGCAAAGGTTCTAAAATACCTTTAGATCTGAGATAGAGCCTTACTGTAATATTTTAATCCAATTCTAAGAGATCACACAATTAAACAGGTTTGAGCCAGGAGCCAAGTCATTTTCCAATACCTTCTTCTTTTGATCCCATTAAGTACTACCAGCTCTTCATGATTATGCACCAAGCTTAGGTGTGTAGTTTGTTTTTGTTGTTCCTGAAATGCATCCCTGCCCACCTCAGTATCTGCAGCTTTTCCAGCAGTAGCACAGAACCAGCAGCTGGAAGCAAAACTTTCTGCAATGCAGGTGTGGAGAGAGCATTGGATACTAAACAGACCACTTCCTACCTGCACAGATCATGGGACTGGATGCTCGTCAAAGATCTTCGGGCTTAAGAGCCAGCAAGATGTTATCCCTTTGGTGGTTTTCATGCACTGCACTGCAGTTTACCTAGAGCCATACATCCCTGTAGTGAAACCCAGCATTCTCCAGCACAGGAAGTTCAAGTGTAAAGCAACTACGCAGCAGAAACCAGAAAAGTTATTTGGGTTGGGTTTTTTCAACAAATAAACTTAGCAGTACATATCTCCCCAACTAAATCAGAACGAAATCAGTCAAGCTTTTAATCTGTGTTTTAATGCAAAAGACCGATGCCTTAACTACAAAATATTTTTAAATACATAAATAAGTTACTGTAATAAAAAATAACTGTTTGAACTTCTGTCTTGCATAAATACCACATCTGCACTTGAACTCTGATGCTCTCTTCATGGAGCTTTGGTCTGTGTAATATTTCTCACCTGACAGCTTAACTACAGCACTACCTTTGTAATTACTGCACACTACAGTGGAGTAGGGGTCTGAATTAACTGCTTTTCATCCATTATCTGCCCACTGCACGGAAACACTGCCTCTGCACAGCTGCTGCTCCTCTCCTTAAGAAGAGGCTGTTCCCACACGCATTATCCTGAACAGTGTGTTGAAGTTGTTGCTTCTTATTGCATCCCGACAAGCACTGATCACTTGTGTTTTAGGTCTGCCAACTGCAAAGAGGAAAAAAAAAGGAAAGAATAGAAAAAAACCCCTCAGTTACAGAGTAAGAAACTGGTAAAAATACTTATTTGATCCAGTCTGAAAATGCAGGGGTTTCTTTCCAATACTTTTTAAACACATGATGAAATACTACCCTTTTTCTAGTACATAAATAAAATCCTTTCTTTAAAGAAGAATCGCCTGTAGCTCTGTTTTATGAGAGCTTGTTGGAAGGGGAATACTATAAACATACAAAAAAGTACCTCCCTCCCCAAAGACCTACAGGACTAATAATGCAGATAAAACAGCCTTGCTTAAGTTGGTAATTACTTTTTTAAAGCAGAATTATAAACTAAGAACTGAAATAATTCTAAAAACATTTTTAAAGTAGTATGTTCAAGAAAACTATCAATTTCTGCCTCATTCAGAAATCTGGAAACTATTTCAAATTGTTCTTTCTAAAATTGTGATCCCAGATTATACTGGACACTCACAGCTGACTGTCACACATAATTGGCTATGACTAAAGAATGAAACATTACTTTTACTGAGTTTCAGGCCAAAAAGCCTGAAGTCACTTAACTAACCCAGCTGACCTCTGGGACACATCTTATCTGCCTCACTGGGGTCTGAGACTCCCCGTTCCTTTCAAAAACACAGACTTACCACGTAACCGCCCAGCCCTCTGGATTGCCTGATTCACAGCTTTCAGATTATTCAACAGCTCTGTGTGATTGTTGCAACAAATTTTGTACTGATTTATTAAATCTCTGTTCAGGTCATACAGCTCGCTGTACCGTGTCTTCATGTTTTTCCTGGGGAACAATCAGTCCAGTTATTTGCATCTCTGAGGACAAGAAAGTCATTCCTGTCAATATAAAGGTGGAGCAATACATGGTTGTGTTGGCTACCACAGTCACCTGCATGTCTGCCAGCTCCAAGACAACAGACTTGTCTAGACATGTTGGTTATACTCATTATTTTACTAAAGAAACCTGAACAGTCTATTTTTGCAGTTACTTTACCCAGCAAGACAAAGTGGAGACACCACTTTCCCCACTGAAAGCACCACTGCCCTACAGTAGCTTGGGCCTCTTTACTGCTGCTCTTCAGAGTAAAGCTCAGCATTAGCAGAAATCAGCAAATCAGAGTGAAAACCGGACATCTAAAATTTCTTTCTTGGTGTTCTCAAAAGTTCACACACCATAGATAGCTTTTCCTGCCTTCTTCCCTTAATATATCTTTTCTAACTTATCTCACCATCTTGAAGTAGATTCACCTCACCTGCTAGACACTGAGTCCCCACCCTTGTCCTCATGCCTTCCCCTGACTGATTTCCCACCTGAAGAACATAACAGAGTTCAAGAAGAGCTCATGGTGAGACCATTAAAGGTACAATTATACATCAAAAATTATAACTAGGCAACTCTTGTATCACACCAATGTTTTTCTGTGCTCTTTTCTGCCTGAAAATCAAAGACTGGTCATTCTAAACCCCAAACACACAAGCCAGGCAGCAATTGCTCACATGTCTCCCAGGAGCCGGGCATCTTCTGCCTGAACCAGCATGCTGCGGATGAGGTTGGAGTGTTCAGCCATGTCAGCAGTGAGCCTCTGATTCACTGTGTGGTGCTCGTCCACCTGCCCAAGGCAAACAAGTCGTGAGCAAGGGTCCTTGGCACCCTGGGCATACAGGGTTCAGGCTAAATCTCAGCCCAAAGCAATAGGAAATAACATCCCAACCTAACCAATCAGCATCCCTGACATTGTTCTCCTTCCCCTCACCTCCCACCTCAGGAGCCGTACCTTGGCCCCCCGAAAGGGTGAGCAGACTGAGATACACATCTCACATGCTGACCCAAATCCACAGCTCAGTCTACCAGACAACGTATTTACTTTATCCTAAACAACCAACTGATGGGGATCATGGGCCTGTTCTACAGAACAAAAACAGACAGAAAGTTGAGGGTGTCCCACAGAATATACAGCAAGCCATTGTGGGCTCATTTCCACAACAAAGATAAAGCAGGTTAGAGATCCTCTCATAAAAAGTCCCCAGTGACTGCTTATCCGCTTACTTAGAAATGCCCGAAGCCTCCTCACCTTCACTAACACTTTCCGCAGCTCCTCAAAGTACGCAGGAAAATCTGCTTCCACCTGCAAATCTTCAATGGCCAGGAAAGAGGCCATTGACTGGATAATGTCACCAGCTAGATCAATATCATCCGTGTTGATGGAAATCTGTCAGAAAGGAAATAAAGCACTTTAGCACTCTTCCATGCCAGAACATCTCCTGGAACTGCCCAGCAGTACTGCCTGTCCAACAGTTACCCAGCTCAAAGGTGCTTTTATTCAGGTTTGGGATAGAGAGTCATCTGTGCACACAGGACCAGTGCAGAAGTTACAGGCAGCCTTTGTGCCCCACATTATGGCTCCCTGAAACCACTCTGGGAGGAAATAAATTCCCTCCTTCCTACAGATCTGCAGGCTAAGCAGTTTACTTCACTAACTGCCCATGGAATTTTACCCACCGACAGTAAACAGACACAGAGGTTTCCAAAAACATGAGTACTTTGCCTGTTCAGTCATCCTTCACTTTTACTGCCTCATACTGGCAGTATGAGTATAATGGTTTCACTGGAGTATCATTAAAGGGCTGTTCCCCTTGTCCATGGAGGTACTCACCTCTCCACCAGGCTTGATTTTGATGCAGAGCTGACCTGCATTACGAAGGGAAGTGAAGCAAGCCTGAAAGGGAGCGCTCTGAAACTCTGCATCCTCTGGTAGCAAGAAGCTCTGATTCAGCCACATAACAATCTTGCAAAAATAAAATTAAGAGAATCAGCCATCCCTTGTGTGGAAAGCCTCAGGAACCACACAATGTCCCTGCACATGATATGCACCAGAACACCCTGTTCAGGGTACCCCAGAATTTTCATTTACTAAATTTCATCCCATAACCCCATGTAATGAATTTGTTAGAATGAGGACAGTTGAATCCTTGCACCAAAGCTGAATATTCCTAAAAAATCAAATCCAACAATCAGAGACTGCTATGAAACTGAGCCACTACCTGAGCACTGTGCTGCCTTTTTCCTGCTCTCTGGTCATTTACAAAACTCAACACTCACTACAGACCTCCTGCTATCAGGAAGCACAAAGCACACAAGATACTGTCTGAAACACCTTCTGATCTCAGGCCTTTAGTTCCTGCAGGAATTCCTGATGCTTGGAATGCCTCAACTGAGTCCTCTTTTAAAGACAGAAAAAAGCAGGGCTGAGTCACAACACACAGACTCCAAAGGCCAGTAGTGCAGTTCACTGCATAATTTTTCCTTTGCTACTGGAAATCTCAAGCTGATTGCAAATGGCCCACCTACGTAAGACTTGAAACCAGGCAGAAGAGCAGAAACTCACCCTTTGTGGCCTCTCATTTGTGGTACAGTTAACAAAGCTCAGGGGCTCTGTGGCCAAGTCTGGGCTGCTCAGGGCGTACATGGAAAAGCGGGGAAGCTGTCTTGTCAACTCAAATACGTGGAACTGTGTGCTGGAAGCAATCCAATGGAAAAACAGAGAGTTACTAACATAGCAGGGATTCAACTATTGCAATGGTTCCTGGTTCTTTTTTAGCTGGGGACTGACATCCATGGTTTCCAGTTACATAACCAGCTGCTTACTGCTTCCCTGGAAAAAACACTGGAACTTCCGGGCTTATCACATCATGAGGTTGTATGATTCCTCCCCATTGCTGTCATTTTCAATAATCCTTCCACTGAAGTATACTCTCTAGGCTAATACATTTACAATTTTACTACATGATTGGATATTTTCTTTACAAGTTCAGTGAAGTCTTATTAAAAGCAATAATAAAGGCAAACAGAGAAAACAGAAAGGGAATTCAGTTCCATACAGTCTTTCTGCAGTGGTTTGCTAGCTCTCAAAACATGCCTCCCTGTTCAGGGAAAGGATGCTGCCTCCTCAGGCACCAACAACCCTGGCAGATGTGAGCAGGAAAAAAGTTGTTTTCAAGGGTATATGAAGAGACATTTTATTTTCTATGGAGAGGTATTTCTACAGGAGACTGGAAAAATGTCTTGAAATCAAGCATGTGTTACTTTCTATCTGCCCTGAAGCCAAATGGGTTCAGGGTTACTTTATAGCTCAAGAGACACAGCTGTGTCTCCAGGCTTGCTCAAGTTCTCCATCCAGAGCAGCCACCATCGAGGGCCCAGCCCCTCAGGGATGACAGGATAGAGTCTCTGCATCTCTTGATTCCCTCCACACACCTACAATAAGACATCTCCTGGACAAATGCACATTCCTTCCCTAAAGGCAGAACCAGAACACTACAGATCACAGCGATTCCAGAGGATTTAGACTTTGTCTGGAAAAGAACTCAGTGCACAGGTCCACAGGTGCATCAATGTTTTAAAGTATCCCAGCTCTCCTTTCAGTAACAGAGGGAAGTGCGGCACCCAGGAATTAACGGTGCACTCTCGATGGGACAAACATGAAGCCACATTATTACTGTTTCCTGGTCCCACAGTTCTGGAGACCAGCAGCTATCACACCACAAAACTCACCTGTTTCGGTAACCCACAAAGGCTTTGATGTGCAAATCCACAGGGACATCTTTGGGCGGAGTAAGGGGAACACGAACACAGCCTGAGAGGTTCTGGAGACTGGGGTGGACCACATGGCTCTCTCCTTCAAATATGCCCTCAGCAAAGATCAGCACAGCACGGATAATTGTGTCTTAGCAACAGGAAGAAAAAGCAGTTCCTAAATTAAAAGCTGTCCTCTGGCAACAAACCGCCACTGTTTTCAGAATTAAGCATGGTGAACTCTTTACACCCCTCCTCTGAATTGTTAAAATATCCCAGGTGACCAGGACTACCACATCTGGACTTGACTGGATCCCCAGCATGCCTGGTGCAAGGTGAATTTGCTGTCTTGGGGTAGTTTCAGTTTTGCATGTAAAGCCAGCTGAGGTCTACATGCATTCATGCAACACCCTCACTGATGCAGCTGTGGGTTGGTGTTTACAGTCAACATAAGAAGTGCTGCAGGATTCACCAAGGCTGGTTTCATCCAAGTTAAATGTTAATTCCCTCAGAAAATAACACATAATAAGAAACAAATTCCATCAAACTCCTCTCCCCTAAGACCCATTCAAGGAACACAGCTTGATTCAAAACTATGTGAAAGGCAGAAAACCACAAAAGGGACATTACAGACAATAAAGGGGAGACATTCAAATCACCAGCTAAATATAACTAAAAATTTGCATGATGTTACATGAAGTGAATATCAATGGCTGCAGGTTACCACTTACCATTTGTGGTGGAAATACACAGCTCCACATGGGCAGACTGGCTGTCAGAGCCCAGATTAACTGAGAGGGCTGTCTGGAGTTGGGTGTTTGCTGGAATCACACCTCTCTGCCCATCAGCTTCCTTCAACTGAGTGTTCAATTCAGCCTGTTGCAAAACACATACCCTTCAGTATCAGAATTTCAAGATTTTCATTCAAAAAACCTAGAAAACATACACACAAGCCAGTTCTCTTTTCTTTCAGAAGAAGGTTGCATTACAGCGATTCCCAGACACTTCCAACTAGCTATGAGTGGTGGCTGGATTAGGCAGGAAGCTGTGGACATTTGGGCTACAATGTGTTTGAGTGCTTTACCATGGATGGACCTCAACTCTGTATGCAAACCTTTACTCAAAAAACACTTACCATATATCAATTTTAAACACAATCTTACAGAATTCCAAGCTTCTGTCATGGTGGTCATTTGCTGTTCAAATATGAGTTTGCTCTTTCCTCAGACTAGTTTTTGAAATGTTCACCATCAAGCCACAAGTGCAATTCCTACATCCTGGCAGGGCTCCCAGCCCTCACCCAGTGACCTGATCCTCTCACACAATCCCCTCTGACTCCCAAGCTGACTTATGCACTGAAAATTACAATTTGAAATCATAAGCCAAAGCACAAGGCTAAAGGGAATCCAGCTCCAAACACAACTGCTCTGGCAAGAGGAAGGAGCAAAGAAAGCATTATTAAAATACAAAAAGCAAGTTCTGAACTTGCACAAGGAGCAAGCCAAATGCAGATGCAGGAACCCCCAGCAGACAATCTCACTGCATCCTGACAAGCTACAGCTCTGACTTGTCTGGACTGCCCCACAACCGCTTCCCAGATTACTCCGGATTTACACCAACAGGAAGGTGCGCTTTGGCCCTACACATTATTTAAATAGTACCTTTGCATTTTCCTCATAATTTTTCAATTCCAGCAGCAGATTTTGTTTCTTTTGACTAAGTTCTCGGACAAGATCCTGCTCAGCACTTGTATCCATCAGGTTCCCTTTCATGTCCTCACCTCCTGGCAGATAGCCTCGGACTGTACAGAAACAAAACAGCCCATTTCAGCAAAGACTTCAACAGCCTCCCCAGAACTTCAGTTGCTGTGACATGACTCCCTTGTACCACCTCTGCAGTAGATACTAGTTCTGGTCTTCAGCTAGTACTATTCAGCTGAAAACCAGAGCATTGATTTAGACCCATAGAGGCTCTCACTTTCTTGGTGACTGGGGTAAGAGAACTGCACATTAAAAAAAAAAAAAAAAAAAAGAAAAAAAGTGCATTTACAACCTGTCTTTAAGCTGTACTCACCTGACCAGACAAGTGCAGCACCCAGTCCTTCTGCAAGAGGATTCCCACTGCAATCATTCTTTCAGGTGCTCAGGCAAGTTTACAATTCCACAAAATTATTAAAAGGTGTACCTGGATTTCTAGAGCTCGTCAGAGGAGTTGTTGCTGTCTAGAAATGACTGTAAGTGACTGTTAATCAGTCAGTAAATAAGATTTACCCACATCAGTTTTTCCCCAAATCAAGGGATGCTTCACTTCAAGGGATAAGACTTGTTTCCCAGTAGCCCAGTGGAGCATACAGTTATGGAAATACCTCTAACTGTCTGTGGAGACAGAGGACCTGAACAGGTGATGAGATGACTTTCATTTTGCTCTAAGGCTGTGTGCTCTGATTGCAACTGACAATGAAAGCCAGGGACAAAAATCTTTTTACCTGGGAAGAATATGCTGCCTGGCTGCATATGACTGCTGTCCTGTAAAAAGTTGCATGGAACTTGAAATCATTCAGCTTGCACACTGTTCTCTGATGAAAGGACCCACCTTATTATTTCTGAGTGAATCATTCATTTAAAATGAGAGCAAGACAAAAACCACTGCAACACAGAAGAACACCTCATGTGAAAGGATGCTGGTCCCAAATAGAACTCTAATAACATCGTCTATATAACCCCAGCCACACTAATTACCAAGGTCTGAAGGGATCCCCATCGTGCCAAGGCTTGTTTACAATGGACCCATCAGAAAAGGATGATCATGTTCAGTGACACCAACCTACACAGCTTGGCTAGGACAGGTTCTCCAGAACTGCTTACAATGCTCCCCTTCTGCTGCTTGGGAAAAAGGTTTATAAGCTGAAGCCCAAGTGCAGCAAATCCCCACAGCCTGTGATTAAGACAGACGGCAAAACACTCTGCTATTTAACAAGGACAGGCTTTTGTTTCAAATGGGTTGTGCCAGACCTGCTTGTCTCAGGCCACTGACGCCAAGGAGTCGGATAATCACACCAGTGTCTTTCCTGGAGCCATCCCTGTAAATTTATACTGAGTTTATTTAAATAATCTGTGATCATATTTGCTTCCACTCACAATAACCAGGTCTGACTTCTTGAATGCATGGTGGGATAAATCCACCACTTCTCCAAACTCAGGATAGCATTTTCCAGGAAAAAAAGCGCTGTTAACATCTAAAATTTCTAATATAAAAACTCTTCATCTGCAGAAGAAAACCAAAACACACACACCCTCAGTTCTTTAAACACCTTTACCTACTGTAAAGCGGCCAAAGAACTAAAACATAGGAAAAAAAAGGTTTCCTATACATTCATCTATTATAATGTAGCCTGAAGAACCAGAATCTGTACTGAATATCATTATCTTTGCATTAGGATGGAGTTTCTTCCATTAGACAAATGAATTTTGATGGTTTCTTGGATCATAATGAAACACATGCTGATTCTCACAGAGAAAGCAATATTTAAAATCCTGTTTGCAGATAGCGTAACTCAAAATTCCCTTAACTGCACATAAAGCAAAGGGAATTTGGCACACAAAATGCTGGAATCAAAACAATGTTTAGCTAATATGAGATGATGTGATGTGCCTGATACTACTGCATATTACATTAATATCCTGAACAATGCTTTTACCTTCACCGTCAATTGAGCAGCAGATTAACTGGGTGCTCCCATCCATTCTGTAATCCCCCTCCACCAGTCCTGCAATTGAGGAAGAAAAGTTGTCCTTAAAGATGACCTCCCCAGTCCGGTCACTGCGTGCATCAACCTGGAACAACAAAAAGTTCCAAGCCTCAGCATGAAGAGAAAAGCCAACTCCAAAACATGTATCATGCCATAGTCTGAGGTGGTCACTGAAAACCAGCTTTGCCCACAGAACTGCAGGTAAAGTTGCAGCTCTGCTCATCCAAACACCACACGTGAAAAAAATAGTACCAAGAAATGACCTCTAGGCAGGCTCTAGAAGGAGCTAGAAGGAACTTCTCCTCCGAGATGCTTCCCTAAGTTACAAAACTAAAAAAGGAAGGAAATAAAAGGGACTGCAAGTCTGCACTGGAAAGGTTATGCACATACGATGCAGGAATGATGGGACTAAATCAGAAATAACCTTAATGCAGTATTTACAACCTGTCCTCTTAGCTGGAACCCTTGTGTGGTGAATTATTTTTATACACGAATACCACAACCTTCAATTATCTTTCATTGGATAAGAAGGATGAGGTGGGCTCAGTTCCACGCACCATGAATTTTCCAAAGCACAGGTCACAGCATTATTCTTTCTAGGAGCTATGGACTGTTTCAGACCAACAAGTTGGGTAGAGACTGCCACTGGAAAAGAACAGGAGTAAAGCAAGGAGAGGTTCTCTGTTTAACAATATTACACATCTAATCCAATGTAAGTTACAACACATCTGGGCTCCAGACTGCCAGACTGATATGAAGTTATTAAAGTGCCGCAGGCTAATGAGACTAATAAGAGGTGTGAAGAAAAAAGCACAGCTTTACAGAAAAACCTGGCAAGCTGCATCCAGGAGAGATGGGGCAGTTAAAACAGCCATTTCTGGCAAAGGGGAATACCGAGGAACAGGCTTAAAAGACTAAGACTGAGCTATATAGAATGCCTTTACATAAAATGAAATAATGCTTGATTAATCCTGCCACAGTCAAGACTGACGCTGCTCTCCTGTTACATAACTGCTTTGTCTTCCTTGTAGTTTGGGAACATTCAGAAAACACTGCAGAGGATTATTAGCGTGTCCTCAAGACACACCTGAATAGAGACACTCAAGAACTCTAGGATGTGGCATATGATCTCTGCTGCCATGGAAACAACTTGCCACACCTTAGCAATTGACTCTGAGCTAAGCAGGGGAAGCAGCTTTTCTCTGATCTTGCACTTGGCACAGGACTCACCAGCCAAACTAGGTTTATTGCAATAGATCTGCAGTGCTCAGGTTTCTAAGTCTTTTTCATTTTTTGGTTGTTCTTCGGATAACTTAACAGCCTTGTTCAAACACAGCCCCCATATCTACAGCTCCTCATTTTCCCCCTGTATAAACTTACCTTCCCATTAGACCAGCCAGTGATCAACTCACACACTCCATCAGAGTTCAGGTCAAATGCATGTATGCTCATGGCTTGGTTTTTTGACTGAGAACAGAAAAGAAAGAACAAATTAAGCTTGGGTATGTTTTCTAAATTGCACATGCTTGGCACGCGCTAAACACTGGATTATGAGACTTCAGAGAGTACAGAAAGAAATACAACTATGTCTCTTAACAGGAAGTTTGAGCATTACTGTTTCTAAGGTCACACACACGTGACATCTTAGCCCTTGCACTACTAATCTAGTACACCATTTTCAAAGGACCTGATCATTCCTTCAAATACATTTCCATCCAAGCAGATGATAAGAACTCAGAAAAACAACGTGTAAAAAACCAAATCCTCTAGAAAAAAAATATCAGGGCTTCAACACTGTCATAAAATGAGACTGAGGACAGCCATGAACCTCTTCCTGCCACCTCTTGAGGAATCTTCTTATTACTATTAAATATACACTTCTGTGTTATATTAAGAATATTAAAATGAGCATCAGGAAAGGATCTTGCCAAACTGATTGGCTGGAGCAGGGAATTGCTATTGATGAGAAAAATTAACCTTGAAAATAGACAATGCAAGATTTCAGAGACTGAAAAACAGTTTATTGATTCAACCAGAGGATTTTCTAACATGAACTCGAATGTCTCTGTTGTTAAGCTGAAGAATCCCGAGTTGTACGGTTGTATCCCTGTTGTTTAAACCACAACCAACAGCCCAAAAGTACTGCAGGAACTGACTTGGTATTCTATACGAACCCATAAAAACAGGTAGATTTTGTCAGAACAAAATTACATTAAGTTCTGTGCTCAGCAAAGTTCATTTAAGAGTAACATCAGAATGACCTGAAATGAGATACCAAGTCTCCTGGCAGCCTTCAAGCTTCCAGTGATGATACTCCAACAAAGGACTAACCTTAATCCTCCAGTAGCGTGCCGTCTTGTTGTAAACTCCGACGGTGCCGTTAGCAAGAGCGTAGCCAAAGCGACTGCCACACATGGGGCTAAGTGCAGTGATAGTCTGGGGAAAAGAGGGAGAGAGAGGACACAGGACTGAAAACGTGGGCAACTTCAAGTAACAGGAACAGGCTATAGATCTATCATATGAATCCCACAGTTCATAAATGGTAAGTCTATTGTAGGAAGCATTGGATACTGAAGTAACTACTTCCAAGAATCAGTCTGAAATCACTGAAGGCCTTGTAGGATTTCCTCACACAAGCTGTACTGTCAGTGTTAGGACACGCTTCAGCAAGGATTGCAGAATTGCCCTCAAACTGTGTACTTTGACCAACTATTTCCTACCACAGGCAGCAAAACAACTGCTCATAGGATTCCTGTGGTCATCAGTGCTAACACACTATCATTGAGAAACTACACACAACATTCCTTAAGCTTAGGGAGCTGATGATGCCAAAGGTTCAACTTGCCCAGGTTGGGAAAGCCCTGGAGATATTATTGGTAGAAAATATTTGCCCAGTACTAGTAAGATAAAAATTAAAAACTCCCACAGTTGGACTTCTTTGGAACACAACTGGAACACCAGGCTAGGTGTCCTACCTGAATAAGCTCCAGGGAAAGACCTGAGAGTCATAACTTGGCCTGTTTCTCACTCCTTTTAAGACCCATTCCTCACTGAGGTTCTCAGGGCTTGGAAATGCAGGTTTTTCCACACACTGAGACTGGAGATTTTAATGTCAGGAGGAACAGTTGCAATCATCTGTCTGGTCTTCTGTGCAACGCAGCACAGGAGACTTCCTTCAATTAAATTCTTCCCCAACTTCTTATTTAAACTCATCCGTCTGTGCTCCTTGAATGTTTTTACCACAAAACTTTGTTTCCAAATCCTTTATCCTTTCCTCTCACAATCTTCTGCAGAGTCTTTCCTAAGTATCAAACTAAATTATGAGCACCCAGTAAGGACAGAAGACCATAGCAACAGTCAGAAACTCAAAGGTAACAATACTCCCTAAACTTATACCTGATTGTCCATTTACAAGAATCACAACAGTCTACAGCTTCAGTTTCACCACAGTAAGTGATTAAACACAGAAAATGAAAACTATCCAAGACTTCCAAACCAAACAATGTATAAAGACATCATTCCCTGAATTTACCTTCCAAAAAAGAAAGGTTTAGGTTCAGCTGTGTCCTTTTATATTAGAACAGTAGAATTGTAACAGGCCTCCTATGACTGCAGGTGTAAATTTAAAACAATTCTACTGAGGATCTGAAAATAAATCACACTTGAGAGTGATGGATCTTTCAACTAGAAATACCTACGTGACCAGACTGGCCACTGCACAGAGAGTAGAACATATTACAGGTCCAGTTCTAATTGTAGCGATAGTAACAACCTCCTTTTCCAGAATAGAGCCTGGATTTGTCTTTTATAGCTCTTCATAAGTGGTTTATTAGCAAAGCCTTTTAGTCCTATCTTGGGCAGCAGGGAGACCTCAGACCTTTAAGGACAAAGGTCTGTGGCCTTACTCTACCTTGGTCCAGAAGGGCCGTGAGAAGACCGAGAACACTTCTAAAAGCAGTGATAACAATATTTTACTCTCTTCCAAGAAACCAAAATCAGTGAGGATCTTCTCTCAATTCTTAAGCTAAACAGCAACTCCTACACCTTTTATTTATCCCTCTGTAAACCTCTCTGCCCCATACCTTACTTTAGTCACTACAGCTCTTTTTATATAGCCAGTGTGTAACTCCAATTGCAATATAAACTTCCAGTTTTGCCTGGGCATCCCCCTTCTACCCTGCCATGCACTGTCTGGATATACCCACAGGGACAAGTTACATCATCGTGATTGCATCAAAGACATTTGAGAAAAACTGTGGAAGACATCCTTTTACTCAGAGGACACAAAGAGCTTCAATCACAATCCAGCAACCTTAATCACCCTTGCACAGGGTCCTGACTGTCAGCCAAGAATAGTTACTTCTCAATGGGGTGAAAGGTTTGTAAATAAACAAAGCAAAAAGCCCCCTGCATAATGAAAGACATTATTAAACTCGAACTTTTGCAGTTCTAGCAGAATAGATACTGTGCCAAATAGTTAAGTAACTAGTTAACTACACAATAAATCTGAACCAGAGAACTTTTAGAGTACACAGCACTTTCAGCTCTGTCAGCAACTATAATAAACATTAGCCAGAAATAATTTACCTCCGTCTCTGACATTTCTGCCACAATCTCATCTTCTTTAAACACGCGGATGTCAAAATCTTCAGAGCCAACAAGAAGCTGAAAAAACATAGTGTTCCTTAAAAATAATTATCCAAGCTAAGGAAGCAAGCACCAAGATCCAGAGGAAAAATTAAAATTTAAAGTCCAGCAATGAAGAGGTTTTAACAGATCTATGAAATGTTGCCAGTGTTGCACTGAAGATCCCTTATTAAAAAAAAAAACCACACACGCATAAAAAACCCCAAAACAAACAAACAAACAAAAACCAATGAATCCAAGAATCAACCATCTCTGCTCCTCCAACCTAAGTGGTAGCTGCCACTACTGCAAAGAAGGAGTAAAATGGGCTTTATCTTGATGTAAATTATTATACCAACAGGCATTGAATTGGGTCTTCTGCCTCCTCATTCCTTAATGTTTCCTACATTTTAGTTCTTTTCCTGTTTCCTAGTTCACCAGGTAGAAGACATTAACTGAAAAGGAGCCCAGTGGAAAAGCTCATACTGAATATGGTGACAATTCTCAGGTTCTCTTTTGCAAATTGAGAAAACAAGGAGCAGATCTGCTCAGTGTCTTGTCCATAAAGTCATCCTCAAATCAATGACAAATGGAATTATAAATCAAAGCCTAAAACCTGGTAGTACTTTTCCCCACCGGAACCCATGAGCCTTTCATCTTTACTTGGCAAAAGAGATACAAATCCGTAACAAAGCTGGATTTTTAAAAAGATTAAAGGCTTTTTTTCTTCCCAAGTAAAGATGCATCAGATTATGTCAATCTAAATCACACCAAGCTAAGTCTACTGCAGCTACTGAAATAACTTACAACAATCAACACATTTAAGAAGCGCAGATTTCTCGAAAAAAGGAAAAGGCAACCAGCTAAAAGCACACAATCTTGAAACAATTACTGGTGATGCTGTATTTTCCCAAGGTGCCTAGATTTTTCTTCATTGGTTTGATTCACCACATCCACCTCAGTAACTTTCATTCCACTGGACAGAAATTTGAAAGAGCAAGTCAAAGTTCTGCCCCACAAGTCTTTCGCAAGATGGGAGAAAGTAACCTTCATTAATCTAAAAATCCTGAGAAGGCAGTGACAAGTTAGTCCTGTTAGCTACTAAAAGGATATTCATATAGTTTTAAAACCAGTCAATTTTAAATGTAAACATGTTTTTACTGGGGCAGAAAGAACAGAAATTAAGCTAGCACAGTCATTTACCAGGCAGGATGCAAAGCGGTAATTTAGGAAGCTGCTTCTGTGCATTTTCTCAGAACTTCAGTTTTAAACGAGAGGCGGTTTCACAAAAACCACAAATAAAAGTAAATAAATAAGTTAAAACCCTTTAAAATCACCTAGATAATTAAGATCAAAAAGAACCCTAAAAAATTTCAGTAAACACTTGTGGGGGTAACTGGTCCAACAAGTTAGTTGGATATTGCATCCAGCTCTACTCAGCTCAAAGTAGCACCACATTACACCAACTGCCGAGAATGAACCTTTATCAAGCAGAAAAAAATAGCAAAACCCACTTAAAAGCACAAGTGCAAACCATTTACAATTAGTGCTATAAATCACTTTCCTGGTTTCTGAATCCTTATACACTGTCTCCACTTTCTATAAACATCTCTCAGCACATTAAAAAAAAAAATACAAAGAGGAGCTGTGCAGAAATTGATTTGAAAACTTGAAATCATTTCACTTCCCGAAGCTCCCAATCACGCAGTGTCTGCATCAGTTTAGTGCTTACAAAAAACACATGAAAAGTGTTGAGACCATTTACACACCACTATTACATAGTCCAACCGGATATTCCAAATGAGGATTTTTCAGGAACTAAACCAAGAAGCTTAAGTAATTATGTTTAAAGTTCTACAACAGATGACAAAAGTAAGTATTTTTAGCATAATGATTTAGCTTCATATCGATTTGCATCTGATGTATACTAGGAAACCATTACTCTTCTTAAAGATTCATATTTAGAAACACAATTTTTCATTTGGGATGAAGGAACATTTCCAAAAGAGAATGCCATACAAATTCACAATTTCACCCATCTCTTGCAGCCTGCATGATCAGAATGGCAGCTGTTTCCTATTGTTTGTCTCACATCATATTAGCAAGATGTGTGTTACAAGTTATTGTCATTTTAAATCAGCAAAGCAAAGACTATTTCATTTCCCCACGTCACTATACGGAAACAGGCGGGCTGGATGTGAAGACAGATTTCTTGATTTTACCAAGTGTAAGTGAAGCTTTTCAAAAGGACAGCTTTTTAAAAGTTCACTTTTACATGTAAGATGCTTGCAAGTTGTTTCTCTGAAATTTAAGAGTTTATAACCATATTCAAGAAATACCACTAAAATAGAAACCTTGCCAACTGATGACCACAGGCATTTCATTGTGTTGTTCCTGGTGTAAAGAAAAATGAGAAACTTTAACTGGTAATATAAGTCAGTTGTATTTGATAACCCAAGGGTTATTTTATCATCTCACTATGAGACCACAAGAACAGCTGAATTCGTGTGTAAATGGTTACAAACCTCAGTTTTCCCATCACCATCAAAGTCACACAGTGCTAACGAACGAACATTATCTCCAGTAACCTGCAAAGAGAAGGACAGTACTCAGTGATGGTACTGACAGCTGTCAGAAGCTGAATTATTTTTACTATCTCAACTACAACAGAACAATTGACACAATCAGTGTTCAAGCAACATGAGTGCACTGAATACATGGCCAAAATACAATTTAAGGCCTGATATAAATTAAGAACAATCAACAACTAAATTAATACTTATCATATTGAAAAAAAAATCAAGATGAATTAGTGCCATTGAAAGAATCTTCTAATAACATCAAAACTATTATGCATGGCCTTACCGTCCAAAAACGGTCATTTCCTTCATAATCAAAGCCCTGCAGGGCACAGTTTCCACCAATAATAGCAAGTGGAGGTGAAATATCTCCCAGCTTTCCAAGAACTATTGCATTGGCTCCATCTGAAACCTATAGAGAAGTATTAAAGGAAAAAGAAACAGCAGACAATCATACATCAGAGTACACAAATCAAGAAGAGAGCTTCCAACATTATCACTGTCAGTTTAGCTGAGCTCTGAATGACTACTATTCTTCTTTAATTTGGTCTTGCTAGGCGATGTGACATATGAATGCAATGTATATCTGTATGTGTGAGAGTAAATTTTCATATATTAATTTTGAAATATTGCAGATATTCTAGAGACAAAATGTTCTGAATATCGTAGTAGAAATAATGCATAGCACAGACACATAATTAATTGATGTGTAAAAGCTGCAATCTTTACAAGTCAAAGCAACAGAAAATGATGGAGATAGTGAAAAAAGCAGACAGTTCAATCAACTTGCCTCTCTGTAAAACAAATCCGAGTTGTTATACACATCATAAGCCAATAAATTAGTCTGTGTTCCAACCAGAAGACAATCATAACCCAGCTGAGGGTTCAGCACCCCTGAAGTCAGACAAGTGATCCCTTGATTAATGTTCAGAAGAGAAATGTCTGAATCTTGGTTACTTGGCACCATTCGGTTTGTGTTTGTTCTCTGTCCTCGGGCATGAGGATTGTGAATAAAAACCTGCAGAAACCAAGATATAAATATTAATATAACACATGTATCTGTTTGTACACAAATAGTAAAGACTATTGTTTGGATAATAACTGCGATGGGTAAGAAGGCATTCACTCAACCTAAATGAGGACAAAAGACTGCGGGTTTTCCCGACAATAGTATTTCTCACAGTTATTCTTTAAACTACAGTAGAAAAAGGCAAATGGCAGGAAAAACAGTGCTCTAGCCAGTGGAGTTACAACACCATTGTTTTGTTTGTTTCTGAAAATGACAATTGGTAAGTCCTCAGAGTAAGGCAAAAATAGGAAACCAAAGGGAGCAACAACAAACTAAACAAATTACCTTCAGCTGGTAGCAGTGTTTGCAAAACACCCCAAACATTTAGGACAATTTACCTGGTACATATCTGTAACCTCCATCTGTAGGTGAATGTGGTTAATTTAAAAAGGAAGAATGATAAATATGGTTTCACTCTCACTGACCAACGCTCAGTCACTGTAATTGTTCAGAGCCAAGTCAGAGGATCACAGGCTCAACAGTTTGCTTTTTGGCTGTGCAGTCTGTCCCTCGGACAAGCCCTTGTTCTATGCCGGTCCCAAAGGCACCAAATAAAATGAATAATGCTGGGAAACATCACAGACGAACCCTGTTGGTATTAACAACCTAAGTGCCTCTGTGCGTTTATGCTTCAACCTATGCTTTGTTTATTAGTCAGGTTGTACTTAACTCTGTTTTGTTTATGTTTCTAACTCAAATATAGCACACAGGATGCTCTCTGTTCCCGTCAGGCTGTTTGTGCATCACCCACAGAAACCTCAGCCCCGTTATCAGCACGGAGCTTGGTCTGTAACAGTGCCAAGCCTCACTGCTCTGAGAACTGCACGATAAAACCCATGGCTTCAAAAAAACCCCGCTGTCTGCTAGAAAACATGAAAGTTTCCTTGGCGACTTGGGTTTGTAAAGTGGTTCAGGCTGGAAGAAGTCACAGAAGTCACCTAGTCCAACCTCCTGCTCCAACAGGGTCCCCCAGAGCGTGTTACTCCAGATTGTGTCCAAACGACTTTTGAATATCCCTAGGGCTGGAGACTCCACAGCCTCTCTAGGCACCTCTGCCACTGCTCAGCCTCGTCACCTGCTACCAATGTTTGCAAGCTCCCTGCTGCCGCAGAGCGAGACTTCGAGCATCGCGTCCCCGTGCCCGCACGCAGCTCGGGCACCTCGCCGCGGGTCTGCCGAGGGCGAGGGACACAGACCCCCAGCTCCTAGCTCGGCTCAGCCCTGGCGCAGAGGAGCCGACGGGGGTTAGCGCGGCTTCCGGGGCGGCCGAGCCAGGCCGCGCCGCAGCCGCCGAGGCTACTCCTGCCCCGTTACCTTGCCCGCCTGCGTGGCGGCCGCCAGGCAGGGGTGCGTCCCGTCGTACCGGCCCAGCGCCACCATGCGGGGCAGGATCTTGTGGTTGAGCTTCAGCGTGAACACGGGCACCAACATGATGGGCGAGGGGCTGCGGGGCGGGGCGAGGCACGCCGGGGAGGCCCGGGCCAGGCCGCGCCTCGGGGGCCGCCGCCGGACGCGGATCCGCCGGCACCGGCACCGCCC
>VZRV01009872.1:2328008-2514400 GCA_013398115.1 Falcunculus frontatus
GGGACTGGGGACAATGGGGTAGATGGGAGGCAGCTGGAGGAGATGGGGTGGGACGGGGGGGCAGTTGCAAAGGTCAGGGGATCTCGGGGGTCAACTGAAGTGTAGGACTAGAGAAGGTGGGGGGCACTCACAGAGGTCAGGGGAGGCGAGGGAAGAGCAACTGGAGACAATAGGGTGCATCTGAGAGAGCTGGGGCGTGGGATTAGGGGGCCAGGAGGGCAAATGAAGAGGTCAGAATAGCTGAGAGGCAGTTTGGGATGCAGGGGGCGGTTAGGGGAGCTGGGGGCAGTTGGAGGTGTGGGATACGGGGAGGCATTTGATGAGGTCAGGAGAACTGGGGGAGCAACTGGAGGTACTGGGGGCAGCTGGGGGCAAGAGGTTAGAGGCAATTGCCCCACTGGGCAGCCACAATGGTGCCCAAAACCCACCCTGCCATCTCAGTCCCAGCTTGTCTGCAGGGTCAGCACCCAGCTGGGGCCAAGGGCTATCCCCTCTCTGTCCCCAGTGCCCTTGCCTCACCCTTTGCTGCCTGCCAGCTTCCACACATCCTTACTCACACCTTGCCAGGAGTATCTCCAACTGAGAGATCCCCAAACCAATAAAACCTAACCCAGAGTCACAATGTCCCATGAAGCCAAAAGTACAGCCTCAGAACATCATTACTGCTGCTTTGTGGGATTATGTACTGGATCCTACAGAATCCAGCCATTGGTGCACTGGGAGTAGGTTGGAGATGGGGGAAACAGAGGCCAAACCCCCACAGAGCCACAGTGTAAACACTGGCGCTTGTCCCCATCCCGGTGTGGATTTTGATATACAGACCCTCATGGGTCTCCCTGCAGTGCCCACTCCCTGCCCAGACACAGGCTGGATAGGGAAACCCTGGCTCAAGGTCATGGCTTTAGAAATTCTTTAATCATTTTAGGTTTAAAAAATATTTTACCATGGTCACCCTCATGGGTGCTGTAAATAGACGGTGTTCTCTGACAGTGCCTGAATCCATCACCTGCACTGGGACATTATCACCCCCATCCCAGCATGAAGCAGGTTTGGAAGAGCATGCACTGGAAAAACAGCTCCTCCTTCCCTGCAAAGGCCACTGGTTTGAGGCACAGATTCATTTATTTCTAGGAGAGCTGGCAGACACATCCCAGTTGGCATTTCCTTGTGCGTTGGCTGGGCCGTGGCCGGCAGCGGCATCCCTGCCCTGCATGCGAAGGAGGGCTCTCAAAAGCAGCACTCGAGCAGGAATCATGCGATTCTGAATGTGACAACCTCCTTTTTCTCCTTTTCTAATTGTTTTTACCAAGTTTCTCTGGCAGCTCTATCAATGTGCCTTTATACTTGTGGGTAACGAGGCAGCAATCGCGTGTGGCATATTAAGGAGGATGTTTTTTCCCCTTTGTGGCTCTGTTTGGGGTGAGTGTGGGTGTCAGTGCCAGCCGTGCAGTGGGTCCCCCCTCCCTCATGCTGGTTTGGGTACCAGAGCACAAAGGCAAAGCACTGGCGTGAACTCAGGCACACAACGGGGTGTTGCTCTAGGCCAGCAAAAAGTGCTGTCCTCACAGGGATAATTGTAGAGTTCTAGAAAGGTTTGGCTTGGAAAGGACATTAAAGATCATCCAGTTCCAACCCCCCTGCTATGGGCAGTGACAAAATCCCCAGCTTCCCTCCCAGCAGTGCTGAGCACTGCTCTGCCAGGCTCTTCAAACCTTACCAAGCAAAATGGGGGAAAAACTGAGCTTAGAGACCTTTTTAAGCTGGTAAAATTGTAAATAGATGGAAATTTCAACTTCTTGCTAAATATGTATGATTTGAGCTGTAAATATTATTTTGAATCACTAATTATGGTATTGGGTTTGGCACGTCTGCAACACAGTTAAATTACAGCTGCCACTTTGAATCAGCTGGCTCTGCAACTCTTAATATTGAAATCGTGGCTTTTAGCACTCATTTCCCTTCGTTTGAAAGACCCATCATCTATAAAATTAAATTTATTTATTTTATAAATAAAATAATAAAACATATTAAAATATATTTACATCCAAAGGTACAGCATCCAGTCCTGAGTCCTGAGTGATGCTCGGAACAGGGGTCCTTCCCTTTTGCCACTTTTACAAGGGGGGAAATCCCATAAAATCCTCACTAAGCCCCTGGGTTTCACTGCTGCACAGACAGTGGCTGCTTTGTGGCCAGGATTAGTGTGACTGTAGCTGAGGGATTATGCAGCCTCTTCACTAGAACAGGGGCCTTAAAATTCAGCAAGAGATCATCACCATCCTCTTTCCCGGCTACTCTGCACAGGCTTGGCAAGGCAATGCCCTGTGACCAGTGTTTGCTTTTTTCTAGCTCCTACCAACATAATTAATATACTATAATAATTTAATATCATATTGTTTAAGCCAATACTATTTAATATAATAAATATTATAGAATAAAATATATAATAAATTAGACAGAAAAATAGATATAGATATAGATTATATAATCAAACATGTTTGGCACAGGTTGTTGACTTTCTGGGCAGGTTGCATGGAGAAGCTGGACATGACAGCACAACAGGTATGAGGACTGTCACATACCCAGAAGCTGTTTCTTGGAAAAGACTTCAAATCTAACCAAAAGTGCACTATGCCTTTATCTGCTTGGCAGGGGAATGCTGAGGAGCGCTCAGATATTGAGTTTGGGAAAATGTTGGCAAAAATAACCATCCCCATCCTTCAAAGAGGGGGATAATATGGCTGGAGGGAGTGGGGAGGGATGAGCAATTGCATCAGCACACCTGAGCACTCCTTAAAATGAAGAATGAGCCTGTCTGCAGGCTCTTTTCTCTTTCCCCATCCCAGGTTTGCTGCCCCAGCTGGAGCAGCATTTCTCCCCCCCATCCCATGCCCATTCCTGGGATGGGAGACACTTTTGGATAGAGATGGAAAAGCTGTTGTGCCAGATCCTGCCTCTACAGCTACACTGCTCTCGGGGGAGGCAGGATCCGGCGCAGCAGCTGCGTGAATCATTCCCAGGATAGACAACAAGGATCTCCGGATCTCAGGAGCAAGGCTATAAAGACATCAAGGAAAATATCACATCCTTTTATTTCACACCTTTATACCGAGGGGGTTGATGTTTTCTTTGCAAGCTCAGGCAAGTGTCTACTTGACATCCCAGGGAATTACTCATCCCCTCTACTCTTGGCTTCTAATTAGCAACTAAAGGGGAATATAATAATTAAATATGCCCAAGGTAACGATACTTGGAAACTTTGGGTCACGTTTCAGCCAGGGGAGGCGTCAAGTAGTTGGAGCAGGTGAGTTTGAAGTCTGTGGGAACCTGAAAAATACAAAAGGGAAGGAAAGATGTAAGGAAAAAAAAAACAAAACCAAAGAAAAAGAAGAAAATCCAAACTGTACACTGGGAAAGCATTAGATTGGTGAATTAAAATGATGCTTAGAGTTAAGGTGATGCTTAAAGCCTGTCATGCATTTGCCAGCAGTGCTGGGCAAAGTGGGGGAAACCTGGAGAGCCCCTATCCCAGGAGAGTGTGCAGGGATGCTGGGCAGCCCCTGACTAGTTTTCTGCTCTCACAGGTGGGGAACAAGGTAAATTCAAGCATTTTTATTTCCCAGCCAAAGCTTGGTTGGTCCTCACCCCCTTCCTTCCCTTGGGGGCTGCAATTCAACCCTTGTTAGACCTCGAAGTAATTCCCATTAACATTTATGAGAATTTCATGATCAAAAGAAGAATCAGCCCTTTCATCTTCCAGACATGCCCCAACACACATCACCTGGCCCCAAAAGCCTGTACTGCCAGGCAGGATCTCCCACCTTGTGCTGGGGTCTCTCAGGATGCACACTCCAAAACTGGCGGGAACTTTGCAAGGTCAGTTCACCCTCCTGGACCCAGTTCATGGCATCAATTCAGCATTTCTTCCTTTCCCTTCTCCCTAAAAACCAGTAATTAGCAAATCCCCACCCTCTCCACACTGCTTTTTCAAGGGGAAGGTAATATTGATAGCTCCGTTCCAGATAAGAAATAAGGAGCAAGGGCCAAGCCCTTGCCTGGAGACACAGGATGAGCCGGCAGCTGAGCCCGACTCATAATCCCGGCCTTGGGAGTCCCAGCCCTAGCGCAGCCGGCTGGGTCACAAGGCGGCTCCCAAAGAGCCCACATCAAAGCGTGCTGCCGGCTTGTGAAAGCGTCCCAGGATTGCACGCCGTGCAATTCCTGCTTAATGGAAATCTGCCCGTCCCCTTCCCACTGCCAGCGGGCCCTCGCTGAAGGTGCCTTCCTATGGTTACAGACATGATGTGGGCCAGCAAGTCCCCAAGGAGGGCATTTCTCCAGGAAAATGGGGACATGCCACATATTTGCTGATGGCTGGTATCTGGAGAAGCACTAGCTGGGATGTATTTTCCTAAAGCTGCAATCAAGGTGCAGGCAGGAAAGCAGACAGCTTCCCAGGAAGATGCAAGGAGGGAAAATAGACAATGGGTTTAGCTAATGTCTGCCACTGAGAGCAGAACAAGTCTTTGCTCCCAGTTTTCTGGGAAAAAGAAAGAAGTCTCCACAGCCTGAGGTCACCCCACTGATCCGGTTTCACTCCCAAATGTTTCCAAGGCTTTGCCTGTGCACATGGGGAGCGGTTGGGAATGGCTTCCCAGGGCAGACAAGGGGTGATTCACCCTCTTCCTCCTCTGCCAAAGGGCTGGCAAGCGCCAGCAAAATAAAACAACGTCAGCACCTATTTCCCGTGTTTCAAACACTTGTTTATCATCAGCAAACAATAACCTGAGATTCGGATCAAAGCCGAGCCTTTGCTTTCTAAGCAGCAATCACTCCTAGGGCTTCCTGCCGGCTTTCAGCACTTGCGTGTGCTAGGTGTTCGCTGGGTGCTAAAATATTTTTTATTTTCTCTGTTTGGGTTTGAAAGACTGGTCCCGGGTGGGCTGTGGTTCCATGCACCTCTGGCAGCTGAGCCCTGGCCAGCCGTGGTTCTCCTGCCCAGAGTCCCACACAGAGAGGCAGCTGGAGCAGGCAGAGCTGAGCTGCTGTTGCTGCCGCAGCATCAGGGACACCCCTGGGTACCCTGCCTCAGCACCCTGCCTGGCAAGCAATAGGCGATGGTGAGGGGCAGGGTGCCCCCAGGGACTGTCCCCCAGGGTCTCAGTGCTGTGCCCACACGGGGTTCATAGCTCCCTGCATCCCTGCCCACAGACTGTACCCACTGAGCCATGGTGCTTTGCCAGTGGAGCCCCCTGGCTGCCTGGGATGTTCTATGTGAGTGAAAGAGGGGTCACCAAAACCATCACTGCTCTGGAGGGGATAGTGAGCCCAGAGCAAGTGCTTTGGGGGGACACGTGCCATGAGAGGGGGACCTGTAGTGGTCTGCAGGGTCTCCTGAAGGTGATGTGCTGGGTGGCTGCACGATGGGCAGCTGGAGGCTGATGCTGGTCCATTACACACCTCTGCATGCCCACAGGTGACTGGAGCCACGTGTCCTTCAGCAGAGAGCCAGGGCAGACCTGTGCCAGCTCACCTCCACGAGAGCTGGCTGCTGTGCCTCCCTCCTCGCCTGCCTGGCACCAGCCTTGAGTCACTGCCAGTCACCGGCACCAGCCCTGACACTGTCCTGTGGCTTTCAGCAATCAGCTGTAGGCACCCCAGGTGTCACAGGAACAGGTGCCTCTGCCACGTTGTCCTGAATGCTGTCAGCTTCCTTCACTCCTTTCCAAGGAGCCCTGTCCCATCACCATCCCCCTGGTGAACATCATCTCCAGCTCTGCCTGGAGCACTGGGGCATGTCACTGACTCACCCCTGTTAATCCACCCGGCAATCTCGGGATAATTGCCACGGACATGCCTGGGGACAGAGCCAGGAATCCCACGCAGGGGACATGAGAGCCAAGGGGTACAGCTCTGGCATAGCAAGGGCTGGTGAATAAATGCTGAGCAGGGATCCTGCCTGTTTTGCTCGGCTCTGAGGAGCAGCATCAGGCCAATTTAAATGATGGAGAACCCCCAGGCAAATGGAGGGCAGGGGCCAGAAGGTAAACTGAGGCTGGCAAGACCTTGTCAAGGGGAGGGTATTTAAACAGCAGGAAGGTGTCCTCAGCTTATCACCTCAATCACAGGTTGCTTCTGGAGGCAGCCTGATTTGTGTGTCTGCCTGACAACCCACTACTCCAGTCCTATCCCAAAATAATTATAGAATGTATCCCAAATCAATTACAGAATAGACCAGAAGCAATGCAAAATCTACCAGAGCCCTGACTCCCAGTCCTATATCACCCGGAAGATGTTTTTTTCCTTTGTGCAGAAAGGGAGGAAAGAAAGTAAAAAGGGCTGGGGTTTGACTGAGAACAGATACTGGAGAGCTTTTCCTGCACCCTGTCCTTTCACAGCAGAGATTGCTCTTTTCCCTTTTTGTGGGCTTCACCTTCCTCTCCCCAGGCTGGAGGAGAGGGACCACTTTGGAGAAGCCACCTGTCTCTGTATCCCTGGGCCACCACCAGCTGAAGACAGGGCCAATTTTTGCCCAGGTGGCCAAGAGTGCCAGGCAGTGGGGGAAGACACAACAGATGCAACAGTGATGTTGCTGTACCCCATGTATCCATCACAACATGGCAGGAAGCATTTCCCTGGGCATATTACTGCACCACAGGAGTGTTTGGCTGATTATTTCAGCTAAGGTGCAGAGCAAATGCAAGATCCCAAGGAGATGTTGCCCCTTTGGCATGACTCTAACACAGTACAGGGGGCCGTAGCCAGGGAGGCAGGTGACCCTTTGCACGTGTGTTTCCCGTGTTTGTGTTTCCCTGCCCCCACAGGAGCAATAACACTCTTGGCACGCGCCTGGTCCCTGGCACCGTCCCCTGCCATCACGCCCCAGTGCATCAGCAGCAGTGTGACATTCACACGACCGCAGGGCTGGTGTGTCAGGGCACCAACAAGCTGCTCCAGGGTGGAGGAGTTGAGGAAGGGGCCCGTTGGCTCTGCCTTCATTAGGCTTTTTCATACTGATTTCCCACACTGGCCTGGAGAGGCTGGAGGAGATGCTGAGTTGGAGCGCTGGCAATGCTCCCCATCAGGTCACCCAACAAGCTCCCAACAAGCCCAGACAGCTGAGTGGTAAAAATACTCCCTGGGCCGCTGTTTCGGCTGGATTAGCATTGACAAACTGCCTCAGCCAGGTATCTCAGGCAAAAGCCCAGCTGGGATGAAACCCCAAGGCAAAGGAGTCTCAGAGCAGGGGGCAGCCGGCATGGGGTATCACTGACACCAAAAAGCACACAGAAACACAGGGATGAGGAGGAAGGATGTTCCACATCTGACAATGCGTCCTGCACATGAAGTAGACTGTCCCCACACCAAAAATCTCAGCAAGCATCTTTTTTTTTTGTACCTTCCACCCCAAACCCTCACTGTGCTTTTGAGTGGGTGGGTAAAACCTGCCAGAGGAGTTGACCAGGGCGATGGCAGCTTGCCCGCCACCCTCCTCCCCTGCACACCCAGATAATGGCACATGGAAATTAATTCAGAGTGGGACAGAGCACCGCAGCTGGGACGGAGACGGGGCCCCGAGGTGCCATGCACGGCGCCGAGGGGACGTGGGTGCCACTGTCCTGGGGCACTGGGAGGGCATGGCAGGCTCTGGCCAGGCCAGTTCAGCTTGTTGCTGCTCCCGCTTGCGGGGAGGGTGTAGGAACCACAGGACAGGGTCTCAAGCAGGGACTGCATCCCTGTCACCTCATGGTGCCAGGTCCCCATCACCTCACTGTGCCAGCTCTGAGGGGAGGGGACTGAGATTTCCCAGAAGTGGTGGCACTCCCTGGATTAATGTACACCCACCCCCAGTCAGATTGGCAGATTGATTTTCATATCAATCAATCAATCAATCAAGGGCTGGACTGTGGGGGCTCCCTGGGTGCACCCCCTCAGCCCCCAACGCTTCTGAGACAGGTGTCATCTGTGTGATGAGATCTGGCCGTTCTCTGCACCCCTCCCAACACCTCAACAGAGAGGGGTGGTCACCTCGACAGCCCTCCCTGCTGCCCCAGCACCCCGGGGAGGGGGCGCGGGGGGATGCGGGAGCCCCAGGTCACGCTGGGCCGCCCCGGGAGTGAATCAGCAACGCCCGGGGCAGGAGCCGGGCTGAGCCGTGCGCAGGCTGCAGGGGCGGAGGTTTTGCACTCGCTCTCGCCTGGCCAAGGATAAATAGGAGGCGGCTGCGAGTCCTGCCAAAGCTTCCTCCCGTCGCCCAACGCGTCCGACAGCAGGCACCCAGCCCAGCCAGACATGGACTCTCAGGATTGCCCTTGTGCCACAGGTAAGGCAGCGCTTCCTTCCATCCCAGGGGGCAGCGGGAGCCCCAGCATCCCAACGGGAACACTGACACTCCCAGCCGGCCTCCTCCGCCATTCCCGATGTTCTCTCTCGTACGGGCTGGGCCAGCAACTGAAGTCCTCTCCCAGCACTGCGGTGTCACACTGGGAGCATCTCACTGAGAAGCGGCTGGGAATGCCGTGACCTCTTCTCTGAGCGAGGCTGAAGCATCAGTGGATGCTCGGAGGGGAGGCAATGCACTCCCCCGCGGATCTCTGAGTTGTGGGTATCCCCTCCCTCCACCTCTTCTCAACCTCTTTTTCTCCTTTTCTCTATGTTTTAGGTGGCACCTGCACCTGCGGGGACAACTGCAAATGCAAAAACTGCAAATGCACATCGTGCAAAAAAGGTAAGAGGGATCCCTGAGCCCCTGGGAGGAGTGGGGGAGGGCAGAAACAGTCGGGGGGGTTTCACTACACGTCCGTGTATGCAGTGAATCAAATCAGTCTCAGCATTGCCAGAGGCGAGTTTATTCCTCACATATGGTTTTTTTCCCCCAGAGGAGCACAGTGTGAATCCCACCCCCTCTCCAGGCAATACAAGTCACCCAGTACCACCTAAACCTGAGCATTCCCCTCAATAGCACCTCAGGCTTAGCACAGGGGGATGCTGGGAGGGAAACCGGCACTGAGATTTCTTCTGGATGCTCCCGATGCTGTCACCCCCAGCAGAGCCGTGTGCCATGAGGGTTTGCAAACAGGAGGCCTGGGGGAATCCTGGTGAACCCCTGGGAGTTCCACACTCTCCCCCTGCCTCTCCAGTGCCAGCTCCCGCTGCACAAACACCCTGGGAGACACTGCCAAGGATGCTGCTGAAAGGGAACGACATGGATACATGGGAGGTCTCCAAAACAGTGAGACCCCCCAAGTCCCAGCCTGAGACCTCCCGAGAATGACCTTAATATTTTTTTGTCTTTCCCACAGGCTGCTGCTCCTGCTGCCCAGCTGGGTGTGCCAAGTGTGCACAGGGCTGCGTCTGCAAGGGGCCCCCCTCCGCCAAGTGCAGCTGCTGCAAATAGGGGACCCCTGGCTGCACATCCGGGGGGGCCAAAGAAGAATAACCTTATTGTGTATGTTGGTTGTCTTTTTTTATATATGTGTTCAGATTTCTTTAGTGTTTGTCACTTTGACATGTAATAAGCTACCTAAATAAAGTGATATGTATATAAAGGTCCATAAGGAACTTGGCACTTCTGTTGAATGCGGCGGTTCCCCTGGGGAGCGGGAGGACAGTGCGTGTGGGGGGTCATGGCAAAGAGCCTGCTTCTTATTTTTGCTCCTGTCTTCCAATCTTGGCTCTGCTCTCCCTACCAGTAGTTCTGACTCTTGTTTTAACACTTTCCCTACACAACAAGGGATTTTTCCCCCCACCCCACCCTCTTGTTACCCAGGGGCAAATCCCATGGTGTCTCCTCCAACAGAGATCCTCAGGGCTAATGAGCAGCTCGTTATTACAAGCTTTCACTGTAATAACCGCCCCAGCCCTGCCCATTTCCAGGGGGAATGTTTCCACGGCAGGTGGGATGGCAGAGAAACAGGTTTAGTTTTCCTCCTGGCAGTTTAGTTGAACTGGCTGGAAGAACCACACTGCTTATTCCCCTGCCACCTCTGCCAGCCTGGCTGGATGCTCCTGGGGAGCCTCAGGTGACCTGGTTCCCCATCATGGGGTGCAGTGCCCACAATGGGGCATGATCCCCACAATAGGGTGCCCTGCTTGCAATAGGGTTCAGTGCCTGTGATGGGACGTGATGCCCAAACTGGAGTGTGATGCCCACTATGGTTTGCAATGCCCATACCAGGATCCCTATGATGGGATGTGATGGGGTGCAATGCCTGTGATGGGGCGGAATGCCCACAATGGGATGCGATGCATATGCCAAGGTGCAAAGCCCACAGTGGGGTGTGATGTCTGCGATGCCGGTGTCAGGATGTGATGCTCACCCTGCCCAAGCACAGCCATGTTGCTGCCAGAACGCTGCACCCCAGGTGCCACGTGCCACCCTGCTGCTTCCCAGGAACATGACAGGTTCTGCCTGTCCCCACATTCCTCAAATGCAGCCGTCCATGGCCTCTTTTCAGGTTAAAAACCTTTCCTGACCCACCCAGTCACCACCGCCAGGACTCAGCCAGGGATTTGGCACAGCCTACAGCACAGCACCCCTGCCCACGGGCTGCTCACCGTGCCAATCCCTAGGGGATACCCCTTTGCTCCAGAAGGGCTCCTCCCTCAGGGTGTCCCCTGAGATGTCACCATCACCCCACACTTCTGACAGGTGCAAAGGCCACCCCTACATCAGCTGAATGTAGGGCAGGGCAGGCACATGGCAGGCATGGAGCGATCACACTAAACTCCGCTCTGCAAAGAGCAGGGTTACCTTTATTCCTTCCAACCCAGAGAGATGTAAGTGCCAACCATACAAAAACATCACTGGTGGGCCCACAGCAAGAGTGAAGGAGAGGTTGCTAATGGGATTTATCTCCAAACACGTGGTTTAACCAGCAAAGCTCACAGCATCCCTCTGGCTTTGCTGGCCCCTGTGGGTTTGCACTGGTCCTGCCCCATGGCTCTGTGCTGTGCCCATCCCTGTGACCCATGGCAGTGTGACGGAGAGCAGCTGTCATATGCTGTCCCCTGCCTTCAGGGGAGGGGGGGCAGGCCAGATGGGGGTTCCAGCATCCCGACTCTGAGCCCTGAGACCCGTGCCGGGCAGCTGCGGCTCTGCTGCTCACTTTATGGCTGCTATAAAATCAGAGTAGGACCTGGCACTCCTCTTACATGGGAACAGACTTGGGTTGAACTACTCCGTGCCCTGGGAAATTGGAATACAAGAAGTAATACAGGAGACCCCTCCAAGCTCTCCTCTCCCCACTGATGTCTGGCACAGCCTTTCAGCAAGCCCATGGCTCAGGGGATACTCATTCATTCCTCCCTGTTCTGCTTGCGGGATGACCTAATTATTTAGTGGAAATGCTCAGATTGGGAAATCAGGCATTTTCCAGGCTCTTTCCCCATCCCAGCTTCACGTACAGTTCTGTGGCAATGCTGTGCTGCCTCTTCCCTCTCACAGTGACGTGGGGCCGGGACAATGTGTTCTGGGATTCAGCACAGCCCCTCCATGTATGACATGCGGGAATCTGGGAATTCCCCTGCTTTCCCTGCAGCTTTGGCCCTGCACAGTCATCCCCCACTTTTGCTATGTCCCCGTGTAGGGGTGCACGATCCCATTTTGGGTGGTCGGGGCTCTCCTTTCCTCTACCAGGGGTGCAGCAGAACCTGCCCCGCTGGAGGGGGGCCCGCGGGGGCAGCCCATTCCCGAAGCACGGCGCTGGGGGTGTCCGGGAGGGAAGTGATTTCACAACCCGTGTTTAGGTGCAGTGACACCACACGTGCTCGGTTATTCCACCTCTCCTCCTTCCCGCTCAGCCAGTGGCGTGTGCAATGCCTGCTGGCTTGGCCTCGCTGCTACCGGCAAACACTGCCAGGAAAAAACAACTCCGTGCTTTTGCAAACAAGCACGAGCCGTTCCTTGGCACAGCCTCCCTGGGTCACTGAACCTCTCCTGGTCCTAGAGCCCGCTGGCCCGGGCTCCACGGGGATGGGCCCCGTCTTCAGAACCGGCTCTGAGCTCGGGCTTGCCCCATCTGTGACACCACCAAGAGGAGGGGGTGCAGGCACGGGGACAGCCTGGCCCTGGCCCAGCCACTGTTTTCCATGCTGGATGTTGAACTGGCCACGGGCACGTGCGAAGTAGTGAAAGCCAGTTGGCACATAAATCCCGTGACAAGGTGGAAAACTCACGGGGATGAGAAAGTAATTCCCAGCAACTCCCAGCTGGCAGTGCCAAGCTCCCACACTGCATCCCCATGCTCACCGGAGGGAACTGCATGAAACTCTGTTAAGGGAGGTTAGGTCGGGTATTAGGAAAAGGTTCTTTATCCAGAAGGTAGTCGGGCACTGGAACAGACTCCCCAGGGAAGTGGTCACCGCACCAAGCCTGACAGAGCTTAGGAAGTGTTTGGACAACACTCTTGGGCACATGGTGTGCTTTTTGGGATTGTCCTGTGCAATCGATGATCCTTATGTGTCTCTTCCAACTCATGGTATTCTATGTTCTATGATCCACCCCTCTTTGGAGGCCATCTGAGCACTCCAGTCCCACGGGGGCTGCCCAGGGCCATCCCACTCTCCAGTGGGGTGCTGAAACAGTCAGTCTCATCCTCGGGGACAGCCCCATGCACTCCATAGCCACCCCTGAGGTGGAGGGCACCGCTGGACACATGGGGCAGCGTCACGGCGCTGTCCCAAGTATGCAGACCTGGTGGCAGTGCCATGACAGCGCTGTCACCCCCACACCCCGCGCATTTCCGTGTCTCGGTGCCCCGGGCTGCAGCCGGGGACGGGGGTACAGGTGGGACACCCCGGCCTCCCCGCAGCGGGCTGGGAGCGGGGGTGGGCGGGCAGGTCCGTGACCCGGGTAAGCACGGTACGGCACGGCCCCACGGTGGGCACGGCTCCCCTGAGCACGGCCCCAGGGTAGGGCACGGCCCCCGGTGAGCACGGCCCCGGGGTGAGCACGGCACGGCACGGCACGGCACGGCACGGCACGGCACGGCCCCGGGGTGAGCACGGCCCCCGGGGTGAGCACGGCCCCCGGGGTGAGCACGGCACGGCACCGCCCCCGGTGAGCACGGCCCCGGGGTGAGCACGGCACGGCACGGCACCGCCCCCGGTGAGCACGGCCCCGGGGTGAGCACGGCACGGCACGGCATGGCACCACCCCCGGTGAGCACGGCCCCGGGTGCCGGCGGCTCCGCTGCACCGTGCGCAGCGCCAGCACCGCCCCGCGTCTTGCCCCATAAATAGCGGGCGGCCGGCGCTGGTCCGCACCGCTGCCAGCCCCGCCGGACCGAGCCGAACCGAGCCAAGCTAGATTGAGCTAAGCCAAGCCAAGCCGAGGCGAGCCATGGACCCTCAGGACTGCACGTGTGCCGCCGGTAAGTGCCCCGTTCTGTCCCGGCTGACTCCCGCCTAACTCCCGGCTGCCTGACTCCTGGCTGACTCCGCTCTCCTTCGCTCGCTCCCCAGGTGACTCCTGCTCCTGCGCTGGGTCCTGCAAGTGCAAGAACTGCCGCTGCCGGAGCTGCCGCAAGAGTGAGTGGGGGGCTCAGGGAGGGGGGACCCGGCCTTGCCCTTAGAGGAAGCTGCCGCTGCCCTGTGGGACATCCATGGGCACCTCTCTGCTCAATAAGGAAACTTCTCCTTGTACTGTGGGACTCCCTGGGCACCTCGCTGTTCCATAGGGGAACCCCTCCTTGCCCTATAGGACCCCATGGACACCTGCCCCACAAGGGAGCTCTTTCTTGCTCTGTCGGAACCCCATGGGGACCTCCCAACTCTTGCCCTGTGAACAACCCCTCTTGCCCTGTCGGATCCCGTATGGCGACCCCACCACTCCCTCTCTTGCCCTGTAGGACCCTCTTGGGATCCTTCCCTCTTCCCCTGGCCTACTGAGACAACCCCGCTACCCCAGCTCCCCTCTGGGGTCTGTCCCTGCCCTACAGGGAGAACTCCAACCCATTGGGATCATCAGCCCTGCTCATGCAGAGGTCGTGTTCCCCACGCTCCATCGGGTCCCCCTGCCCCATGGAACACCAATCCCTTCCACCTACCTCCTAACTCTTGTGTCCCCCCCCAGGCTGCTGCTCCTGCTGCCCCGCGAGTTGCAGCAACTGCGCCAAGGGCTGTGTGTGCAAGGAGCCGACCAGCAGCAAGTGCAGCTGCTGCCACTGAGCCACTCGCCTCTGCCTGTAAATAGCTGGCACGCTTCGGGGATGGGGGGTGGGGGGCACAGAAAAGCCAATTTTTTTTGGTTTTTCATGTTTTGTATTTTCTGTACCAGTGGTGAAACTGGATGGAAATAAAGGAGTTTGTCTGGAGGTATGAGTGCTGCCGTGGGGCTGAGTTGGAGGCTGAGCATTTTCGCCACTTGGGATACCTGTGTGGGAATTGTCGCTGTGGGGTGGGAGAGGGCTGCTCACAAACACCCCCATGTCCTTCCCTAAGTGGGCTCTGCACCTCCTTGGGGGAGAAAAGGAGCTTCACAGGGCACGGGATGGACCTCATCCTGCATATGGGGTTGCTCTGGGCATCTTTAAGGTGCTGGTCTCGCAGGGAGGACAGGTGACATACCCAGGACTGTGGGCAAGCGATGCAAGGAGGGGCTTCAGTCCTCTCCAGCCTTTCTATGGCTTCATGGCAGGTGCCTCGGCACCACACTTGGGGCTTCTTTGGGTGAAAGACCTTATGGGAGCAAGTGTGGTGGGTGGGAGGGTGATGTGTGCTGGCAACATGCACGCCCTGAGCTGCTGCTGGAGAGCACTTGGACCAATTCTAGTGGGGACAAACCTCCCTTCCTCAAGAGCTCATGCTTTGCAAACCCCAATCAGTTGCAGAGCAGATCCATCCCCAAAGGGACACTTTCCCTACAACCTTCCCATGCCAAATACCTACAACTACAGTGCCTGGCTCCTGCTGTGGGCATAACCTCCAAGCACTTTTTTCCAGCTCATTTTCGGGAAGCACCTTGCTTAAAGCTGCAATGACCTCCAGATGCAGGAGGGCAGGTAACCACAGCCATAAATGCAGTGCTTGGCTGCCTGGATGAGGGGTGGCTGCTGGGATGGGGGAGGGAGGGCAGTGGGAAGATGCATGGGATGTATTTTGCTTCCGAAAGTCTCTGCCAAGTGAAAGAGTCACTTTTTAGGCACCTGCTTGCCCATACGTGTCTTCTGGGTGTGCCCCACCACAGATGTAGGTTCCCAGCCCTGCTGCCCTCACCCCTTTTGTGCCTCTTCAGGCAATGGGACAGATCTACCTGGCAGGAAAGCCTCCTGCAACCCTTGGTGACAAGGCACCAGGGACAAGGGAAAAGACAAATTTAAAAAACAGCAAAATTGGCCACTTGGGTAGTCCTTTCTGCTAGGCTGGGTGGCACAAGGTGGGGTGTCTGCACAGGGGGAGCATGGCAATACCAGTTCCAGGGATGTTTCAGGCATCTGGGATGATCCAGGCTCACCCCGTCCCCAAAGTCTGCCCCACTTCGGCACATGGCTCTGCAGGGGGTGCCCAGACTGCTCAGCACCCAACTTTGCCAGTGAGAAAAGCAACATCCAGCTCAGCATTCATTTGCCTTTTAAATGTGTTGCCTTATTGCATTAGTGTGTCTTTGCCTAAGCAGCCTCCCAGCACTGCTTGTTTCAACAGAGGTGTAGTGCCAGAAATGGGTTTTAAAGGTCTGCCCTGCCCTAAATGAATTTAAAAAACAATAAATCCCGTGGGAAGACGCTTTGCTGGAAAAGAAGACTGGCATGGCTCTGCTGCTGGAGCCATGTGAAACAGGGCTGCGACCCCGGCCACTGCAGCGGAGGGGCTGCAGACTGAGCCCCCCGGGGCCGGGCGCCCGCACCAGAAACAAAGCCGGGCGCGGATGGGGTTTCCCCTCACAGGAAGCGCCCCAGGCATCAACCGCTCCCCGTTCCCAGCAGCGTGCCAGGATGGGACGTGGGCACACACCTCTGCACCCTGCCGGTGCCAGCCTGCCCTGCCTGCTCCTGGTTCTGCCTGCACACCCGTCTGGCAGAGGTGGGGACCCCAAGCCTTGGTGCCCTTTCCAGCCTCCCCAGGAGGGATTTGGGGTGAGGAAAGCCACAGGACCAGCGGAATGGGTGCAGGCACCCATGTGAGAAGCTGGTCTGGGAGGTACCCGGTGCCTACCCTTGCCGGTGGGTAGGGGCTTTCTGGTCCCCTCAGGAGTATTTTCTATTAAAAAAAAATGGTGCTTTTTGATAAAGCAGGAAGAGCTCTCAGCCTGTGGACAGCTCTGTATAGTGGGAGGGTGAGGGCAGCCTTTGCTTGACGCAAGTAGATGCTGATGTGCTTTATCCAGCCCCGCGAAGAAAAGCCCAGCTCAGTTTGCAGAGTTGGTTTGAGGTGACCATGCATCCCCCCGGGCATCCAGGGGAGCCAGAGCAGGGGAATCCTGGGTGCACTCCCAGAGGGGCAGCCTGCAGCTGCCCACGGGGCTGCAATCAGTTCCGCTTCTTCTGGCTCTCTGTGAATCCCAGAGGGTTGATGGATGTCCGTGACCCCGCGTGGCGCTGGCATACGCCATGTGCCGGAGGGACACGTGCCCTGTGCAGACAGGATGTGCGCTCTGTGCAGAGTGATGCACTGTGTGCAGAGGAGACGAGCACCCTGCGCACGCGTGACAGGAACCTCTGTGCTGAGGGGACATCGTCCTGTGCCGAGGGGACAAGCGCTGTGTGCAGAGGAGACACGCACCCAGTGCAGAGAGTAAACACACCTTGTGCAGAGGTGACAGGTGCGTGTGCACAGGGGAAATAACACCCTGCCCTCAGGGGACGTGCACCCGCGCAGAGGGAAAATGTACCCAGTGCGGAGGGGAAATTACAGTCATCGAATTGTTGGAAAATCCCTCTAAGGTCATCAAGTTCAGCTGCTACTCCAGCATTGCCAAGCCCACCCCTAAACCAAGTGACACATCTACATGTCTTTTCAATCGCTCCAGGGGTGGTGACTCCACTGCTTTCCTGGGCAGCCTGATCCAGTGCTCGACAACACTTTCAATGAAGTGTTTTTACTGATATCCAGTGTAAACCCCCCTGGCACAGAGAGGAGAAGCACCCTATGTTCAGGGGATGGGCACCCAGTATGGAGGGTACAGGCATCTGATGCAGAGGGGACGCCATCCTGTGCATCTTGTGCAAGGGAACAGGCTCCCTGTGCGCCCAGTGCAGAGGGACAGGCACCCACAGAGGGGACGGCACCCCCTTCCTTCCGTGCAGAGCTCCCGGCTCCCGCCACAGGAACGGCTCTCCCGGGCGGCTCCGCTCCCGGTGCCACCGAGCCCTTCCACAGGGATCTGCTGCCACCTGCCTGCCCGCAGCACCGCCGCCCGGCCGGCCCTGGCATCCTGCCTGTCCCCGCTTCCCCCGGTCCCTGCCTGCGTCTGCTCTTTCCCAGTCCCAGCCCTTCAGGGTGGTTGTTTCCCCATACCGCCCCAGAGGGCACCAGCGCCGGTCTCCGGGCGGACCAGGACTCTCCTCCTCGCTCTGGAAAGGTGCCCCGGGAGCCTGGAAGGGCTCTGGGAGAGCTGGGGTGGCACGACCTCCCTGCCAGGGCACCCATCTCATCAGGACACCCATCACACCAGGACAACCGTTCCACTAAGGCATCTTTCCTACCAGGGCATCCATTCCACCAGGGCGGCCTTCTGGGGACAAGTGCTCCCCTCAAACTGGAGCCACAGGCAAGAATGTACCCAGACCCACTGAAGGCACTTTGCAATTGAGGGGAGCGACTGCAGCTGGTGCCAGCGCTGCCTCTGGCCTGGGAACTGCTTTTTACACGGGAACTTTTGGAAATAGAGGCTGTATTAATGGGCAAATCTGTCCAGCTTTGAAGGTTTGATGGATGATGTTTTGGAACAGTGGCAAGGTCCAGACATCATCTCTTACACAAGCAGGCTGTTGGATGTACTCTTGTGGGTCCATGAAATTCCCAGTTGCCAGATTTTGCCTGACAAATCCTGTGACGTTGGCAGTATCTGCTTTAAGGGTATTATGTGTGTGTGCCCAAGAGGGGACCAAACAGAGGACCCTCAGGACACCATTGCACAGGTGATGGTGAGTGTACCTGCTGGCTGTGAGTTTGTTTGTCGGTGTATTTGGCCATAGGAGGCAAAATCGGGATGAATTCTTTATCCTCATTTTACCTCCCAAGGAATCAGCTCGCAGACGCGGTTTGCCAGCAAGAGTTAGCGGTGACTAAGAAGGGAGGGGGAGAATAGAGACGAACAACCCGATGCACTTTATTTCTGTCTGATTATCTCTTCTTTCGGTGATTTCGCCGCAGCGCGGCGCGAGCAGCGCGGGGAGGCAGGAGGCAGCCTCGAACCCGCGGTCTCCGGAGGCAGCCGCCCCCCACCCCCCCAACATTCGCTCCGCGCCCGCCTCCGAGCGCCTCAATGAAGTTGTTCTCGCGAGGGGGCGGGAACCGGCGCGCGGCGGAGAGCGGCGGCTGGGCCAATAGAAGCGCGCGGCGCGGGGAAGCGCGGCAGCTCAGCCAATGGGAGCGCGGGGGAGGGCGAGAGGGCAGCCAATGGGGGCGCGCGGCGCGGGCACGGCGGGCGCGGCGGGCGGCGCGGAGCGCAGGTGAGGTGAGGGCGCCGCGCGGGCGGGCCGGGGTTCAGCGTCACTCCGCCTTTTTCCCCCGCTTCTTGCCCGCCTCCGGTGCTCGCTACCCGCTCCCCCCCGGGTCCGGAGCCCCCGGCAGCCGCCCCGCGTCCATGGCTCCCTCTCTGGCCCGTGCAGGCCGCTGCGGCGGGAGGCTGGCTGAGAGCGTTCGCAGGCCTCCTCGTGGGCCCTCCTGGGGCTCCCCGGAAGCTGCTCCTGTCAATAACTCGCGCTAACGCAGCGGGGCCGGCTGTGGATGCGCGAGGAGGAGTCTCCTTCCGAGCGGGTTTGTGCTGGTCGGCAGTGCTAAGCCCGGCTGTAGAAGGGGAGTTTAGTGTTTAAACGAAGTGCCATGCTGGTGCTTCAGGAAGCAGAAGTTCGTTGTCTGGGAAGGTTTCAGGAGAACGGATTTGTGTATGTGTGGGGTTTGGTGTCTGTTTCAAGTTCTGTGCATGGGGGTCGTTTTTCACCACTGTGTGTTTACTGGTTGGTTCCTAGGAATTGATAGAATGTTAAGGGATTGGAAGGGACTTTAAAGCTTATCTAGTTCCAACCCCCCTCCCCCACCACCACCATGGGCAGGGACACCCTCTGCTAGACCAGATTTCTCAAGGCATTATCCAGCCTGGCCTTGGACGCTGCCAGGGATGGGACAGCCACAACCTCCCTGGGCAACCTGTGCCAATGCCTCACCACCTTCACAGTAAAGAATTTCTTCCTAAATCTAAATTTCCCTTCTCTCAATGTTTATCTATTAATCCTTGTCCTATCACTACAAAGGTTCCTGACAAAGAGTCCCTCTCTGGCTTTGCTGTAGGGCCCTTCCAGATACTGGAAGGTTTCTATGAAGGAAGTGTCACCTGCTGTCCAGTGAGCAGTGGTGGTGATTCATGAAAGGCTCAGTGCTTGGCAGCCCTGCCCCTGGCTCAACTGCTGTTTCATGGCAGATTTTGGTAAGCATGTGTGTCCTTGTAGTTCATAGAATCATAGAATATCCTGAGTTGGAAGGGATCCACAAGGATCACCGAGTCCAGCTCCTGGCCCTGCCCTTGACATCCCCAAGAATCATGCCATAAAACAACCACAAAGTTGCCAGGTGTTGCTTTAATACGTGCCTGGCAGGGTGCAGAAGGTAAACCATTTATGATATTGGGGGCTCTGGTCTATTTCAGATCAGTAAGTTTGCTGCAGGAGAGGATAGGTGTCTTTAAACACTTTACGTGGACCGTTCAGACTGCCCTTGAATGAGATTATGAACAGGCCTTGCCCACTACCCCGGGTCACAAGTCCTTTCTACCAACAGCAATACTGACTCCTCATGCAAAACAATGAAAATGACTTCAAGGATTTCTTACAGCACACTTTGGCTGCAGAATTCTGTTCCTGAACCTAAAGAATACTATTTGTTTATGGTTTTCCCAGAGTCATTATAAAGTGTACAGAGTAACTTCCTTTTGCTGTTTGGTCCCGGCTGCAGACAACAGCCAGACTTCTGTGGTGTTGAACTGCCTTTGTGTTAAACCTTGAGCTGTGGATGCACTGAGTATTTGGTATCTGATGAGCAGCTGCTGTGGAGTATCAGGTGCTATCTGTGTTCCAACATTATTCTAACTGAGAATATATGAACAGGCTTGAATTAAAGTCTGGGTGCAAAAAAAGGCTGCTTCTCTTCTGCAATTTGGTCATGTTGTTTTAGGGACAGTAGTTACAGCATGGAGAGCTAAGGTGATGGTGACAAAGGAACACCAGCTCCTATGTGCTTTACTGCTGTTTCACTTACATTGTGTCTTTAAAAGTTTTCCTACTCCTTGGGAAAACTTACAAATAGAAAAAACTTAAAATTGCTTGGAAGAATGTATGTGATTCTGTCATCTAAGTTCATAATGTTTCTGTGGTGCTGGTGTGACAGGAAATTCAGTGAGGGGGGAGGATATGGGTTTTCATGTGTAGAACTTAAAATACTAAACCAAGTGCTCTATATAATGAGGGTCAGTTTGCCACCCTGTGGAAGTTAGTGCCCTGCTGAGTTGGATGCTTAAAAATTAAGTGTTTGGAAAAGAGGGAAAGTGGTAAGATGACAAAACTGCCAGCTGAGTCAGTTACTCAGAACAGTGGGGACTTGAGACCACTATGAGGAACTTAGGGCAGATAAAAGGAAGTGTTGACAAATGTGTGATAGTGTGTATTGGTAGAAATCACTTCAAATGCCTACTCTTCAGGTCCAGTTTAAATAATGAACAGTGTAGAGAAGCATTGTGTGCCCTTTCTTGTCCTTTCTCACAATGCAAGTAACTCAATGTTACTGCCTTTAAAACTTGGATAAAAACCCGTTTTTGTTCAACATACCTACTGTAAGGGCTCTCTGGGGTCATAAGAAGATTGGACTTCTGCATATCTACCTACAGATGAGATGAAGAAGAAAATATGCAGGACTGAAAGCCTTTTTATGGGAGGCAGAGGAGCATTAATTGATCCGTGGTGGAAGAAACAATAGGTTTGGAAGGTTGTTGTGTGGTCTGTTCAGGATTTTCCTGCATATGCCTTTTGTTGCAGGGGGAACAGGCTGTTGTGCCAGATGGGGTACCAAATATAGCTTGAAGCATTTAGGTATTTGGTTTTAAGCTGGCCTACTGTGATTTTATTTGGGTTTAGTATAGTTAGGATATGGAAGTTTTCCCTCTGTTAGGTTTGATAAATATTGTTGTGTTTTTTAGACAACAGGATGGTGTGCTGAAAATGTGCAGCAGATATTTGGGTTGTACATTTGTCCACCTGCTCTTTGATTTTCATCTCTGTGTTTCTTAATCAGTTCCCCTGTCTGTAACATGGGGATTATGTTGCTGACTTCTTCTCTGAAATGTCTGGATGTCTGCTTATGCCAAGTGCCATGCGAGAGCTGGGTGTTATTGCTGCTGCTCAGACAGAATTCCCCGGGCCTGCAAAATGGACCTTTTACTTATTCATGTTTAGCTTAGTAGACAGAAGCTGCTCCACTCTCTGTAGCAGCCCAGGCTTGGAGCCTGTCAGAAAAGCACTTTTACGTCAGGTTTCGGCTGTAGGAAGGAGAGCATTGCTGGCTTGCTCTTACTACTTGTGCTCTTGTATTTTCTTTCCACAAGAAGCTGATCCTGACTCATCAGACTGGGTCTCTTGAGCAATTTGAGGTGGGAGCCTCTTTGAGAGGCCAACACTAGATTTCTTCCTTTTTGTTTCCTGTTTTGAAGAATCTTTCTGCAACTTGTGGAACTCTTGGTTCATCAGCTACTCTGAATGTAGTGGGTGATGCTTTCTTTCTCCTTCTCCCCTGCGACATCTTCTTCCTTTCTTTTTCCCAGAGCACTGGAAAAATCTAATTTTTTTACTATTTCTCGAAGTTAATTGGTTAGTTGACACAAACTCTGTCAATGTGTGAAGTACAACAGACACTTGCACATGCAGTGGAGTATTTCAGCTTTGTGTCTTCCTGAAGCTAGTACAGAAAAATGTTCATTATGGCTGTATTTGGAGTGGAATAGCTACAATTTTCTTCCTTAGGTAGCACTGTAGTGCTGTTGAGGAGTTTTTTGGGTTTTTTTAGGTAAGAAATCATCAATTCTAATCAGTCTGAATAGACTTAAGAAACCTGTCATCTTTTCTGTTTTCTTTCTGGCTTAAACTTAGTCAACTTGTACAATATATAGTGCTTATATGTGGTTTTAAATGTTGGGGAAATTAAACTGGGGTTTAATGGAGTCGTAGTCTAATGCAGCAGTTTCTATCGATAAGTCATCAAAGTTGTTTTATGGAAGAGCCTTTTCAGTCCTGGCTTTTAGCCCAAGGTCAGTCTGGTTTCACCAAACTTAATTTAATTTCTGACGTATTTTCTTTCCCTTAGGTGTCAGTTGTTGCATCTTCCCCCCCAGCCAGACGTGAAAATCTGCCATCGCTGTGCTCGTTACTGTGGTAGCAGTTTCCACCTTGCACAGCAGCATGAAGAGTCAGACTGCAGTCTCTTGAATGCAGTAAATTCTGTCGGGGTGGAGACACAGTTGTTTGCGCTGTTACGAATATACAAATATTCAGTCTAAATGTTTGAATTCTGTCACTCAGAAAAAGCTGTTTAGTGTTGGCTCTCTGAGCTTTGAGATGTTGCTTCCAGTGCTTGGTTATAATCACAGGTACTTTAACTTGTTCCAAAATAACCAGTTTATTCTGTATTTGCTGAATTGGGTTCAGTCTCACACAGTTGTTGCAATTGTCCTACACAAGCAAACTTATGTGACAGACCTTACGTGGTATTAACGTCATGTGTGCAGCTCAAAAGTTCAGGTTTGGGAGCAATTATGTTGCACTGATTTTTCACTATTTTGGTTTCAGCACACTGAGAAGTTGGTGCTTCTTACACTCCCAGCTTTTTATCTTGGTAATGAAAAGAGGAAGTGGACCAGATCGGATCAAATCAAGCTGATGTCTGTGTTGTTCTTGCAGTCACTGCTCCTGGAGGATCTGATCAGTTCTTAAATGTACAGGAGTGGCTGTTCTGGTCAGTGTCTGCCAACAGAGGCTGTTCCTGGCAGGGGTGCATCTGAGTTATTGCAAGTAAACACTGGAAAGATGTTCTGTACTGCATTGCAGGGCATGAAACTGCTTATTTCCACCCTCCTCCTCCCTGTTCCACTCCATCTCGGTGGCACGCTAATCTGTTCAAACAGATCCGGTCTCTGCTATCTCACCTGATTAGCAAGTCATTACAAATACGATCATTCCCTCCCCCAGCTTTCCAGAAGTGTGTGGGGAGTGCTTGTGAAATTCTCCATTCCTGGATGCTGCTGTAAGGGTTTGTCCTGGCACCCAGGCAGGAGGGATCGGGTTTCTCTCTCAAACTGCATATGTCTGAATGAATCATCATGCAGTGCTTTTAAATCATTTGTCCAGACAGAGGAAAGCACTGCTACTGCTGCTGGGTAGTTGTACTTGGGAACGGTGGTGAGACTGAGAACGTGAGGAATGTTCAAATTCTACTGTAAAATTGCTTTGGTATGGTTGAGGGGTACCAAGAAATACTTGAATTGCAGGCTATTGTTGATTTGTAAAAATCCCTGTTTTCTTCTTAGGGGGCTCCCTTGAACAAAATAAGATAGTCTCCACTGATTTTACTTTTGAGTAAATGATAAACAGCTGGAGTTAATACTTGAGATCTGGTTTGACTTATTTGATCCCAGGCCCTCTGAGCTTGGGTGCAAAAGCTGTGAGAGAGGGACTGTACTGAAGATTTCCATCTCTGTAGCACCATTCAGCACCACAGATTTCTGTGATCATCTGTGGCTTTACAGAGGTGCCTGATGCTTATTGCTTATAGCTGGTTTAGCTGCAAACCGTGATTTGGTGTGTGAAACTGAGGTTTTGGGTTTCATATTTCATTAACGTGGACACCATTGCAGGTACATGTCTTTTTCCATAGTGATCCCAAGGACATATGCTTTTGTCCTTTCTGTAAAAAAAACAGGCTTCATTCTGAATTTAGAACGGCATGATGCATTTAATGCCTCTTCTGTTACAGCCCTTGCCTTGTGCTTTAATTTCTTTAATTAATCTGTCATCTAGTCAATGCAAGGAATTCTCACACTGGTAAAACTTTCTGCAGGCATTGAATTTAGACATCGGTCTTCTACACTGGAACAACATGCACTTATTTCTTTTGGCTGGGGTTTAATGACATATGGAGTAACACATTTTAATAGATAGCTAGTTATGGCTGTCTGTGCGCATCAATAGCTCAACTGTTTTGCTGTTAATTTAACTTCATGTTTATTTGTGTTTTCAGCCCTCATATATTCCTATGCATACACATGTATGCATCTTTCTTTATAATATATAAAAATATAGAATCATAGAATGGGAAGGGACCCATAAGGATCATGGAGTCCAGCTTTCCAAGCACTATATTTATGTGTGTATGCAAGTAGTTTATAGCTAAATTAGTACCAAATTCTTCACAGGGACTTCTCTTCTTTCACTCTCCTTTGTATCAAGGCAAAATATGAACTGTGATATGGCATCTGCATTCCACTTCTGACAGGTCCATAGATTGTAGTGCTGCAAGGGAAAGCTCTCTGAGGCCACTTGAAAGGATTTCCTTGATGTTTAATGCCTGGGGAGGATAGACAGTGTATCCTGTTCTAGAAGACCTACTCTTGCTAGTCTATCTGTGACCCTACAAGTGTAGAAACTGTTCATAACTGAGCAAGAATTTTCCCTTTTTCTCTGAAGGTTTCTGTGTGTCTTGAGGGAAACCTGCAGCAGAGATGGACACGGAAGGCTTTGGAGAGCTGCTGCAGCAGGCAGAGCAGCTGGCAGCCGAGACAGAAGGGATCTCCGAGCTCCCGCACGTAGAACGCAACCTGCAGGAGATCCAGCAGGCAGGGGAGCGGCTGCGTTCCCGCACCCTGACCCGCACCTCCCAGGAGACTGCGGATGTGAAGGCGTAAGTACAGAGCACTGACACCGGAGACTCTGCACACAGGGTGGAAGCTGTTTACGGGTTTGGTTTCCGACGTGGGGGGAGTCCTGCTGGGAGAAATAGAATGACTGCAAAGCTGTTTTTTAGAATGACTGCAAAGCTTGTGTTTTGGCTTTTTCCTCCAACCTTTCTCCTACTTCCAAAAAACAATAGGATAATTGAAGGATTTATCTGAGGAGCTACTGTTCTTGATTTTGGACACTAAAGCCAAAAAGTGCAGTACCTTGTTCTGGCTGCTGCTGAAGATGTTTACCAACATGGTGTACATTTTTTTTCTGTTTGGAAGGACTTGGCAGCTGTGCAGCACTGCAGTGGAACAGCAGAAAGAGTTCAGCAGGGCTGAGGTGTTTACACAGACACATAGGGCTGTTCAAAGTTTGGTTCTGTGCAGTTTTTGTAACACATCTGGGAGCATTGTCTGTACATGGCTAGCTGCTGACCTAAATATTGCCAACAAGTCTGGGTTTAGAGTTCTGTCTGTTCAATACTAATTTCATATTTGTACAATTTCTTTCTTATAGATCGGTTCTTCTTGGGTCTAGAGGGCTTGATATATCCCACATTTCACAGCGACTTGAGAGTCTAAGTGCAGCCACTACATTTGAGCCTCTTGAACCTGTGAAGGACACTGACATCCAGGTAGGGACATTTCTGACATGTGAATTACACTGCCCTTGCCACTGCCATTCCTGTGTCGTGGTTCAGAGCTATTCTAAGGGTTCTGTGGAGATAGACTTGCTCTCTGTTTAATTCACTGGCTAGAGAAGTGCAGAGGAGAGATGCTACTTTCAATGCTGAAAGATGTTTGAGTTAGCCTTGAGAAGCAGCATTAAGTACCAAGATAACAGAAGTACTTTAAGTTCCAAATTCTTGCTGAAGTCAAGAGGAACTAGGTACATACTTATTCCCTTTGTGGACCTGTCTTTGTTGGCTTTGCCAGCCTAAATTGCCCAGGGATACCTCTCTCTCATAGTTTTGAAACCTTTTTTTATGTCTAATTGGAAAAACACATGTGGAACTACTTTTGAGGCAATTTTGAGGTGTTGGAATAGGGGGCATTTAAGTCAACAAGCAAAAGATGTGAGTATAGCTGTTTTCTTTCACTGTATCTCAGATGTCATAACCTTGTCTTGGTGGTAGACTGAATTTGCTATGGTTCAAATGCTTTATCAGATGATTTTATCTTGTAAAGTTTCCTGTAAATTTTCCCTGGGTGTCTTAGAAATTAGTGTGACCCATCTAGTTTTGCTTTCTGATTGTTGGCTGCACTTGCATAATATCTTTATGATGAAACCTGCAGTATTCATTACTCAGTTAAGAGCTGCTAATGGAATTAGTTGTGGGTTGCATTGAAGGTAAGAGTCTGAATTACTGATTAGTCATTTTGAAGTTTATCTTTTCTCTCCTTTCTGGCAGATGGCTCACTTAGGAGGGTCAAAAGAGTTGTAAACTCTTCTTTCTTTTTTTGCCAACTACTTAACTGCAGGAGGGGAAGGGAAGCATGTGAAATTACCCTATTTTATCTAATATATGTTTCATTTTAGCATTTGGTGCCATCCATTTTGGGTGGAGGGCCCTTAGTTTAATCTCATGTTAGTGTTAGGAGCCCTGTGGTCTCCTGTGTTCAGGCAGACTTACTTAACCCCAGTTTTCTAAGGCCTCTCTTTCACTGAAGATTAGTGCTCTCTGGAGACTTTATCTATTGCCTGATCATAGAGTGAGAGCTTTAAACCAGTGGCATTGTTCACTTTCTGTCTTTTCTCATTTTATCCCTTTGTTCCAATTTCTGATGTTTTCTTTCTAATTGGTGATTTTAAGCTTAGTACATGTCTTTCTTGACCTCATTCTGTCTAGATTTTTTTTTCAACAACTCTTGCCTCTTTTTTCTTTTTTTTTCTTTTTTTTTAATGTTTACTACTGCTGTTAATTCTTTGATTTCTACTGTTTTCCCTTTCTGCTATAAGAAGAATCTTAGTGTAGATTCTCAAGCCCAGAAGCAGTAGAGCGCTTGACTCTTTGGAGCTGAGATTTGTGGCATGTGAGAAAATGGATGTGATTGCATAATAATCACATTTTATATTATTGCTGGTTACCTAACTAAAATGTGGAGATTTTCTTCTTTCTTAACGATACCAGATCTCAAGGCTGTATTTGGAATGGTGATTGTGGTATATTCTGGTGGTGATCTTGGTATGTCTTCTTATCTCCAGTATCTTTTTTTAATCACCTTTGTCAATTTTTGAATGTATCCTCCTTTTCAGGAAAAGCTCCAAATTTAACATAAAACCAGTGGTTAATTGCAAATCAATGTGTTTAAATGGCCAATTCAGCCAACGAGATTCAGCCCTTTCTTCAGGAAAACAGCTAAAAAGTACAAATGAGAAACAGGATTAAAATCAATCATTTAAATCAAAGTTCCCTGTTTGCTGTTTTGAATCATGATTAAGACTAGTGATTTAATCACTGATAACTTTTAGGCCTCAGAGATGAGTTGTTATACTTGTGTGCTGTGAATCTTAAAGTTTTGTTGCAAGCAATGTGCAGAAAGCATTCACAGTCAATTAGCTAAAAGTGATTTGCAGGGGGAAGCATGGCAAGGGACTCCACTTTAGATCATCTTGGAGACACATGAGCAAAGTGTCAGTTTTAAATGTTTTGTCCCTGCTTGTTTTTGCAGTTAACGAGTGCAAGGATTTTATGTTGTCTTGCAGAACATCATCCTCTTCTCTGTCTGAGGATATTTGCAGTCACATCTCAAGCTGTCTGGCTGGTGTCAGCTGTGGTCTGTACCTGAAAGTTACTTGCTTAGAATATGGACAAGTCTCTGTACCCATCTGTAGGTTCTGATATGCAGTCATCAACACTTTAAGAATAATTTTTATTAAGTTTTTGTTAGTTATGTAAGAGGATCTTTGTGTTAGACACTGTTGATAGCCCTCTAATTATCTTTATTAATCAAGAAGGTCTTAAAACTTTTTGATGCCTTAGATAAAGATGTGCTACAAAAGTTTCTTTCTGTGTTACTGTTTCTTATGCCTCCTGATGATTGTTGCTATTTGTTTTCCTTGTTCCTAGATAGATTCATAAGGCTTTTTTGGATGTGTTGTGTTTGTTTTGGGCCAGATGAAGCTGTCCCTGTGCACCGTGTAGAATCCTTCCTCCATAAGCTGTTCCCATTTTATCTGGAAGGCAGTGTGCAGAGTTATATGAGGGAGGGGTCTGGTTTATTTCTTTACAGGACTTTACTGTTCCTCTGCTGTTACTCAGTATTTACATAGACATACAGGTAAACTTTAATTTTGTGGATTGGGAAGGCCTGTTCTGTTCTGCATCAAGCCCTCAGCCTGTGCCTTCTGACATTACCATTACTCTTCAACCAGCAAAAACTTCTTCACATATTTTTAATAAACTTGGTTCACACTTTATCATCAGTGTTGTAGACGCAACTGTCCTTTCTCAGACCTGTCTTTTCCTGATGCTCAACACAGACTCACAACCCTGTGTAGTTTGCAGCAAGTTTATTTAGCATTAAATGACATTTGAAATTTAATTGTCATTTGTAGATTCTTTAACACTTTATTTATTCTTGTCTGTGTGGTTCCTCATGTATGTCCCTTAAGCTTCCGTTTGAGCACTTATCAGTTCATAAATACTTTACAGCATCATTTGCCAAAGAGACTGAAACGTTTTTGAGGTAAGCACCTGAGACTGCAGGGCTGTGCCCTCTTCCCTCTGAAGCGGCAGTGGGACTGCACTGGTGCAGCCTCTGTGCACCACAACACAGGAGAAGGTGGTGAATATGGGCACTTGTGCCAGAGGCACAGACCTAATATAGGTTGGATATTAGGAAAAAGTTTTTTACAGAAAGAGTGATAAAATACTGGAATGGTCTGCCTGGGGAGGTGGTGGAGTCGCCATCCCTGGACGTGTTTAAGAGGAGATTGGATGTGGCACTCAGTGCCATGGTTTAGTTTAGTTGAGGTGTTGGGACATAGGTTGGACTAGATGATCTTGAAGGTCTCTTCCAACCTGGTGATTCTGTGATTCTGTAATGCACAGCCTTTGCTGACTGTTGTGGTTGTGTGAAGGCTACAAATATGATTAAATCTTTATTGTATGAATTTTAGGGTTCTGCTGGATTTTAAATTCTATCAAAGCTCTTACAGCATGAAAATACTCACGACTTCCTGCCATGTGTTCCCACGTCACTCCTTTGCATCTAGAGATTTTTCTGGCAGTTTGCTTGAGCTCTTCCTGCATTCTTACCTAAAGCATTTATTTATTGTCTCTGTTCCTTCTTCCAGTGCAGTCTGTTCTAGCAGCCTGTGGGAGGCCAGCACAGAGAGATATGCTAGAATCTAATCTCTCAAATGATGGCAATCAGCACTGCAGAAGGAGAATGCCAGGAAATGTCCTATTTCTTATATACAGAGTAAAACACAGCAAGAAAAATCAGAGGGCAGCATCCTAGGGCATGAAGTCCCAGGATGCTGGTGCGAGACATTCAGAAAGTCTTAAGAGAATCTAGGAATTCACCTTAATAGAAGTCGCAGCTTGGGCTAATAAGCAGGACGGACTTTCTGAACAGAACCTCTTTAAATGGTACTCTATAGTGCTGACTAAAAAGTGCACCAAATTGCAGCTCAATTAATTATCTGAATTATTTATCAGTTGTAAAATGTAGATTGCTTGCACATAAAAGGGTTGTGAGTCCAGAAAATGTCTCCCACTAGAGCAGTAGGCCCAGAAGATTATGTAAAAGGGAGGAGGCTTGCCATTAAATTACAGGAATTTGTATTTTTCCTCTCTCATTTCAAAGTTTATGTTATTAAATGGCGTGCTAAACAACAAACACTTTTTGCAGTAATTCCATTTTATAATGATTTGTAAGTCAGGAAAAATCAAGATTTTTCTAAATTGTCAGAATCTTTTCAGAATTTATTGTTTTAGTCAAGTGATTCTTGATCTCATATTTAGTGTGTATTTATGTGCTTGAGTCTTTTTGTTTCTTTTTGGCTTTTAAAAATCCGGGGTAAGGCTTGATCATGCAAACCTGTAACCCAAAGATGGGGTATGTGCATATAAACATAACATTGACATTCTGTTCAGAAAAGATATTTCTTCACTCTTCCAAAGATGCAAACTATGACATCCTCTTCTAATGAACACTGTCATAGCAGATCCTCTCTCAGGTCACAGTAATGGCTGCCAGAGGAGGAATTATTCCAGGACTGTGGGAAGGCTGTGTCATTGTAACATGTGAGGTGGGACCTGGCCCCTACACTTGTGCTGTTTGGTTTATGTATGGAGGTCAGAGAGAGATTCAGTTGCTGCGCTGTCACACTGATTTTTGGGGTACCAGGTAGGAGTTAGTTGCTAGATCAAGGTCTGATTTATTCCTGCTAAGATCGTTTGAGTGGTTACAGTGTATGTTATGCTTTACTGTGGGCTTTGTGTTTTGAACATGTCACTTGGCTTGATCCTAGATTTGGTCCCCTGTATGCTTGTTTTGAAAAAATCTAAGCCCAAAGTCATGGTGGTAATTTTAAAAAAATGGTTGTGCTCTTATTTTTCATGCTCAGTCCAGCTCTGTGCTGGTTTGTGAAATGAATGCTAGAAGCAGACACAAGCTCTCCTTGCATGCATTGCTTATCTGCTTAGAAAGTTTGAGGTGAAGGCCCAGCTCCATTACACTGAAGGAAAATTTTGTTGAATTGTCTCATTTGTGCGGGTTTCACCTTGGCCTTCTGATCCAGGCATAACTGAAATGAAAGGTTGTATGCTAGGGTTTGGTTTTGATTTCTGGGTGTGGATATTCAGAGTATTGACTGAGTGGCTCTCTGGAGGTCCAGATACAGAAATAAGAGCTTTTATCTAAATGAGGGCAGAGGGTTAGACTGAAATCTCTCCAAGTGGCAAGAGAGACAGACTGAAATTAAGTATCTGGGATATTTTGAAACTTTTCAAAGTACTGTAAACAGGTTTTGTATCAAAGGTAGCTTTGACTTCCATTTTAGTGTTGGTAGAATCTGGGTCCCAGGATGCTCTCCCCAGCCCTGTATGTTCTGTTTGTGTGTATGTATGTATATGACTCGTAATTTAAAAATTCTTACTCTGACATCAGGTACTGAAAGAGTGCATTATTCAACAGTTGAGCTCTTATTGCTATTTTATGTTACCGTTTGTGATATACTTTGTGGTATCTGCTAGAATAATACCAAAGCCTGTGCTAATCTACTAGAGTGTAACTAAAATCAGAGTTTATAAATGGAAATGCTGACGCAACCTTAAAGGGCCAACCTCAAGTGCTGTTCACCATCCATTGTTTGCATTAGCTTAGCCTGAAAATGCATTTTTCCTCTTGCAGATTTTGTCCTTTCTCATTTGCCAAACATTGATTTCTCCCCCCGCCCCCAAGTCCTTCAGTTCTAATGGAGCTTGAAATTAAGGTGGCTTTATTTTTCTGTCGCTTCCTTGTTCACCCTAATCGATGATGCCAGCACAGCTGTGGGGGCCTTTTAACCATTGCGGAGCCACGATGGTGAATGCAAGAGGACAACCTTTGACCCTGGTTTTTTTGGGGTTGGTCATTAGCTGTTGGTTTCTTTGCATTGCTGCAGTCCAGATGAAAAACAGTATTTGTGGTCATAGTTGGGAATTTTTCAAAAACTGTAGAAATGTTTGGCTCCAAAAATACCTCTCTTCAAAGGTTCTTAGAAGTCTTTTTTTTGTCTTTCCTTTACTAGCGCTTGCTAATATCAAACCCTGCTGTCTTCTTTGCTTAGGTTGGCTCACTGATTGCATTCAGGATTTGAGCCTTTGAGTACACATTTAGGCATGTAAATCAAGAATATAAATATACTGGTAATTAAATGTGGCCAGAGGCAGTTTGCACACAATTGAAGAAAGCAGTGGTGAAGAATGAATGAGTATTTTGACATGCAGCAAATGGAGCTAAGGGATGTGGACCTTGGAAATATAAATTACAGAAACTTCCTCAGCTCATCTCTGATGTGTTTGATATCTCCTTCTTTTAAGTAACATGTAACAATTTTACATAAACTGCAGTAAGGTGTAACAATTTTACATAAACTGCAGCCTCCCTGTGCTCTCTCCTGGGTGATGAGGCTTGCAGGGCCTCGGGCAGCTCGCAGCCCTGGCAAAGCAGCGGGGGGATCAGTGGCCTGTCTGCCACCTTCCTGACACTGACAGTCTCCCAGGGCTGCTCTGAATGGACAGGCTGGCCCAGAGCCTCCCAAGGCCTGTGCTGATTAAAGGATGCCCTGGAAAGTACCAGGGTATGTGTAGATTGGGATGTGACTAGGATTTAAGAGTGCAGGCTTCTCTATTTCATAGCCAGCATGGGGTTTTGGGATCTGTTTTGGTTTTAAGTTAACAGGAGTAAAACCCAACAAAACCAAAATACTCCCTTCTTTTTGGCATCAGGTAGGTGAGTGAATCACACTAAAAAAAAAAAAAAAGGAGGAAAGGAGGAAAAAAAAAAGCCCAAAATATTGGGAATTTTTTTTTTTTTGCTTGTCACTATTTCCCCTCACATTTGCAGTTTACATCTAAGCAGCAATTTTCTCTAGTTTTCATTACTGCTGTAGTGGCATGGTTTAGTGCAGTTTTAAATGACCATGGCCTTATTAACCTTAAAAACAAACATGCTTATCCCCAAAAAACCCACACCATGATACCTTTAATGTAGCATACTCAGGTGTTTCATTAGTTGGCCATATTACAGTCATTCAGTAAATACTCCAATACTGAATTATTTTAAATTTAATTTGTTTGCTTGGTTGCATGCTAATTGGAGTAATTATGTGGTGATCTTCCAGTTCACCATAGTTCTGATCATGGATTTCTAACCCTAAGGGGTTGGGAACAGGGAGAGAAGATACATGATCTGCCTTTCTCTTTCATCATGGGTAAATAAGAGGGTAGGAAAGATATTTCAGAACTTTATGCTAATGCAAGGTCATGAGATGGAAAAATTGGGAGCTCTTGTTCTAGTAGCTGTATTTATTGATCTATTTAAATTCTGCTATGTCCTGGCACATTTCACATTTCCTGTCTGCTTAATCTAGATATGCTCTTTGCATCTCAAATCGGGACAACTGTAGACCTCTAATAAACGTTTTTGTAGTAGGTACTTCAAACATCTTAAAACATACCAGATTTTGAGTCATAATGCTTGACTTCATTCCCCCTCCCCTGTTTTTCTTCTTTTGCTGTGTAGCTCTGCCCTTGTTTGAAAATGGTTCCAATTTCTAATTGAATGTCAACTCGTATTCCTGTGAAGGAGCAAATACAGTATAAAAGGCAGTTTGGACAATCAAAATGCAGCCTCTCCTGTGCTGAGATGTAGACATCTCTGCTTCTCTTGGTAGCAGCGCAGGATCCTTTCATAGCTGAAACTCAGGAGCAAACCTGGATGTGAGGACCTGAGCCAGAATTTCCCCAAGACCCTGCTTGTAGCAGTGTTACTATTGCAAGAAGTACTGAGGGATAATCATTGACTTTCAGGATCTGTGTTGCATCTAACCAGGAGGATGTCATTTCTGGCAGTGTGGTACCTCTTAGTGTCACGCTGTCCCATTAATTTAGTGCTCGCTGAGGTCTTTTATTGACTACTGACCTAGACAGTGTGTGCTCAGCATGTGCAAATGAACTGCTGGAATTGGTGTTTTCATGGTGCTGGAAAAATTTAGTAGAATGGTTTCATCTCTGCGTTTATACAGATTGGTGAGAAGAAACAATGCTGAGATGCAACCTGGCAATTTGCCTCCTCCACATATCATGTGATGAAGCACTTACTTGGAGTAAAGAAATGGTTTTATTTATTTATTTGAGGCTCAAATGTAGCTTTTGCAAAGCACAACTCCTGTTTTGTTTTGTAACTTTTTTTTAAACCATTACAAATAAAGCATAGACCTTATAGGAGAGGATTTGGAATTTTCCAGTACCTTGATTATAGCTCTGAAATAAAAGATTTGCAGGCCTGTGCTGGAATTTCACAGTGGAACTGATTATACAAAGAAGTCAACCCAGTTCACCTGTGCTACATTTAAGGGGAAAAAAGTTGTCAAAAATTAACAAGAAGGTCAGTGAGATTTCTAATACAGCATTTTGTGTAGTAGCAGTATAAGACCATAATTTGGTTGGGGAGGGTATTATTTTTTACATACTTATTTTTAAAGCAATCCAGTTGTCTCAGTGGACCTTGGTATGACCTTCTAGTGCCTCTGGGGAAATTGGAAATGGAAGCTCTTGGCTTTGGGAAGCCCTGCTCACAGCCATACAGAGCTCTTGTTGAGGGAACTTCTCACCAATGGCAGAAGCTTTCAGTCCCCATATTGCAGAGGGTTAATGGAGCTAAGCCATAGGTGTGGGATCAAAAAATTAATATTTGCCTATTGAAATCAATATGGCTTTTTAGCTCTTCTGAAAAAGAGGAGTAAAGAAAGTTTCTCAACTGCAGTAGGAAAAGAAGAATTCTGATCTTCAGCAAACTTGACTGAAATGAGACAGAGGGGCTTGGAGCTGACCTATAAGAGAGGTGAATTTGTTACCTTTCTCTGGAGCTATTGTTTTTGCAGGGTTTTTTGCTAGTCTTTATTACATGAGCATTGTCTTGACCGTCTTTCTCAACTAATCTCTCATGGTGCTGTGAGCAAATCATTCTTCCACAAGGGAAATCTGTAATGTGAGTAGGCCAGACTCTCTCGCTGAACTCCTGTGGTCACAAACAGCATAAAACCCTGGACACTCTTTTTTTCAGTGAGGCAGTTCATCAAATTTATTAAGAAAAGCAGCAGCTGCTGCAGCTCTCAACTCCCTCCCCTCCTCTCAAGCACCCCTCATTTACTCAAGCCTCTTGAAAGTGTTACTCGACTGATGAATTCCACTGGGGTTTATTACTAAACCATTTGCGTAATTTAGCACTCTGGGAAAGGCCACAGGTATATTGTTGTGCATGCCCTCCTCTCCCCCGTCGTAATTAGTCAGTTTGACTCCACATCCAAAATCTTAATCCTAGGCATTATTAAGCTTTGGTTTAAAACAGTAACTAGCTAAGAACTGTGTCAACTGTTTATCAATGACTGGGCATCAAACTGTGGATGTACTTAAGCTTCCTGATGCAAAACAGCAGCCTGAAAATTTGGCAGTTTGCAGAAGAAATGTTTGGGTTGTGTGCAGGGATGTTTTTTAACTTTCCTTTTTGAAGTCAAAATGAAATTCTTATTCCTGCCAAGATATGTTCCTGAGAGAAAGTTTCAGCCTTTTGAGGTAGAAATAAGGATACATGCATTTGTTTCTCTCATTTAGATTTTTGGCACAACTTCTGTTCTCACTGTCTCCTGTTTTCTTCCCTATCCTTTACTTCTCATCTTTCGTCCAGTCTGATTTTTTTTTTTTTCTTACTCCAGTTGTATTAATTCCCTTTTCTGCTGTGAATTCATGTATTACCTCCTCCCCACATTTTACTCAAGTCTCTGCTTTGACACTATTTTGGGTGCAAAAGAGTTATTTGTTTACTTTGAGCTAAAAAATTAAACTGCTCAAACAAAAAGCAGTTACTGCGAGATGTCTCATTGGTTTTCCACACATGTGGAAATGACTGAAAGAAGCTTAGGGAGATGAGTTGGAAATTTTCTATACCATTCCATTATTTGTATCACAGTAAGCATGCAAGATGCGTGGTACTTCCACCAAAAGTACCAAAATGCTTATGCAGCATTATGAGCCACAGCTAACAGATCATTTTTTAACCTAATTGGAACAGCATGCTTAATTGTTGCTTGGTAAAAATGGCTTGAGAAGGCTGGAGAGATTTAGTTTTAAAATAACTTTATAGAGGAATGAAACATCGTGTTGCTAGGTGGTGTGACTGCAGTGGAAGTCTCTGTGGACTATACTTTTCAATCATCAATTTTTGGATTATTTGTTATCTTCAGTGTCTACCATGGGATGGAGGTGGGAAAGGGGAGAGAGGTTTTGTCACATGTGGTATTTTTGAGGGAGCAAAGGGAAGGTTTGCCGGTGTCACACGAGTGCTGTTCAAAGGCTGATGAATGAGAAAAGGCAGTGGTAAACACCTCAGTGCTTATTTTCTGTTTCAGCAGCTTTATTAAACCTTTCTGAATCCTTCAGTTGGCTATCCTAGGCTTGATTCAGGGATATGGGATTAGCTGATACTAAAGTTGTCATAGTTGATTTCTTAAATTGCGTTTGGGACACATCTGTTTGGTTGCCTTTACGTGCTTACGGTCAGCACCAGGTAACTCAGAGGAGAAACACTGACAGTGATGTTCGTGAGGATATCTACTTGCTTTATTAGGCTTCACCTTGTTCCCTAGTGGTTAGAGACTGGCTACCCTGAAGCATGAGGAATCATATTTCTTTCCATAATTTCAGTGTTAAACTCAGCTCTAGGTACTGTCAATATCCATATACATACTGAGTTGTTTTTTAATCCCATTATGGTTTTGGCCTTGTCGTCTTCCTGTGGCAGTAAATTCCACAATCCAATTACAGATTATGTTAAAATTTATTTCCTTTTATTGGTTTTGAGCTTGGCATCATTTACACAGACATTATTTCCTTTTGTTCAGACCTGTACGAACTGGATTTCAAGATCTGCCCTTTCTAGAACACTTATTTTACTTAAAGTACCAGCTCTTACTTGGTTCCATTTTTTAATGTTGTTCATCCCAAAAGTGTTCCCAGACCATGTCACATGCTTTTGACAATTCCCCAAGTGTGTCCTGCAGTTTCTCTTTTGAGGGTGTCTGTCTAGCTTACACAGTGGTGTTGATAACACCAGTTTGTTTGGTTTTTCTGATAATGATGTTTGGTGTAGCCAAACTCAGTGTGAAAGGCAGAAGTAGTAATCTGTGAAGGATTTGATTTTAATCTCAGATAAATGGGAGTGCATAGGTGGGAATACTGGACAGTATCATGACGAATCCTTATCTCTAAACACAAGTCAGTAGGATTCTTTGGGCCAGATTCTAATGTCTGAGAAAAGAAATTTCTGAAGAGAATGGGGGAAGAAATGCAGAGGGGAGAAAAAACAAACCGCATTTCAAAAAGATGATAAAACCTGTGTGTTATCTCCAGATCCTCTGAGCAGTAATTGATTTTGCCTGCTATGGTTACCATACAGCAACTCTGAAACATTCATTATTTCTTTCCTGCCCCAAGGCTTGAAGCAGAAAATGGCATATTTAAATCCTTTTACTCTGTCTGTTAAGTAGATACAAAAACTTGAAGGTTTTAATGAATGTGAAATAAGTGCTAATACAGTAGTCAAGAGACTCTCCATTGTTTTGACTAAATGAGACCGTGACCATCTTTAGGTCCTAGTGAAAGCTAAATGCTGGAAGCTGGAGGTAGAGATACATCTCACTGTGGAATTACGCATTTGTTTTTCATAGATCTAACCCTGCTATATTTCTTTTAATCCCCCTCTGTCTTGATTTAATTTTTCCAAGGTTAAAAATGGCTTATCCAGAAAATTTGCAGCTCATTGCTAATGGTAAGAATCTTGATTACTCAATAGATACAGTGAATCAATATCACTTCTCTTATTTTTGTTTTGCTGTTTGACTTGAGGTTAATGTTTTGGCTTCATATTTCCTGGTAAGATGAACTGCATGACATTGCTGTGCATAATTAGTTGAAGTTGTGCTAAATGTTTTGTTGTTTGTCTGTGGTTTCGTATTCTTGGATGCCTTATTCTCTACTTTCCTAATGTCCTCTTGGTTTTTTGTTTTCCTCTTCTGAGGAAAACTTCGGTTTTGTTTTTTGGGGTTTTTTAAAGTGAATTATGAATATAAGCACTCAAGGTGGACAACCTCCTCTGGCTTGTTGCTGCAGCTGGGGGGAAGCTGAGCTGGGAATGATTCCCATCCAGTAGCGTGAAATCTTTGGCTGAGAGTTGATGGTAACTTGTTATATCCCTGTTAGTCACTATAGCAGAATTGTTAGCTCTTTCTCTTCCTTTTTCCTTATTTCCTCTGAGTTACTGTATTTGCTTTTGCCCTGCTTTGGCATTTTCTCTCAGAGGGATCTCTCCAGCGTGTAAGGGGTGTTACACTGTGTCTCTTGAAAGCTGTCAGAAGGCAGCTGGGAATCTCCAGGCCTTCCTGCCGCCTGGTGTGTGCTGGGTCCACCAGTCAGCAGGGCAATCCTCTGTGTGAAAAGAGTCTGGAGCTTGTTTTTGAAGGCTGGATAGATCTTGCTGATATTTAGGGGTGCTGGATTTGGGGAGGGAACATTACTTATGAGCCCTTCTATCCCCAGGAATGCCAGAAATGGAATGCCTTTTGCAAAGCATCAGCAGGAAAAGAGAAGCGAGTCTTGCTCATCAGTCAGAAGTTACTCCTATAATAAATACCCAAAGCTAAACTTTGAGAAATAACATTCTTCTGCAGCAGAATAGCAGAACAGATCTGCTTCTTGCAGGGGGTTGAATCTGCAGTGTGTCTTAAAGGTCAGGATTTAGTTGTTTGTCTCAACTGGATCTGTCTTCTCTTGGTTGTAAGTTTGCTCTGTTTGTCTTAGAAAATTTCTTCCTCAAACTCTTCGGCATGCATTGACTCTGAAGAAGTGCCTGTAACATTTTGTCTGTCTGAGATGAAATACTCATTTCCAGCCAATATATTATGTATTAGCAATGCATCCTGGCAACAAATGTTGCTTGAAATCACATATTCCGAGAGGAAGGTGGGAAGCGCAATTCAAAGACTCATGTTGCGGAGACAGCTCAGCAGAACATGTTGCATGTGGGAAGTGCCCCTGTGGATCCAGAGAAGGTTCATCATGCCATCTTGGAGGAGTTTCTAAATCGTTTGATTTTATGCAGATCTCTGAGGTGGATCCTTTTGCCTTCTGCACCCCTGGTTGGTGTCATCTACAGGAAAGAACACACCTTGGTACTGAGCATTTGCAAACCAGTGTTTGTCTTGTGGCAAGCGTGCTGGATGGTTATGCTCATCCAGAAAAAACAGGGTTTATTCTGATACTTTACATGAACCTTACCACGGAAACTTTGAAACTGGAAGGTCAGATGCTGAAGGAGGAGAAAGATGGCCACTGCTTAAAATGCAAATGGCTTTTGCTGGAGCTCTTTTATATGCTGATTAATTGACTCTAAGCAGTTTATACGGGCAAAGACTCGCTGTTGCACTGCACCTGGTGCAGGAGTTACAATCTGGTTGTCCATGCCACTGCAGGCTGTGCCTTCCCATTAGTGAGGCTCTTTCTAGTGTCAAAGGCAATGGTTTGCTGATATCATCCTCTTCCTAACTGAAGTTCCAGAGTGATAAATTGAAAACGATCATAACCAGTATCCTGTACCTCTCTGCTTTATGGAAAATGCGTGCAGTAGACAGTGAAATTGAGCATCTACCACATGTGACTAAAGAAAAGGTCTTTTTGTGTCTTTCACAATTTATTTTTCAGAGTGTTGCGATTTGTTTTTGTAAGCTGGATGTGTAGTTAATGCACTTCATTGAGAAGCTAAGGAGTACTGTTAAATATGTGAATTTGTGCTGGGAGAGTAGGTAGGCAGACCTCAGAGTTTAAACAACTCCCAAGCTTATTGATTTATTTTACTCAAGTTTTTTACATCTTGCAACAACCCTTTGCTACAGTTATAGCACTGGATCATTTGCCTTGCTGTGTAGTATTGACTAATAATTTTTTTTAAAAATGAACTTGCAGTTTCTAGAGCAAATCAGGAGTGACACCGTATCAGCACCACAGATGGCTCTTCCTTTGATAGAGAGGCTCCACGTGGTCACACAATAATGCTGCTTAGTGTAAGGCTGTTGGCACTGGGAAGTGCCAGATCTGAAAGGCTGAAGTCCTGGCCTTTCTAATACCGTTTGTGAAATCAGTGCAGTGAGTTAATGAATGTAGCTTTCATTGATGGGCACAGCTTTACAGATTAAATCTTGTTTACTCTGACTGACAGTCTCACAGCTAATTCCTTTCGACTCTTCCAGGGCCATCGTGAGTGTAAATAATTTAAGTATAGCCCTACCTTTTGAAGTGTTTGTATGAATTCAGAGCCTTTTGGTATACTGTGGTACATTCCATCAGAGTGATCTTACTTGTGGGATCATCAGAGCTCCCTTTTTCATTAATACCAAAGATTTAGTTAATTGTTACTTTTGATAGCCCAATGAAACTGAAAGAGGAAGAGCTGTCTTTTGTCTCACATTTTTTGGGTATGGTTTGGGTCTGGATTTTTATTTGTTTGTTTTTGCTATTAATCTCTGAACAACTTGCCTAGGTGCTACTAGAAGCATCTGCTGAACAAGCTGTTGATACCAGCAGTAGAAGCAAAACTCTGCAGGTGTCAGATGCAATGTCAGATTTCTGTGGTCGGTAGTTAATGTGTTTGTTACAAAAAAACCTTAATGATTCTTAGGATGTGTTATTGAAATATCTTTTAAAAGATTTTTTAATGTCATTTTTCAAGAGAAACTTCATCTACTTTGGAGCTTAGGTACATTGACAGGCCTAGGACATAGAAGCACAGGGAAATGAAGGCTGAGATAGGAACAGATTAATGCAAATCAGTATTGAGTGTAACTGTGGAGATCTCAGGACGGGAATCTCCAGCAGAGCTGCAATTCAATGTATTGAATTGGTAGAGTGTGCAGCCAGGTGGGGTTATTGGCAGTGCACATCTGCTTGGCTTCCACCTCCAGTTACAGCAACTTCCAGCTCACTGAATGTCACGTAGTTTAAAAATAGGAGCTGGTTTGGGCAGCACAGGTAGTGACTGACAGTAGGGAAATGTTGGCCTACAAGATCATGACTTATATTAACGACTGGCTAAAACAATTGGGAGGTTCAATTGCATGTGGAATATCAAAAGCATTTGTCCCTGGCCTTTGACTTCTTGAGATCTATATTGGGATCTAAGCAAATGTGTGTCCTCCATAGTTTGTAAGTGTCTAATGACAAATTGCATCTTACATTGTTTTATAGCACACTTTGTGAAAAAAAACTGAAATGGAGCCCAAGCAATTAGCTTTTGAAGACGGAGGTTATAAGTGAGATGTAAAAATGGAGAGTGTTCTGGAGTTTCAGGTTTTGGGTTTTTATTTGGGTTTTTCAGGGAAACTGAGGGCAGATTTAGAACAAGAGCTTATAAAGAGCCAAGGATATAGGATTTCAGCACTTGAGATTTATCTGTTTGTACTTGCTGACTGAAAGCAGCACATTCAAATCAAACCAGCAAACCACTGTTAGATGTGTTGTGGATGAACAGGGAATGGGGTTTTTTTCAGAGGTTCCACAGGGCAGAAGGGAGAAGGGAATGTCAGTTATAAACTTTGAAAGCAAGTGGCTGAAATACGTTCCAAGAGTATTTTGGAGCAGGAGTGCCAGTTTAAATATTTATGCAGTGTTTTATTGTACTGATTCAAATATTGAATAGCACCTGACCCTTGAATTTTTGGATCCTTGCCTGACTGGCACCCCCTGATGCATATATTTACTTAGAAAATGGCCTTCTGTGGCAGCTGCTTTTCATTGCAGGAAATTGGGAAAGCTGGATTTTGATCCAGTTTTTGTCATGATTTTTATGCTTGACTTTGAGTTCAAGAAATGTGTTCCTGTGCATCAGTTTCTACAGCTGAGAATTAAAAGTTGCATTTACCCTTGGCTCTCACAAGATTGTGAGATTCTGTAGTGGAAGCTTATATGGATATTTTCCTTTTTGCTGTTTTCGCAGACCTCTTTATTGTTCACAGTCTTGATCAGTATTGGACAACATTTAACTGGCTTCCAGTTCCCTCTCTCAGATACCACCAGACCTTGTGAAAAAATAAGGTTGTTTATTTCCATCAGTAGTTCACTAGTTTGGCAGTGCTGAGCAGCACAGTCCTTGGCTGCCCCTGTGGTACAGACTGTCAGCAGAGCTCCTTTCCCCTCATGAAACAAGAAACTGAAGCTGTGCTACAAACACCTGTCCACTGGCAGCTCTGCTGAAACCACCCTTTTGTCATTAAGATAGCTGCAGTGGCTGTCACCAGTCTGGTCTGGAGATCTTCAACTTCTGTGAGCTGAAATTGTGCAAAGACTGCTATTAGTTGCTGCTCTGAGGTGGAATTGTGGCCACGCAAAAACCCTTTAAGCTGGCAGTTGAGAGGTGGAGGCTGAAACTTTGGTCAATACAGCTACTGCCTGCAACCCAATATAATCATTTTGTGCAGCAGTATTTAGTAGTGTGGTGACTCTCACTTGAGATGGATTATTTAGGATGTGCCTGATGTAGAGAGTGTGAGCTGAAGCAGCAAAACCTAATGGTCAGAGGTTTGGCCTAGGCTATTGCTGCACACATACTCTGCTCCTGAATTTGGATCGTGCACTGGCAAACTGCTCCATGGTCTGTGAGGACTTGGGTATTCCTGCCCCTTTCCTGCCAGACTTGCAGCATTGGCTGCTTTTGCAGAGCTGAACCTCAAGATGCAGTTGTCCTGACTTCAAAATATCAGCAAAAAGTCTTTCCAAATTCCCAGTCGTGCTCTGTGCTTGTTTATAGCTGAAACCCCAGGGATGCAAGATGGTTTTAGCAAATAAATGTAAGGAATCTGTGGAGGGATTTCTGAAACAATCATGTTCTGTTTCCCTCTGTCTATTTGTGGACTCGGAGAAGAAAATGGAGAATTCAGTTGGCTTATTTACCCAAGCTATTAGGCTGGCTTAGCCATTCCATGATGAAGTTCCATTTCAGTACTGAGCTTACTAGGCTGTGGAGATAAAAATGATCAATTTGATTGTTTTTGTCCTCTTGTTTTTACATTCAGGTTTCACAGGATTCGATCAATGTCTGCCACCATTTCTTCCTGTAAAGCATACCCTGAACCTTTCCCAGACATACACAACTGCTCCAAGCATCCAAAAACTGTGGGGTTTTTCCCCTGTCAAGAAATACACTGGTGGCTCAGCATTATGGCTGTGGCTCCGACTGGGAAGCCAGAGTTGACTAAATTTAAATTATTTGTTCTGTTGCAGAGCAATATGGCCTGATGGTCTCGCTTTCCAGAGGGTGTCCAAAACTCTTGCTCTACAGAGGTTGCCTTTGGCTTCATTTGATCAAACTGATAGGATGGATATGTTGAGGGATTGTGCAGAACTGATGTTGTGCAGGCAATTAAAATCTGTGAATTGGATTAAAACCCAAATGCTAGTGTGCTTTGATGGGATTTTTTTTGTTTTCTTTTGACTGAGATGCTTTTTGGAGATAAAGTTGGAACCAGCTCCTAATTTGCAGTTGCTTGGGGCTTTGCTCTCTGAGGTTACTTTATTTTGCTGCTCTTACCTATTGACCTGCTTGATTAATTTTGTGTATGGACTTCTGTCCTTTTTATTCCTGACTCTTCCGCCCTGTCAGAACACAGTTGAAAAGCAATAATCTGTACAGTTCAGAGGACCAATTAGGTCTAGACTTTAAGATAAATGCTTAATGACTCTGAAATAGTATGTGCTTCATTTCTTGCTTCAAGACTTTTATTTTTTTGTAAGGAGCTGAGCTTGACAAAGAAGGATGAGGCCAGCGCCAGTTATAAAGGGTGCATTGTATTTTTACTGCAATACTGAAGTATTGATTGTTGACTTATTGATAGGCTTAATGCACAAGCATTTCCTTAGTTAGTGTTTGAATGTCCATTAAAATGTGGCTTGGTGCCAGAATATTGAAATTCTACATTTATAATATAATTTGTCTATCCAAAAGTACTAATGTGGTTTGGATTAAAAAAAAAGAGATAAATAGGCAAGTTTTGAGTTTCCTTGTTTTGTATTTGTTAACCTTCACATACTGAATTGAACCTCTGAGACACTGAAATACTAAATACTTCACTGTGGCTAGAAGTACTGGAAATTAAGGGAGACCAGAGAGCTTCCTGCTCTTCCAAGTGTGAGGGTAAACACTTGACAAAAGGTGAGGAGCCAAGAGTTTGCCCTCTGGATTCTGTCCTGAGTATTATTTAATCTCTCTCGCTTAGACTTGTAGCCAGGACTTAATGCAGTTCCTTTCTTGTCATTTCAGCTTCCCATTAAATAATAAAGTTTTGTAAGGTAGGGTTTTTGCCTGTTAAGAGTCCACCATTTAAAAAGAAATTACTATGATACTTTTGGAAGAAAAACAAAAAAAAAATCATTTTTCTGTCACTGGAAGTAGTGGAAATTGCTCCATCTCTGAGCAAATACCAGTGTGAGTGGTATAATTACCAAGATGAAGCTTGTGCTGGTATTTTTGTTAAAACTGACTTTTTTTCTGCCATGGAATATCTTGGGCTTAGTGTTTGTTTCCCCAGTGATCTGACCTCCATTCCACTGTTTCAATAGTCTCCCAGATCTGATAGTTCTGTTCAGAGGTGGCCATCACCATTGTTCACCATCTTTCCAAAACATACAAAGATGACGGAAAAAAAACTTTCAGAAAACTTTTTTTTCCCCCTGTGCAGTTCATATCCATTCAATTACTGTGGCTGCTCTGTGAAATTTTATGGTGATTTTTCAAAATTTTGAGTTTGGGTGACAGATGATGAAGCAGTTTAGAAATTAGTCTCTTCTCTTTCATACCAAGTGGGAAAGAGAGAACGTTACAAGCTACTTCAGATTTTCAACTCATCTTTGTGTGGAGTACAATACGATGTCTAAGCATTTGTACTCACTTTCCATGGACTCTTATATGGCATGGTCCCAGCTTACCTGACTTATTCAGAGGTTAGCTTTAAAAGGTAGAAAAGAAAGGACATTACCATATAGCAATTTAATTAACACTATGGCAACAACTATTTATAGACTTTAAGTGATTGCAATGCCAATTTAAGTTGCTCTGTTCCACTTTTTTAGATACTAGCAATAGGAAGAGATGATAAACTCCCTCTCTACAGGAGGGTGAGTTAGTAGGTGCCCCAGACGGCCTGGAAGGGGCAGGATTTGATTGTATTCCTCAAATACATAAGTCTCCCAAATTAGATAGCAAAGAAAATCTCTTGACAGATTTGACTTGCAAGAAAGGCCCTTGCTGATAATGGAGGACCGTAGGAAAAATGCATTTTGGGTGGTATTAAACTTCAGCAGCTGGAGGATCTTGTTTGGAACAAGTATTAATAAAAGTTTTCTTTAAAAAGGAAATCAAGTCTTCTATATATTTGCCTCCACCAGGTCCTTACTTCCAATAAATACACACAGGAATTAATGTTATTTGCAGAATCCTAGTTCAGAAATAGTACATGAATAATATGCTATCATAATTGAGTAGCAACAAATATTTTTATATAAAAGTATGCATTGATGTGTGTAATGACTGTGCTCCTGAAACTGCAGATCCACAAGGAAGTGTTTGCTTAATAGTAGGTGAAGAGTGGTTTGACACAAACCTCCCTGTAAATACATCTGCAACCTGTATTATAGTGCTCAGCAGTGAGAAGGATAATGCTTCACTGGATGTCTGTGTTCTACAGCATGGTGTGGTATTAGAGCTGTGATTCCCTGTGAAGATAGATGGGAGAGACCCAAGTTGTGCTTGATGACCAAAGTTAAAGCAGCTGCATTACTGGATGTACCTCCTGAGTGGTAAACATAGTGTGTTTACTGCTTTTCATTAGTGAAATGTATGTTTTGGAATCCTGTCTGCCCTCTTTGGATGTCCTCTGGAAGGATGTTCTGCAGTAAGGCTTCTCATAATGTACATCTGAGTCTGCAGTGCTGCAAGATCTCTAGGGATAGCTGAAGCCTCTTCTGATCTGTGTTGGGGGAAAGGATAAATGACATTTGGTGGTCTGTTTTTCATGAATATATAAGTTGTATGACATTAGTGAATCAGCAAAGTAATTTCACAGGAAAATTCTCTGACAAAATAATACTGGAAACCCGCAATGTGATCTTAATGCTTGTTTATAGATGCCGAGTGGGTGTTGTTCAGTGCAGTATCTGATAATACGTATCCAGCAACAAACATGTGAGCACACTATGGTAGAGTATCATAACCAGAAGGAACTTAGCCATTTTAGGCAAATGGAGCAGTGCATCCGTCTTGCTTCCACATTGACTGGGGACAGGCACTTGGTGTCTGGGTACCCGCCTAAGCCCTGGCTGTTCCTCTGGGGCTGGACAGAAAGTAAATTCTGCATTTCTTTCTGCATGGATCTTGCAGTATAGGCTCCTGTGTAGCAGGAGCTCAAGGAGGATTAACAACACATTTTTATTTACACTACTGCTAATCAGTCTTTAGATGCTTTAGTCTTGGCCACCACTGATCTAGTTCATGTTTGAACTAGTGACCTCTATTTGAAAGTCACTTTGTCCTTTTAATAGTTTTCTGAGTCAGCCTCTGTCCCTTCCTGAGAGTCTCTTTATCTACACACTTGAAAAGGTTGTTCTTTTTTTGTGAAAGACTAATCCCCATTTTGTATGGCTATGCACATTGCATTAAATGAAAGCTCTGTGTATTCCCCTCACTCGCCTGGAATGAGTCCTTGCTTTTCTTCTAATCTAACAGCTGGTGACTCCGTTTCAGTGGGCTTCTGTTACCTTCAGTGTTGAAGGTTTGGCTGGACAAATGAGGAGAAGGTGGTGGTGAGAGTCTCATCCCCTGCAGGCCATTGTTTCCCAATATCTACCAGGTTTATGTTCTTGAGTCTGACCTTTCTCTAGGCATTTGCTTTTACTGGAAGCATCTGCCTAACCCCATCTAGCTGACCTTAAGACATGTAGTATTGCCCATCCTTCATCATCTTGATTGAGTCTAAGATTTGATCCCTCCCATTTCTTTTCCTTCTATTTCTTCCCATTCTTCAGTTATCTCAGTGTTCTCACAATGTCTTTGCAAAGAATTACTGGGTGATAACTCAGAAGCAATGGTGACATAAGTACTTTTCAACATCAGAAGGGTAGAGATGTTGAAGGGTATAGATGGATAATCATTTGTAAAGGTGAAAGGCACGTGACTAAAAAAGAAATAGTTACTGACTTCAGTCTTCTAGTTTTGATATCCAGATGAAACCTCTTTAGCTTTAAGCTGTGTGTTTTGTGAGGGATTTAAGGGCAGGATAAGCTGTTCATACCTTTGTTGTCCTGTTTAGTCAAATTCAACAGATGGATGCTTTTATTTCCTCTGCTGGAAGTTGTATCCTCAGTATTATCTAATGTAAGATGACAAGGCAAGGAGATTCAGGCAGAGAAATGAAGTGATAAAACTCCAAATGACTTAATTTGGTCCACAAAGGGCAGATTTTTGTCTGTCTTTCAATCATGGCAATCCTTGATGGAAATGCTGCTGGGAGGAGACCTGGTGCTTTTAATAGGTATAGCTGCTTAATCATTCTGCTGATGACTATGATATAAAACCATTAACCAAGCAGACATGGCCATGCTCTGTGTGAGCCAGGGCTGGAGGAATCTCCCTTCCCAGTTGCTGGGTGTTCCGTGATCTGCTTGAACATTGTGTTTCCACTCCTCCAGGAAATGGAGAAGAGAACGAACAACACTGACAGATGTTAGTCATGTCACTTAATGCAGGACTGGAAGGCACTTGGATATTAATGTAATGAGCACAGTATAAAGACCTGAATAGAGTAGACCTGACTTCTAATTAAGCCTGCTGAGATGCCAATACTGATTTCAGTTGTACTTTCGCTATGAGAAATACAAGGATGGTTTGACAAAGCAGCCATGCTCTGCTGTTGTTCGCTTTAAGTAGAGTGCTTGTGGGTGTTCATTTCTCATGCTGGCCAGCAGTTCTAGTGCCACTTTCTTCAGAGCTGGCAGCTGTAATTAAAGGAAAAGCACAAATTTAGCTTCTCATCTAAGAAAAACCTAAAATGCTGCCTTCATCCTGGATTTTCACTGCTAATTTCAGAATGGCATGGCATCCTATCCCAAGCAGACATCCTTATGCATTCTGGGATTCAGCAGGTCTTTTTAGGTCCATCACTAGTGTTTGTTGCCTCTTGGCACCTTGTGGTTTCATATGGGGAGCTGTCTGGATTCTTTTGGCAGAGAATTGAGAAAGTTGTTCTTCCTGAATGTTGGGATGCTGCTCGAGGCCCATATCTTACGTGCAACTTGCAGGGTGGGCCCATGCCTTTCAGAGGGAACATCCTTTTTGGCAGCACTCATCGTCATAAGGGGTGAATGCATCTATCTTCATCTGTCCACTGTTGGTGAGCAAGCTGAGAGCCACAGCTTCTTCTGTGTGCCCAGTCAGGCCCTGGACTGGAAAGAGCTTGTGCTACGTGATGTAACATGGCCAAGGATGGTTCTGAATCTGCAGGCAAGTTTCTGTGACTGCACGGATTGAATTGCTGTGGAAATTAAAAATATGGACTTGGTTCTGCATATGTGACTCTTCTTTCAGTGTTGCAAGTCCATGTATAATTGCTGTAATGCACGTGGCAAGGCAGAGCTTTCTTCTCTCAGACCTCTCACAGCTGATAATATAACCCTGAAGAAACAAAGGTAAAAGCACAGAATTATTTCTGCTTTCATACATGTGGATGTGCATGCGTTTCCGTGTAGTGCCTTTTGGGCTTTATGTGATGGAGAATTTGGAGACATTTTGTGAGAAGCAGGGGCATTGATAATTGCATTCTGGTTAATCATCATAGAAGGCTCATGTTTGCTCCTAGCTGACGCTTTGCAGCTTCTGCCAGTTAATAATTCATTGCTGGACTGTGTCAAAGAATGCACTTAAGTCAGGTTCCTCCATGGATTGCCGGCATCAGTAGGAGTCAGAAGAGATGAAAGATGGGCTTAGTGTTTGACAGCCATTAACTTGGTGTGGGCCTGTAGGCAGTGTTAGGTGAACTTCATCATCCTGTGCTTCCCTGTGTTTGGGAACGTGAGGGATGTGGGAATTCAGCTTCCTGTGAAGCTGTGTTAGAATTTCAGTAGCCAGACAGAAGAATGCTGAAATAAGGTGTGAATATCAGTGGCCATATGGTTATAGTTTAATAGGCTATGGGTCGAGAGGATTTGCTTGCCACGATGCTGAAGTGACAGTTTTATAAAAGAGCTATTTCACTACGAGGTTGAGTTGCTTTCCAGTGCACGGTGCCAAACCTCCCAGGGAGAGTGTGCTTTTACCACCGAGAGTTGAATTTGGTCATGTCGGTGCTTACAGTCATCTGCAAGAGGGATTGACATGCAGGGTTTGCACATAAAAAAGGGGTTAGCAATCTGAATTAAAAATTAACACATTCTTCTCATAATTACAGACTTACAGCAGGCTAATGCTGAACAAAAGAGGGCTTCCCAGACAGAGTTTAATGGCCCCAAAGCAGAGCCATCACTTCTCTCCCCCCTCCTTTTAAATTAGCATTGGCATGTTTAAAACACTGCTCAAATTCTGCTGCAAAATAGCTGTTTGGCTTTCAGTTGTGGTTTTTGGTGGTTTGGGTTTTTTTAAAGGTGATTATTCTTTTCAGTGCTAAAGATGGAAAGTGGTTTGCATATTCATGGCACATTATAATTTTGAAAATAATCTCCTAGTGGATATTTAACAATGGCTTTGGGTAAATGGACACTTGTTGCGCTTTGTTTAAACGATTACATCTCAATTATCTTTTGATGGTGAGAGCATGGGTAATACCCTCGGTTCTTTGTCAAACAGGCTCTAATTAAAGCTGGTTCCTGCACTTGCCTCTTGGATAAATATGGACGTGAGGTAGTTCAGTGACACTCTGTCAAATTGCCGAATTGAGTGCAAGTTCCCCATTCATCCTGAAAAATGATACCACTAATTGGGGTGTGGATGGCAGTAACAGCACTGCCAGTGTTGGTGCTAATCCCCTCTGCTTGGCTGGGCTCCCCCCACCTCTTCCCTGCTTGGGACTGGCACTCTTCTAATTTTACAGGCTTTGTGTTTCACTTCCCCCTGTATCCGCGTGGTCACACAAAGCACTAGTCCTCAATCGGTTCTCTCAGGGGTGTTTCCCGCTCTCTGCCTTTACATCCTGCCTCTTGTTTGGTACAAATTTAGTTCCAAAGCTCTGTTGTAACTCAGGTCTCCTTTGAGCTCTGTAACAAGCCAGCAACTCCCAGTGTGAGTGCATTGGTGGTTTTTCCGCTGCAGGGGGATGCCTCTCTGTGATGATGATACTGGATAGTACTGGAGCTGGTCACTTCCTAGTCCTAGTTTTTGTTGTGCCTCTGGATGGCTCATTTGTCTTAGTCTATGAAAGTTAGCCCATCACAACAAAGCCCAAATTCCCTGCTAGACAGGCCAGGAGCATCATAATACACTCAACCTGACTTTTTGCTCTGCACTGCTTGTGTGTGAGTATAACTGTATTGATGTTAAAATGTTAGCCTGGGTTTTCTTCCTCCTCTCCTCAACCTGCTTGGATTGGACTCCTGAAATATCTTGCTGTTCTTTCTGCATCTCTCTTGAAGGGGTAGGATGAGTGTGTGGAGCTGAAGGCAGAGGAAGAGACCTCGCCTGTCATTAATGCTGGATAATCACCCTGCCGGCCTTGCAGAGATGACCAGCTAATGCTTTCAGGCTTTCTCAGGAGCCAGTATGACAGTGCAGTATTTGCTGCTGCTGCTACAGTGCTGGATTAAGCAGAGAAGAAATTTTGGGAAGGAGCTACCTATCACTGTTTTAGCTCACTGCCCGCAGTGTCTCTCAATTTTGCTGGCTAATGCTCACCGGCAATGGCAGACATTGAAACTGTAGAACTTCAAAAAGAAGCTAATACAGGAGCAGATCCAGGGATGCCATTCCTATTCTCCCCCTTGTCCCTGTCCAGTGCAAGACTGAAAGAAAAGGAGACTGTGATTGCAGACCACCATGTTTTATAATTTGTTAGTGGGGGGTTTTTAAGGTAAGGGTGATTGCATCTTTTGATTTTTGTAGTCATGATGAAGGAATCTCCTTCACTCCAGTGATGAAGCTTTACCTGACAAGGCAGGAGGTCATTGTTGGACACCCAGAGATGGAGTGAGGGAATCATGCTGACATAGAGGAGGATATTCTTACTCTAATGGCTTCTGCATTCTCTTTGCATTGTCATTCTGTTAGAGATATGATGCTTTCTACTCAGAAGGAAGACTTCTACCATTTTTCTTAGCTGTGGCCCAGCAGCCCTGAACAGTAGTTTTCCCTCTTCTCCTCCCACAGTCACATCAGAGTGTAGAAGTGATTGATGCGTGAGCTGACTGAACGCTCCACTAAATTGATTGCCAGTGAAACAGATAGCAGTTCCGACATCTTAGCTGGGTTAGCACTCACAGTTGTTTACACTAACAGCCATTTGGGGTGGGTAGTTTCTGTTCATATCCCTCAAAGCTGTTGCTTTAAGAAATCCATAGGTAAGAGTAGACAGTGCTGTGCTCAGCTACACCGGGAAGAGTTTCCCTGGCAATGCAATATATAAAACAAAGTACAGATATATAATTGCGCTGATTGTAATGCACAGATCTGCAGTTGCAAGTAGTTTCTGCAGTAGCTTTACATGGCCAGAAAATAACAGAGAATGTCTGTTGGTAAAAGCAGCACATTAAAGTTGTGGCTAGCAGCTCCAGATGGATGATTGTGCTCCTGAAACCCCTGGGAGGCTGCAGTCTGTCCTAAAGGGTCGACTGTCTCTCCAGGTACATTTACCTGTTTAAAGGTTTGGTTAGAAAGGAAAAGCTCTGTGTATCCTCTGTGCTTCTGTCTCTGCACCACTAGTGGGTTATGCAAACTAGAGGTAAGTAGGGGGAGAAGCAATCCAGAACCAGAGCAGTGTGTGTGAGGTGAGTGGCAAGTTACTGTGGCAAGCACAGCAGCAGGGATGGTGCCAGACATGGATGCTCAGAAATGGAGGAGGAATGCCAGAGGTAAATTATCCCTGCAAATGTATTAACCTTCCTCTCCCAAAAGGGACTTTGCCTGCACTGTGGGGTGTAGCTGGTTGTGATCAATAATTTTCTCTGCAATGCAACTGACTGCAGTTTTCCACCAAGAATGTTGGATTTGGACTTGTCTTCTCCACTCATGAAATGCCTGGTAGGAGGATTCACATATTCGGTCTTCATTTGATCACAAGCAGGGAGGGATTGCTCCTTACAGTCATTTGAGGAAAATCACCTTTAGGATAAAGTTTGCTAGTTTCAAAGCCAAAACACAGTGTAAGAGATCACTCTGCCACCTGTGAAACTCTGAATTGTGCAAGGTGCAGTGATGCCTTTGGGGTAGGGGAGCCTGAGCCACAGAGCACCTTCTGCAGACATAACCCTGTTAATGTGAATTGCTAGAGACTCCTGGTTTTTCCATATAAAATGTCCTGCACCATGTTTTCTGGTATTTCATGTCCAACATATACATTGCAGTGTTGTTTTAATTTAAACAGAGGTGGAAATAATGAATGGGTAGTGTTGGTGATGATTCTGTAGATACATCAGTGTTCGTGCACAGTAAAACACTCTCCTGGTAGCTTTTTGTTCTTCATTAAATGTAGACATCCCAAGCCTCAATTTTTTTGCCTGTGTGTGTTTGCATATCTAAGACGTGCATTTGTGAGCAGAATTACTGAACTGTGAAATGAAGTAATGTGGCAGCAGGGCTGTTGTTCTGGAATTTAAAAAGAAGGAACTTTGAATTTGGGAGTGTCACCGGCAGTTTGCAGACTGGAGCTGGGTTGGCATCGTGGGTTAAATGTGCACTTGGGACCTGTGACAGTAACTTCCCAATAGTGTTACACACACATTCTGTGAAACGCTTCTTCATGGCTGTACATTTGGCATATTAGCAAATGCATTCTTTATTCCTTTGGTGCTTCTAATTTTTTTCTTGAAGATGGGGGGTGGTCTGTTTCTCGATTTTTCCGTGGCTTTCTGCACTGTAATGATGGCACCATCACCTGACTGCTGGAATACACTGGCCTGACTTTAATCATCGGGTGACTGGCTCTTAGCATGGTTTCATCTCTGCCGTTTTACATCTCCTCTTGTAATTGCATGATTGCTTGCAGCATTGTTTTTCTGTTGGTGACAGTGAAAGGCACACGCAAGTATTTATGTAACCTTATACTTTTCCGTTTGATGTTTAAAGTGTAGATGAAGAAGTGGTACTTTGCAAATAAAGTTCTCTTTATTTGATTGTAAGCAGCATATTTTCACCCCTTGTGTGTAATCATTTGTAAGACAAGGTTATATATACACACGCTCTTAAGTATCATATGGAGGAAGAAGTAGGTTGAGCCTGTATGAATAACAAGGCTGCATTTCTGTAGTGCTGACAGTTTCATTGATGTATATATGCTTACAATTAAATAACCTGTGTAAAGCTACAAAAAAGAGCGATGTTTAACGTAAGTAGTATCTCCATCTTTTAACTGCTAAATAACCAAACACAGCAAAACAATAGAGAATCAAAGCTCCCCTTTAAAGAGCATCGACACCAATTAATATGCAGTAAAATTATCTGCCTGTACAAGTTGTACCTACAGCTCTGCAGGTCTAAAATGGCAGAAGCTTTCTGTTGCTGTATAAAAATCAAACTACCATTTATTTCAGCCTCATGGTATGTGCAAATTCATGCAGCTCAGTTAAGGGAATAGCTTCACAACTGGTGTTACAATCTGTGGCTGGAGTGCTGCATCACAATGCAGCAAATGCATTTTCCACATTAACCAAACATGACAGCTGAAACGATTATTAACCATGCAATATGTCGGAAGTCATCAAAAATTCACATCAGAGTAATTGCAGTGGCTCAGGGAAAAAAATAGTAGCATCTCTCTCCTCTTGCCTGCCTGCCGCCTCACCCCCTCCTAATTCCTACATGGTACAGTCCGTTAACAATAAAATATCCTTCTGTAACCTATAAACTGTTACTCCCATCAGTTACTGGTTTCAGACTGATGCTTTCCCTAGAATTTGAATAAAGCACCACTGGAAAAAAATATATAGGTGCTTTACGGGCAGTGGTGTTCAGCCGTGCAAAGCAGCTGCTTTCTTATTGTCTTGCTGGACTCTTGACTGTCTCAGCCATTTCAGGACTTGCAGGTTTGATTTATATTTTTTTTTTTAAGATGAGAAAACTTGAACATTAATAGAGATAGATACAGCTGTGTAAGCCTAAATACCAGGCAACTGAAGTGTGGCAGTTACAGCCAGCATTAACAGGTTTGTAACTCCTCAGTACTGAGATCTACAGGTAGGAATGTCTATCTTTTAAAATGTATAAAATGAGGGTAATAAGCTTGCTTTGATAAGAGAGAGTTTTCCTTCAGGTGTCTTGTATGGCGGTTTTTCTTTGTACTGTTGCTGCAGGTTGTTTTAATTTGTAGGTGAGTAATTAAAGAGAACAGGTGGGTAGTTTTGGAGAAAAGGTCCTTTGCTCACAGAAAAGAAACAGGAAGGTCTGTGCCTTTACCTTCCAATGTTCTTCGCTAGAACAGCTGTTGGGTGGGGCAGTCCAGCGTCTGCTTTGGGTTTCATTTGTGTTGCCTTTTTAAAGACCCTCTTGACATTGCTGACTTTGCTTTTCATTTAAGCAGAAATACAGTAGCATAACTTTCAGAATGCCTTTATTCCTGTTTTCTCTTCCCTAGGCTATGAAAAGTCTATGGAAGTATTTTAAACAAAAAATAAAGATGCTACTTGATTATGATTTTTCTTTTCTCCTGGTTTTCATTGTGGTGCAAAGATACTGGTCCACTCTGTTTCCCTGTTCTTACAGATGCACTTATGATTTATTTAGAAGACATGTTAAACTTTCTTTAATTTTATTTTGAAGTAAGGATTTCAAATGTGGGACAAAAATTAGAGAGAAAATACTTCTATTCTTTCAAAGCAAATGAAGCTACTTGGAGATTTGCTTTTTTTGTTAATTTCTTAAATGAGCTGGTAAAGCATATTTGCTTAGTCAACTGGAGTTTGCAGCCTAGATCCCACCTCTCTTTCAACTGAATAGGATACATTATGAAAAGGGTTAATCCAGTAAAGTCATAGTAAAGGGAAGCAGTCAGGGAATTAACATTTATATAAATGTGGTGGCCGTGACTAGCTGGGTGGGTGGCAGCTGATTTAATACTCTCAGATCTGGGGACTTAGAGGCTGCATGAAACCAGGAGCTCTGCCTGGCTTTGGTATGGGGACAAAAGTACAGGGTGGGTTGCTTTTTCTCCTTTCCTCTCAGTTCTGTTTTTGTATATGAAAGAAAGCAGTTTAATAAAACATACTGTGCTGGGACGGCACCTGGGCTCTTGCAGTAGAGAGTGACTTGCCTCCTTTGGTGCTCCCTCCCCAGATATTAAGGTGCCTGTGTGCCATGTTCTACACTCTTCCTTTTGTCAACTGAGAAATGCTCAGAGGGAAGACATGGAACAGTGGCATAGCATGACCAAAAAGTTGCTGCTCTCCAACCAGAGTACCTGAGCAATGGGGGGGGTCTTGCCACAAAAGCAGCTCAGCAAAAAATCACGTAAAGGACAATGAAATGTGTGGTTTGCCTGTGTGAAAATATGGAGGAAACCATCCCATCCCCACTGACCCCATATGGGAGACAGCTCAGTTATCCTTGCAGTTGGTACAGTGTGGCAAATTATTTTCCTTTGTTCGAAGTGGGTGGGAGACAGAGTTCAACTAAGCTCCATAAATTAATGTATGAAAAAATGACTGAGCCACTGTAATGAATAATTAGCTGTAGGTCTCTTATAGCAGGGTTTTCTGTGATATCTGTTGGCAGCATCTGGACTTGACATTTAATTTACATTAAAGTCCGAAAGCTTGTGTGCCTTGTTAATGCAAGACGCAAATAAAGGCATGCACTGCTAGACAGTTCCTTAGCCAGGGTGGAGTACAGCCGGAGGAGAAAAATGGAAACCTATTGTCTCTGGTGTATCCTCAGCACACCGGCCTCATGCCCCAAGTCTGGAAAGTTTAAACCTTAGGATTATTACACAATAGGAGAAATAAGCTGAAAAAGGATGAAGTGTTTATTGTAACGTTTTTATTGCAGCAGAGAATTTCAATGTATGCTTTTCTCTCTGAGCCCTACAATGTCTAACATTTTAAAATATAAATTGTATAATTATAACAGGCATATTCCAGACTTCTGTTTCTTACTTTAATGATCTGCAATTAATAATTAATATGTAATTTAAATAATTAACTTTGTGAAATGTATCAGTAATGTAGTAAAGAAAAACCATTTCTAAAGACCATGGCATGTTTAAATTCAGGATTTAAAGATATCATGACATGTATGAACTCCAAATTGCTTTCTTTCACGGTCAGTAAAATATTTATATTTATTCGAGGGGATAAGGTGTCATGTTGAAAATAGCTATTAGGTGAACAAAGTAGCTATGATTTATTTACAAATATTGAGGAAGAATGGGGTAGCTAACTTGGGCTTATTTTTTTAACTCAGGAGGATGATTTTGCCAAATCATCTCATGTTATTTAAGAGGGCTGAACTTCAAATTCGCACATTTTCTTCACATTCCAGTGTGTATTTAAAAAAAAAAAAAAAAAAAGAGCTTACATTCTTCACACTACAGTGAATGTAATCTTGTCTCTTTGTTGTGTTAGCCGCTGTCAGTGAAATAAAGTAAATTTAACTTGGGAAAGGTTTTCTTTCCCTGTGTGGGTTTTTCTGAGAGACTTCAAATTGCCGTAGAAATGTTACAGGAACCCCCTTTGTGGAGGTACAGCACTGGGGAAAGCCACCTATGCTGGTTTAGGATTTGCATCCCGGTGTAACTTGGTTGTCGCATTTCCAGTGCTGACAGGATTTTGATGTCTGAACCAGGCGTTGTCCCTTCAAGGCAATGAATGTTCGCTGCCTGCATCGCTTTCTGTCTGAAATGCAGATGGAGACTGGAAGATGCTGGTTGGCTTTTCTTTTCATGAAGCAGAAAGATAACTCGTGCTCCTAAAGAACGTTCAGGAGGGCAGTACGCAGGCTTTCAGCTGTGGGATGGGGGCACAGCAGCCGAAATCTTTCCTCTTGGGTCAGCCTGAGAACAGGGAGAGTGTCAGACTCAGTGCTGCCAGGCTCACTACTTGAATCCAGAGGAGGTGAAGAGAACCAATTTTTTTCATTACTCTTATTTTACCTACAGTTTCAGACTAACTTGAAGGCATTTAACTGTTTCTACACATCTGAAATTGTGAAGGAAGAGACACGGAAATATCAATCATGTTTTGGTTTTCAAAAAATCCCAAGAGCATCCCTGTTTCTCGCAAACAGCAAGGTTGCATGTTCCCAGTCAGACAAGCAGAAGGATAAAGCACTTAAAAAGGGGTGGGGGAAACTGAAGGACTGCACTAAATTTTTTAGAAGTGAATTAGAGGAGGCTGGGTGTTACTGAGTAGCAGATTTGTTTAATAATTTGCCCCTCTTGCTGGTGATCCATCAGAAATATCATTTTGGGATAGCGAATACATTGATTGATTGGGATGGCAGTTTGGCTTTTGAATGTGATCCTGAGAAATTAATTTTCTGCTGCCAGGTTAAGTGGGTTTTTGTGGTTGCCTGTATGTTAATGCTAATGTACAATTAGTCCAGCAGCAGACACTGCAAGCTTGTCTCTGTGCCTCCTTTATGCCTTTTGCTTCTCTTTTCAAACTACTCCCTTACTAACCAGTGTTTTCTGTGGGGTTCAGCGAGATACCTCCTGTAACAGGGCTGGACACTCCTCTTTCCTCAGTTGTATCAATTTTTTGTGTGGTGCCCACGGATTTCCAAGCTGAGCTGGTTACTCAGCTTGCACCATGTCGGGAGACTCCTCACCAGCTCTCGGTACAGGGAATTGAGGTGTGGTCTGCAATGGTAACTGTGCTCCGTCCCTGCCCCTGCCGTGCAGGGATGTGACATGGGCAGAAATTCCAACATAAAGGTTTCATTTGTCACTGTGTTATTTGAGCATGGTTTCCTCTTAGAGCAGAGAGAATGCAGAGCTACTTCTTGAGGAATTGTGGAGTAACCATGATGCTAAAATGGCAGCGAAAGAAATAAGAAAATGGCGTCATCAGTGAAATTGGTTTCGATGGCTTGATTTGAGGGCGTCCTGCCTGGTGAGTGGATGTTTCCAGCAAGAGGTATTACATTACAGCCTTAGTTATGACTGTACAATGAAGGTATTAAATCATTTAAATCTGTAGGTTTTTTCACAGTATTCCCTTTAAAAACATGATACCGGAGAGGCAGGTATAACAGCTTATTCTAGTGTATGATCAGAAATTATTTTTGTTTGCATGCTATAAATATTTTTACTATGGGGTTGCATTGTGCATCTCAAGCCCACTGGAATTATCTCATAATTTAATTTATTTAAAATAAATTCCAAAAAAGAGGCAAAGCCTTGAGTTTTGTTTTGATTGTGGATCTCGATGCGTTTGTAATTTTTGTAGGGTTGTATTTCTGATCACTGTGCTAATATGAGGACTTGTATGGTGCAGGAGAGAGGCTCTAGGTACTCATCATAGTGCTGAGCAAAGCCCCACACTACGGTCATCCTTCTGCATTTAAAAATGCTGAGAAAAACAGATAGCCATGTATTTGGAAACTTGATGAATGAGCTCAGGTTTGACTGTGTGGTCTGTTCGCTCTGTGCTGATGCCATTGCTGATGGTGAAACGCTGGTGCCACAGGAGATGGACTTCTCGTGGGTCCTGCTGCTGGTCCTGCTGGCCTGATTGTGTGTTCAGCTTCCCTCACTCAAGAAGTTGTGTTCCAAGTGAGGTAGCATTGTGTTTAATTGCCTTTGTGGTATTTTGGTTTCTTTGTCTTGATTAAGACAAACAGAAACACCATCCGAGATGTTTTCAGATGTAAAGTACCAGTGTTAGCCAGCTGAACAAGCTCCTTCTTAAGTAACGTCTCCTTCTGCCACAGTTGGCTGTCAAGAGTCTGTCTACCTTCTTTCTAGTTTTCTATTTTTATGTTTATTCAATTAATAGAACACAGAGATGTTTATATTCCTGAGACAAATCTATATATTACATTCAGTAATATTCAGGAATGTAAAGATAGTAATATCCTCCTCATTCTAGGTAAATTTTTTTCATTATTACTCCTCCTGTTCTTTGCATGACCTCTCAGCAGGTTAGGGCTATTCCAGACTTTGTTTTGTTATTGCACAGATCTCCTTGGTGCTTTGTACCTTGATAGGTCCTGGGATTCTTGTTGAACCATTCCCAGTTATATCATAGGGAGATGGAAAATGAGTATATGCCTGGGGAGTAAGACAGGATCACTAGAGAAAGTAGCACTGTTGTTTACACTACTTTTGTGTTGCATTAACAATTGCTGTCAAAAATGATTTGTGCAGTGGAGGCTGGTAATTGTATGTGAAAGAGAACCTCATTCTAATCAACTTTGCTGCAAAATTTTGGATTTAAAAATGTATTATCTTAGTTTTATGCCATTAAAGTATTTGTGACTTTGGAAAAAAACCTACTAAACCGCCTTTTAACAGCATTCCCATGTGCTGTGCAGCCCAGCATTACACGGCAATGGATTTTTAGAATCTGAGAATGAGAAACTATCTTGTGTAATTGAAGTTATTTTGGTTTCACTCTGATGGAGGGGAAAGGCAGAACAAATAGTATAGATAATTATTAATATTTTAATAATTAGGTACACTGTGTAAGTAGTATATAAATTATACATATTGCAATGGTTGATATATTGTGGGTTTTTTTAAAAACGTCCTACTTCACTCATTTTAATTGCACTTGGATTTGTTAAAGCTTGTAAATGTCTTTGGCATATTTTGTAAAACCTAAAATACACAGGAACACTGCAATGAATTTTCATGTTCTGTTAGGAGTTAAGCCACTCATAAGTACAGTTTTAAATGAAATACTGAAATCTCATAGTGCACAAACTCACTGAGCATCCTGCATTGAATTAGAAGAAACTAAGATTAAGCAGAGTCATGTTTCTTGCCAGCAGTGATGATCTCCATTTATACACGGAACAAGCAGTGCCACATAGCAGAGAGTTCAATTTTGGTGCTGCTGAGTGCCTGGTGCAATATTCCTGCAGGAAATGTGAGCAGTGGTATTTTTCTAGACATTTCCAGTGTGATAAAGCTGTGCTCCCTGTAAGTTTCATGGTAAATTTTGCTTCTATTCACTACAGATACCTTGCGCTCTCCTTGCCGGCCACATGCTGCAGATGTGTTTCGGAGGACTGCGGTTGGTTGTGGGATGTGGTGGTGCCTCTCAGTGCTGGGGATGGTTTGATATTAACTGATGGTTTGATACAAGCCTTCCGTGCTTAGCGGATGGTGTCCTGGCTGAAGTGAGCGCTAGGAGGTGTTTGTATTTCTTCCCTTCAAGCCTGTATTTCTGAGAAACACATTTCCAGTCTTCACTTGCCAGATTCAAACAGGCCCAGCAAGAGTCAAAGAGCGTGCACCATCTGCCCCTGCTTATGTTAGAGCTGATCTGTGATTTCCCAAGGAATGCTTCTTTCGGCAGTTTGAGTTTCTCCTGTCACGGCTAGAAGGAATAATGATATTTATCCAACACAGCAAAATACAGTGTTCCTGGATACCATCTTAAGATTACTGTGAAAACTGCATGAGTTTCACAGATCAAACAGTCTAAACCAGTAAAAAAATACAAAAACTACTACTAGATCTTTGCATTGCGGGCACTAACCTGCAGCAGAGAGCTCTTTGTAAATATTTGCTTAAGGCTCACTCTGTAACACAGATTAAAGACTGTGTTCGAACCTGGGCACCGCATCAACGCGTGCCGGTGGTGGGGTAGGGGAGCCCTGTTCCTGCCCCAGGGCTTGTCTCTGGCAAAGGGTGCTGCTGTGCATCTTCCGTGGTGCACACAGCCCCAGGGAGAGCCTTGTGGGCAAGTGGAGGTGCCCCTCTTGTTCTGCACTGCACGTGAGCTCCAGCCTGGCGTGCATTGACTCCTGCTGCTGCTGCGGGGGTGAGGCCCAGGTTGCTCCTTCTCCATCAGGAAAGGAGACAGTATTGCAGCTCCGCAAAATTTGATTTTGCTGGAGCAGGAAGCTGCTTAAAAACCCCTGAAGTACGCTTTAAAATTGTTGCTAGTCACGCAAGGAAGCAGGGGTGAAGCCAGGCTTTGTATATTTTAATGACTTACTGCCACTCAAATGCTATTGCAGGGTGGGGAAGAACTCTCCTAGCTTGACTCTCAAACCAGCTGAGCATGAGTATCGGCTACAAGTGTGGAGCACAGACACAGTACACAGAGGGATGTGATTTGACACCTCTGTGAAGGCAGGTAGCAGAGCAGCAGATCTTCCCCAAGCCCAGGGTTTGGCTGTATTAGCAGAGTTTTGTGTTCTAGCTATTGCTACGTGCTTTTCCCTTTTCAGCTTCAACATGGCTGTTGCTTTGAAAGTCTCTGATGCAACAACCATCTCTTAGGTCTTATCAAACTACAAAGCCTTCTGGTTTTTCCCTGCTTCTCCTGTTCAGTCAACAGGGAATTAAAAATGTTGCAGGATTTCCCACTCTAAACATGATGGTAAGGAAGTTGAGAAATGTATGTTGTAGTTTGACAAGAGCAGCTGTCTTAGGCATGGGGAATTTTGTATTGCTAAATCCTTAAACTGAACACCGTATACATCTATGGGATGAGGCTCGTCAGACCATCCTTCCCAGTGGACCTTTGTGTCTGTGTAAAATGATGCGTTCCTTGCCTCTCATGCAGCTTGAAGTGATACTGACTGGTGAGTCGCCTTTCCTTGGGTTCTCTTCCTCTCTGAGGATTTCTGTACTCAGACCCTCAGTCTGTTTTGGCCCCGTAGCAGTTTTGCCATCTGAAGCTCTCCAAGGAGGAAGCCAATTTCACAAATGCTCTTGGCTCGTTGTGCTTGGTAGCTGATCTTTGGGCATCTGCCTTGCTGCTTTGAAGGGCACAGTATTGCACAGGCCAAAGTATGTAGTGAAGCTGCTTATCTGCATGGCTTTAGCCCAAAAAACCTGATGCTTTCTGAAAAACAAATCATGGGAGGCTTATGGAAGCTTCCGAGATACGTTGGTGTCACACATACAAAGGAAGAGTGAATATACTGAAATACTGCCCATGCTACACTGGTGTGTCCCCATCCTCAGGAATACAGTAGTTGGGCACCCCATTTCTCTTCACCCTTTGGCCTATCTATTTAAAGGCAGCCATCAAGCACTGATGCTTGTGTCAGCACAAACAATAATTTAGATTTAAAAAGTGCCAGGTAGTTTTGCTTCATTTTCTGTTTCCAGAGAGAACACGGCCAGGAGGGTTGTGCCAGGGTACACCACCTCAGGAATGTGCTCAGATGTGTCCATGTTTTCAATAGGATTGTATTTAGCAAATCGTTTCTTAGACTTGCTAGTAGAAATAATAAATTCAGGTGCTTCACCTGGAGTTGCCAAAGAGTGATTTTTGTTAACTGTCCCTGCTGGATTCACTGGATCTCCTGGAAATCCATCACTTGGAAATATTTTAATCAAAGAGCAATTGACTTGAAATGGTCCCAGATTGTTCATTTCATTTTCTTCTTTCTTTCTGTGCCAGTGAAAAAGTACCCATTGCTGTCAACATCCAAGGCCTCAATATACTATTTGGCAACATTCGCCTTCTTGTGACAGCTTGAATACTAAGATCAAGTATTAAAAGTATGGCCTGGCTGATGAAAGTAATTAAGAGACTTCTCTCAGCCAGGAGAGTTGACTAACCTTATTTACTGCAGTAAATGGAAGAGACTTTCAGTCTCCTGTCAAAAAGAGACCATTGGTGCGTGCACGTGTGCCTTTTTGTACCAATAATGAATTACTGGAACACTCTCTTGCTGGAATTCAGGCTGGAGCAAGGCAGGTGCTGGTTGCTGTCAAATCAGCCTGTGTCAGTGGTTGTCTGAGATGAGAGGTAATAGTAGATCAAGCACAGGCTGCTGGGGTTCTGTCCTGCCTTCCACTGTGGGGCTACTTCTACAAACCATAGTCGAGTGAGGCAGAGTGAGACTGGATTTCAGCAAAAAGAGGAGACTATGAGAAGATCAGGCTGAAATTCAAGGTGTAAGAGATCCAAGAGGATCTGGAATGTGCTTAGGAAAGATGCTGAGAGTCAATAGACATGTAAGTGTAAGCGGGACTAACTGAGAAACGGGAACCTGAAGGTGCAAGAGTGGGTGTATTTCTATGCCTGTGTCCCTGTTTTGCAAACACCATCGCATCGGATATTGTACAAATGGTGTGTGGGAAACATTCAGCAGTGAGTGTTGCAGAGAACTGGTGATGGAGAAGAGTTATGCTGCTTCCCTTCCAAGCTAGATGCAGGAAGGATGTGTGGGAGTCAGACAGTAACAGAGAGGAAAATCAAAAACCACTCACTAAAGCAGGGCAGAGTGATGTGACATTAAGGCTCTGTGAGCTTTTTGCATAAACCTGCCTCAGGGAAGTAAGATTTTCATTTTCAAGCAAAATCCAGGCAACGTTGGGATCCCTCCACTGGCAGAGCTTGTGCACGGAGAGCTGCAAGGTGAGGCTTTCACCTCTGAGATTGTAGCAATCCTCGTGTTGGCTGTTCCTATCTTTGCCATCTGCCTGCAAAATAGCGTTTTGTCTCCTAACAATAATCTCTGTTCTCCTCCCGCTTTTCTCTTTGGATGCTGAATATGAAGCAATGTCTCGTTGCTCGTTGTACAATCAGCAGCATCTCCCCTGAGAGGGCGGCTCCTGCTTTGTGGGTCGTGCACTCCCCGTGCGTGCTGAATGCTGCACCTCCATATCCTTGTTACAGTCTGCCAGCGTTCGTGGCAAAGTCAAACCTTGCCTCTGGGACTGCGGAAAGCTTTTAGGGCAGATGTAACTGGTGAGCACAACCAGCACTGTTCACAGCCCAGCCTTCTTAAGAGGTACGTGAACCCTTAAAGTTGGGATTTCTGAGGACAAAAATTCTCTAATGTAAAGTGCATCTCTTCCATCTTTCTGCCCATCCTTGTTCCGGGGCTCTGCTTTTTCATGCAGCAGAGGTGCATTTGTGTGCATTAATGTGTGTCCGTGAAATCATGTCTGGTGATCAAAGTGTAGTGCACCACTAGGTGGCAATGCGATAAATCCAGGGAATCCAGCAGCCAGCCGGACACACCTCACTTTCTTAACGAGTGAAATTCTGGCCATCAAAGCCTGGAGTGACACCCCCAGGAGCTCTTATTTGGCCTAACTAAGCAGAAGCAGCTCGCACAAGCAGTAACAGGAATTGCAGCATCAGTTACTGAAACTCCTTCTTCTGAGATTTAACAATTAGCCTGTAATTAACTGAAGCAGCAATTGTCATGCTAGAGTCATAATGTTTAGCACAAGACATAGGGCAGCCTTTTTAAAATGTACCTCTCCTCAGTGAGGCATTACAGATATTATTTGGAATGCGTGAGGATTTTCTTTTGCTAAAGGAGTAGTTTTTGAGATTGAAAAAGACAGTTATCATCCTCTAATTGGCATTCAGTGTAATGTGATCCCTTAAACGGACCTAGTAGAACTCTCTAGGAGCTGGGTGGTTTCATTAAGATACTCAGCCTGGATTAACTGACATCAAGGGAAGTTCAAGCACATCTTAAATTACTCTGTTGATTACTATCATTGCTGTGTACATTTCTAGGCAGGTACCTGTTCAGCTAAGGCCACACATCTCTGCAAGGAAAGAGGGGAAGACCAAGGGCAGGAAAGGTAGGACTTGTATCTCTTGGGGTTTTCAGGAGCCCAGTGCTCACAGAGCGAGCAGGGAGCCAGGCATCCAGGACATCTGCAAGCTCACACCCTCCATCACATTCGGAGAGCTGTAGGTCTGCATCTTGGAGACAGTGGGCTGGTTTTGCCTGTAAAATTAGCAGTGTTATTAGAACACAGCTAACATACTGTTCTCTGTAGCAGCAGATCTCTACCATCAGAAACAGGTTTGTCTCTTCTGCTCATCTATTGGTGTGTGCTTTGAAGCTCTAGAAGCATTGCTTGTTTTAATTACAGATAATTTTTCTCCATTTTAGGTCGGAGGTGGTGAAATGAAAAAAAAAAGAGAACACAGAAAACTTGTTGCCCTCCCAAAGCCCTTCTACCCATTCAGGCAGGGACAAGCCTTACAAGGCACGTCTCCATCTCTCTCCTGCGCAGAGCCGAGGCTGGGTCTTGGCCCAGTTAGGTGACTGCGGCAACCCTTGTCTCAGTGACAGCTGCTTTAATAGTTGGTCCCCAGATGTGTGCAAGGAGCTGGATTTAGCTTCCTTTTTTTCAGGTTGTAACTGTGATTTCTCTGTGGGCATTGTCTAAAAATAAAGCAGAACCTGTTGGCTGGTGAAATGAAGAATAGGCTCGGTAGCAGTGACCGCTCTCTTCCATGTGTAATTCAAGGGCTGTTTCTGGGGAACTGCACCGCACGTCTCTCAGAGGATGGCGGCTTATCCTCTCTCTGGTGTACAGAAAGGGGTCACGTTCTTATTTCCAGCTGAAGGGGGTCACAGCCTGTCCCATGTTCCTCAAATGCTTGTTCTACATATTGCAGAAGGAGAGGGTGCAATGCCCTTTATTTCACATGCTGGTGCTGGGGAGCAGGAAGGCAGGCAGCACACCTATGTGGCGATTTCCTGCCAGATTGCTTCAGGTTGGGGAGATTTCAAATGCTCCTCACCTCCCAGAGCTTAGTATCACTGTGATACTTGTATGTATTACTGCTACAGGACTGTTTCTAAGACCTACCATAAATATATTTTTCCAACAGCTCAAATCTCCCTGTGTCACCTCAGGAATTCTTTGCAGGAAGATGGGGAGACTAAAAGGAACAAAGCCCTCCTGATTCCTGACAAATTCAGTTGGACACTGCTGCAATTGTGTTTTCTCTATGTAAAAGTGTAAAGCATGGTCCGTTGAGTTCCCACTCTGTGGGTTTGTTAGCAGCTTTTGATTTTAAAGTTGCAGAGTGTACAGACTTTTAGGATATTAACACTTAATGGAGTTGATCATTTATAGTTGATTACTTCAGAGGGAGACAAAGGCTTCTTTTTCTTTTTTATGACCTGAATAATGATTAAGTTGAAGTCTGGGAGTACAAATCAACTTGGTTTATTTAATTGGTGATGTTACAGTGAAAATGCAAAATAAATGTATTCACGTTGAAACGTGATAAACGTATCCTGATTGTTGTCCCTGTGTGTTACTGCAGTTTACCCCACAGCTACTTGTTTAAAGTTAAAACTATTTTACATTTCCTAGTATAGGTCATAAAAGTAACCTTTGGGATAAGGAGCGAACAGCTCATCTAAATCAGTTTGTTCACACACACCTGACCTCTCTGAGATTTACTAATATACTGAAAATTAAAAATACAGTTCTTCCTTTTTACCCACTCCAGCTGTATTCATGGAGAGAAGCTGTGTGATAAACTTTTTCTGTATGCTTTCCAACTGTTTAGTTATTTCCATCCTTCCTCAACTGACTATTTTTAAGGCTCTTTTTCACAGTTCCTATCGGTCCTCCAAGAGCTCCACTTCTGCCTGAAGCTGCCAAGTCAAAGACTCTTTTATTTTTTTCAGCATACTCAAGTCCAACAATCTTATCTTGGCTTATCGCTCCCACCAGCTTTCATCCTAGCTCCCTCAAATGGAGAGCAAGAGGAAGCAGATGCTGGGACACAGAGATAAAAGAGAATAGAAGCAGGACATTTCACTAGGATTTAATGCATATTAAAAGAGGGGATTAATGCGTTTTCATTTTCCCATTGCTCTGGATGGGCATCTTACTGTACCTCTGGTGAAGTAAAGTGACCTTTAAACTTCTTGGGACTGGACTGCAGAGAGAGCTCTGAGCATTTCTCAGAGCTGAAAGAGCTGAGTACTACAGTATGTATCTGATGTTAGTGCAAGGCTGATTTTTTTGGCTGAAGCTCTGTTTCTCGTTTTCTGCAGGGATTCCTGAAGAATGAAAAAGATAATGCATTGCTGTCTGCCATTGAAGAGTCTAGGAGGAGGGTAAGTTGGAAGAAAGCACCGTCATTTTTTCCTGAAAATAAAAACAGGAGAGGTTTGTGGAGTCCAGTTTTCTTCCCTTGAAAGGGATCAGTACTTAGTCTGTAAGAAAAAGACGGAGTTAGCCTTTCCCTCTTTGAGTCCCGTATCTTCACCTCTGGACAAATAGTTATTTTGAAGATCATCTGAGTAGCAACTTGTTTTCTGATAAGAAATTGATCTAATCCTGTTTCTGAATCTACTTGTTCTTTTGGTATCTGTCATATTCTGGGGCAGTGATTTTCACAATTGAATTATGCAGCATGGAAAAATGTGTCCTGTTATTTGTCTTAAAACTTCTTCTCGGAAATGTCATTCCATACTCCTAGTGCTCATGTTATGATTGTTTCCCTCCATGTACACTGGTGGCATCAGGTGTAGAGCTGAGCCTATGTTTCTTTGAAATGACAAGAAAAGTACATGTAAGCGTCATTAAATTATTTCACTTACATAACATTATGCTGTAACTATTAAAGCATATTTAAAACCCTCTTGAAATTGTTATAGTGAAGGTACAGGTAAGACCTATATCCTGTCATGAAAGTATAAAGTGAATTTATGTAACACAACAAAGAAACAGAAATCTTACGCTCTAGTTGCATGCATGCACTGTAATTAAATGCTTGCCAAATGTCACTGTGTCTTATCAATTCATTATTTCTGAGGAACATTTTGCCCATTAATTGACAGTATCCTAACAGTGAACTGCAGTGAAATGAAAAACTTAGTCAGCCAACCAAGACATTTAGTTACGTACGTTGCAGCATGGAGCTGTGTGAATAGGAAAGAAGACACAATATAGCTTATTGTCTATTTAGAATTAGTGGAGATTCTCTTATTTCCTGTCCTGGTATCCCTGAGGCTGTTAGTCTCACCCCAACAATAACAGAAAAGGTAGTGAAGCATCTTCTCTATCCTAATGCTATTGCCAAAATAAGGGAATATTTTCCTTGCTGAGGGAAAAGCTGTTTCCTCCCATATGTTCCCCAACTGATCTGAAGACAGTGTAGCACATCAGCCATTTTAAAGGTAAAGGTTGTTTTTTCTTGGGATATGATATTCCTGTGTGCTTTCCCAAGTTATGTTCCTGATGAAAGAGACTTCCTGATTCTTTGACATTGGCTAGTTTTCCCTTACTATTATTATTTTTATTTTATCCTATTTCCCATTTGAAAGAAAAGCACACTGGTAAAGACCTGAAAATGATTGTGGGCAATAAACGCACATCTTTGTTAAGAATGCATCGAGTCAGACCTTTGTAGCCTCCAAGGAGGTTAAAAGCTAGTGGTCATCAGAGAAGTTCAGTCTCAACAAACCCCACGGATCAGTGATGACCTGGATATTGTGTGTGCTGCTAAGTTAAAGGAGGAAGCCTGATTTTCGGCCTGTTCAGATTCGTGTGCTGCGATGCCATGGAAGAGACACAGTTTCCCTCTTTTACCAGCTGGGGGTATGTGAGAGTTGTCTTAATTCCACATACACCTACTTTCTGAATCCCCTTGTACCTGAACAGGAAGCCTGTTAAAATAATATGCAGCACACCATTAGCTCTTGAGGGCTGACCTGGTTGATTTATGTAGTTGCTATTTTCTGTTTCATTTTTGGGCTTGTCTATTAATAGCAGAGTTAGGCTGATGGGTGTTTCTATATGTTCCTTAGCTCTTGTTCTTCTTCACCAACAGACTTTTGCCATGGCTGAGGAGTATCACCGAGAATCAATGCTGGTTGAATGGGAACAGGTGAAACAAAGGATTCTTCATTCTCTTCTTGCATCAGGGGAAGATGCTCTTGATTTCACCCAGGAAAATGAGGTAACTCTCTCTTTCTAAGTACTGCGTACAGTCACGCATAGCACTGTACACAGCTGGCATTCCAGCACTGCTGAAACCACCTCTGAAATATTCTGCAGCTACAACTGTGTGTGAAAATGAGAAATATAGAATCCCTGTTTAATTCTAGAATGGCTCTGACTGGCAGAATGCATTGTCTAGCAAAATACCAAAGCTTTGTGATTGTTTCTGTTTATTGACTGATGGGTACAGGGAATGGAGCTGCTATTGCTGAAGCTGTGTTTTGAGCAACATATGTGCTGGCTGGAAACTTAGTCACAAATACTTACTAGGTCAATATACCCAGGGGAGCACACACATACGGAAAACACACTGGGGAACTTCAGGAAACCTTTGTGATGTGACACCAGGGAGTTTTTCAGGTGCAGTTGTGTTTACACATAGGTCTTAGAAGGTCTCTTTCCCTTATCACTATGTGCTAGCCTGGATTTATGGCTTTTCTTAGGAGGCTGATGAAGTCTCTCAGGTTTCTTGGCAAAACCAAATGAATAAACATTAAAAAACAAGCTTTCCTTTTTATCTTGTTGTCTCATGCAGAGCATATTAGAATTTTGTGCTGCTAAGACCTCTAGTTCAGGTTAATCCACCAGTGACCAAATCCTTTGGGCAAGACTGACCCCATGTTTAACAAAAGAGATACTGACTATCATCTTAAAATATTCCATATCTTCTGTTACAATTTAAAACTTTACAGTTTATTCTCTTAAAGAAAATGTTTCAGTTAAATGAGTAGAGCAAAGCAGTTACGTGCAGAGTGTTGGGAACTCAGCCCCTCTGAGCTGAAAGCATCAGACAGCAGCTGTGATCCCCAGAGCACAAAGTTACATCACAGCTGCTGCACAGTGTTCCATGAAAATGCTCACCTTGAGAGGAGAGGGGACAGGGAGTGGGGGGATGCAAGTTGCTGTGCTTTCTGGCTGAAAAAGAGACACATTTTTTATAGCCATGTTCTCCACCCATGAAAATTAATTCTTGTTCATTGGGATGACCTGCAAGTATATTAAAATAAAAAAAGCCCTTGGTGCTAATGGGGTATGACCTGTATAGGGATTTAGAAATAATTAAAGTTGTTAATGAAATGTCCCTTTCAGGTTGCTGTTCTTTTAAATATAGGTTAATCCCAGTTAGCATACCTCTTTTTATAGAGGCTGTCTTCATCAGAAATTATTTTACTGATACTTTACTGGGACTTCTCAAAGGTTGTCCAGCTTTCCAATATTAGAAATGCTAAATAATGCAGACTGAATTAATTTAAAACTAGGAACAGCTATCCCATTATTTTAGGATGTGAATCTGAAGGCTTGGCAGTTACACTGATAGCTTCTAACATCTTTGATTTGTGTGCTAGTTAGTGGTATAGGGTTTTCCTTTCAGAATGTGGATATTAACTGCTAGCAGAAGTAATTTAATAACCCACTCTGAACAGGTAAAACCCATATTCTGGTGTTTCAGTGTCAAATGAATGCTATCCCCAGTCCATGGCACTTGAGATGCCAAGCATCAAATTGGTGTGAGGGAGGAGGGGAGAAAACTCAGCTCCTAATGTTTTTCATGAATGAGTTTAAAGACTCAATGTACACTATCACTCAGTAATACTCCACTCTCTATTTCAAAGCTTTCATAGTAGCAGTATGTCATTTTGAGAGCATTTAAAATCCTTGATATATTCTAGTCTTAGCCTCAAGAAGTCAAAGGTCTGAGAGGTTTGAAGTGCATCTACTGTGTTAAAAGCCTGTTATCTAACCTCCCCACAGCAGGTTGTTCTTCTAAAGCCTTGTTCCAGTCAAATAAGTTTTTTGTGTGTATGTGACACAAACAGACACAGCCTGTAGAATATAGTAGAGGTTTAATTGATATCCTCTGGAGATGGAGAATCAGCTGAAAAGGCACAGATCCAAACGCAGCAGGGGGCCAGTCTGCCTGCAAGCCAATTCTCAAGCTTTGGGCAAGCTAATTTGGGCAGAGTGAAATACCAACACATTATTCATGGAAATAAGACCAATTAACAGGCAAAGCTCATGATTCAAAGAACCTAGTGCAGGACTTGCCATTAAGGTTTTCTGTTCCCCCTTGTCCTTCAGCCTGGCCGCCTTCTTGTCAGGGAAAACCAGAGCTGATAAAAAGGTGCTTCTTGTGGGCCTGGAAGGAGATGAAAGCCTGAGTTTTGTCTTCAAGGTATCAAACATCTATGCTCTGAAGGTGTTTGTTAAGACTGTTGTGCCATGAGGTGCCAAGGCATTTCCTTTGTCTTTTTCCAAGTTTTTCCTTATTCCAAGTTTTTCTTTCTTCCACCCTTGCTGTAAGCTCTCTGACTCCTGCTGTCAAGCAGCATGCTCCTGCAGTGATACAGAGAGATTGGCACATCTTGGTTTCTGTTCTGCCCCCTGTATCACATCTTCATACCCCTTAAATCCCAAGGACTGCAAGATGCTTTTCACTCCACAACAGTGTATTTTGATGGGGTTTCTCTAGCTTGGTCTCCTGCCTAGATATTCACTGCATCTACTGGCCAAGCCATTTGGAGTGCTGACAAAATGTCTGCCCAGACTTCTGCTGAGGAATGTGCATATGCATATGAGGGTGATGAATAATGCATCTTTACATGCACGGGGGTTTGGTGTGCAAGTGAGGCTGAATGCTTGACTGAGTGCAAATGAAGGAGGACTCTATTGAAAAGCAGCATCGTTTGGCTAAGTGAATTTAAAAGATAAAAATGTGATGGCAGTGCAGCAAATCTGCTGCTTTAAGAAATGGATAATATTCAGAATAAGTATAACAGTTCTGAATAATGTTTTGGAGAGATCGAAATTCAGGGCAGGGAAAAGCAAAGGTGATTGAGAAAAACAGCACAAGCCATTTAAGCAGTATCAGACTAGAGATGCAGCAAGATATGTGTGTGTGCATTTACACTTCTGCAGTCCTTTGTGCATTCCTCTCTTTTCTGCTTTTCCTTTTGCTGCTCCAGTTAAACTTCAGAACCTGACCTGAAGCACGATTCTTCTCGTATGCTCCTAGTTGCTGTTTTGAACACCTTTCATTATCTTTTTCTTACTTGAAACTTGGTAAGTTCTGACTTGCCAGCAAAGGATATCCTCCCCTCTCGCCACTTTCCCCCCGTTAGTTTGTAGGGGATGTCTCTTCTTGGGAAGGATTGCCTGCACAACTCCCATTTCTGCAATTCAGGGGGAGCAGTGGAAGTGGCCTTCCCCATGCTGACTCACTGCTTTAGTTTTCCTTTTGAACTTTGCTTTTAGCACAGCCATGAGATAGTTCAGTGCGCTAGTGCTTTCTTACAGTTTAATAATTCAAAGATGAAGCCAGAATGCACGTATGAGATGAGAAAAAATAGGAAATAACTTGCTTCAATGGCTCTTTTTCCATAGGAAAGAAAAGTATCAAAAAATTAGGACAAATTCTAGACTTCCTGGGTTTTTTTTTTCTGAAGTGCCAAGTCAGTAGAATTGAAAGAATTTAATTTCAATGTGGTAGTTCTCAGCTGTGGCAGATAGTTAAGAAGTGTTTCTTAAAGCATAATTGTTAGGATAAAACTAAAATTGGAGAAAGGAAAGGAAAACCCCACCCCCAGACCAGTTACTTCTTAATTTCAGGTGTGCACTTTTGAATTCGGAGTCTTACTTGAATTGGTTTGAACCCAGCAGTCACACACCACTCTCTGGAGTGGCAGCCACGTGGGTGCTCTTTGATGCTGCAAAGCAGAAAAGGGAACAGATTCACAAAACAAAGCCCCAATCCTTGTGTGTTTGGTGCTTGGGCACAGGCTGAAAAGTGCCACTAAGTCACCATGTACTAGTGTTCACTTGCTTTATGAGATGAAACCTCATCGGTAATTAATGGCAACGTCCATAATTTAGCGTTACTTTAAATAACTCTGCATTTTATCTGGCACGGCACAGGGGAAGGCTGCAAGGCGCTATTTCTGCCATCATGTCTGTTTCCCAGGAAACCTGCTTTAACAGCTTCTTTGTTCTTTAGAACAAAGAATTTGTCAGGTTTTAGGTGGGTTTAAAGGAATTTGTGTCAGATGATTTGGCACTGAAAGAAAAATGCAGATGCTTCTGAATATCAGTATCCATTAAGAGGGACTGTGAAGAGTATTTTTAGTGTAAGTTCAGTTGCAGAAAAAAAAAGTGGAATTGCTTTTGGGTTTTTTCTAGGATGTTTTTATATGGCCTAAGGTCTAAATGCACCTACCCGATTTTGTAATCAGGTTGGACATTATTTAAATAGCTTTATTAGTGAGAAATTAATGCAGTAATAAACTAATTTCAGCCATTTTAAAGGATTGTCCAGGTTCATCCTTGGTACTTTCATTCATTTATATTTCATTATATTAGGGACAAACACTACTGAGTATTTTCTATTCTGTAATCAGCTGTTGTATGTTGTGCAGAAAGCAGTAACCACAGATATCACAAATCTCTTATAATTTCTTGATAGTGGTCGGTGCCCTTATCTTCATGTGTAAATTCCTAGGCAATACAGGACAGCTTCTTGGTCATTGCAATTGTGTAACTTTATTTGTTTTTAAATTTTAACTTGTGAACACTTTCCTGATCAAAACTCCTGGACTGGGACATTGAGTAACCATTGTCTTTGCAAGAACACATGCTCATGAGCATAAGAGAGGTCTTACACAGTAGAAGATACTATAGGTTAAACTAATAACAAAATAAAATTAGTTTGGGAATGACTGAGAGAATGTTCAGTGCAAAGCTATTGGTAACATGTCTGAAAGTTCATATGTTTTTATTATTTCATTCTGAAGTTAGGATACAGTTCCCCAAAAAAGTGCAATTCTTTTGAAGACTCTGCCAGCATTTCATCCTCATTTGAAACTAGAAACTGAATGATGGCACCATCTGGAGAAAAGCTATCCATTTCTGGATCTCTTCCTGAAATCCACACAAGCCAGGTCATGGCAGGAACATTGCTCTTGCCATGCTGCAGTCTGACAGGTGTCAGCAAAACTGAACTCTAAAGCTGATTAAACTGGAAGTGAAAACAATCATTTTACTATTGCATTTGGGCTTTATGTTGTTTATACAGGCAGCAAGTTGGTCACATTTAAGTGAGCTCTTCCAGGCAAGACAGAGCACATCCTTAAGCAATCCTTGGTGGTGATCCTGTCTGCACTGTAAAGGACTGACATTCTGGGTAACCAGTGTAGGAAGTAGTAAAGCCTTTGGACAGTATTGCTAAGGTGCACTGTAACAGCTAATGAGGATGTGCAGCCAGTTGTAACTGACTTTGATGGTAAAAAGCTTAATTTTTAAACTCTGCAGATGTACCTGCTCTTTCTCGGAAAAAGTTAATGATTCCAGTTTAAATGAATATAGACGGCCTTGAGTTATATGGTAACAAACCTGAAAACCTTGCATTGCTGAAAGCTTGTCTGTTCCTTTTGCTTGCCCCAACTACGTCAGTTGTCTTCATAATAAATATTGTGCTTCTGTACTGAGCTTGTCTCGCTTTGATCTTCAGACCAGCATGGCTTCTGAAGCAGCTGATATTAAAGGACTGTTTACCTCAAAGGGATCTGTCTTTAAAATGATTGTACTTTATTTTTCAAACTCAAGACTTGCAATGCTGATGCTGAAATTAAAAATTACATTCTTTTAGAAAGCAGAAAAGAGCGGAGAGCATTGTTGGGAGTACTCTTTCCTCCAGAGCACTGAACATCTGTGTTCAGTGGTGGCTGTACTGAGAACATACTTGTGCCTTGTAGTGAACACTTAAGATTGCTTTATGCAGCATTAGACTATTAGGGCATGTTGTATTTGGAGTTTTATAAGCGTATGAATTTTATATGCCATGATTCCGCTGGCTTTCTCTCCCTGCTCTACACTCAAAATATCTCAATCTTGGCATAGTCTCTGTGGGTAAAAAGACTATTTTTTTCAGGTCAGGATATTGCCAGCATACTTCTTCCTGCAGCAGACCAGCAGTGGGGCACTTTTCAGCATACAGTTGAATGCTGCAGTCCTATTTTATGTCCTTCTCATCCATTGAATTCTATGTCCTTGCTGTGGTGGAGGCTCAAACTAGATGCCTCACAGCAAGACACTGAGAAGAAGCAACCTTTCAAGAAACAAAAGCAAAGAATTAAAATTATAAGATGCTACCAAGAGCCACTGATGTCCTAATTCTAGAGAACTAATGGTTGGTTTGTGCACTGAATAAGGAGGATTTCTGTCACTTTAGAAAGTTTAAGCTATATTGGGAAGATAATGAGGTATTGCAGTGAGACTGGATTTTTCTCTGTAGACAGTTCAAAACCCTGTTCGTAGTTCTGTCAGGAGCATGGTTTTGCTGTTGTTTTTTAGGAGCACATGTATTGGTAAAATGCATTGTGGTAATTATATATACTTTATACCTTCCTATATGTTTCTCATTAAACAGCCCAGCTATGTTGGTGAGGTGGGTCCTCCAGGCCGCAGCTCTTTGGACAGTGTAGAGATGGCATATGCTCGTCAGGTGAGTGGAAGTGAAAAAACTTCATTAAACACTGTTCTACATGGAGAGAGGTGGTGAAAATAAAGATTTGAGCTTTTAAAGACTGAGTGTAAAAGAAGATACAGTAGGTAAAATATGAGAGTATCTCCCTAGAGATAAAATGCAATTGGCAAACACATAAATCTTGCATGGTGTTTTTAAAAATATACTCACATGTCTGCTATAGGATATTTTTTGTCAAAAAGAAATCCTGAGCACCATATACGGCTGTAGAAAGCATTTATGCTTGTAAAGTAAACTGAAATTCTTCTAAGTTTTCAAAAGCAGTCATTTTTTAGGATTTGTGTCAATGCATAGTTGTATACAAATGAAGGCTTTATGTTCCCATTTTTTTCGTATGTGGATGATCATTTTTCTCGTGTATGTGTGTAGGAAAAAATATGCTGAAGTGTTAATCCTGATGTTTGTCAAATTATATCCTATTTTAATGACATCGCTTATGAGAAGCTTTAGTGCATCAGCTACGAATTATTATGCCTGGTAGCATCAGACTCCCTCGGAAAATTTTCAGGGAAAACTGATAAACCTTTACATAACCAATTTGTTACTTTTGTTATTTGAGATTATCTGTTTACCAGCACTGTTGAGAACAAAATGAAAGAAAAGGACTTGATTTTTCAAAATGGAATATGTGAAGCGACATAGACAAAGTGTTTCCTAATTTGCACACAATTACTGTTATTGTGTGCTTTGGCTCAGTCTGTGCTGAGGCAGAGAGCAGCTTGTGCATCTGTTTTCCTACATCTGCATTCAGTTATGATAACTGGGAAGAAACTAATGGCAAAAGGTGCACGCTTGTGCTGATAAAGTGTACATTTGATTTAGTGGCTGTTAATAGTTTGTTAATTTAGTTCATATCTACTGTAATATACCCACAGTAAAGGTCTTCCTTAAAGCATAATTATGTCTGTGTTTTGAGGCCATCAGTGTTATTCTGTGCTGGTTTTTGAGTACAGGAAGCCCAATCTCCCTAGCAGCCCTGGCTCTGGGGTAGCTGTGGAGTCACCATGGCCCATGGGCCCTTGTCAGGGTCACGGGCTGTGCACAGACTGCTGCAGTGTGCCCTGGAAATGTGGTGTTTGTGGCCAGGCTTCTGCTGCCAAAACACTTGGTGCAGTCACTGTGTGCTCCCACCAAGGCCTCTGGATAAGCTGTGGCTGAGCTGTCCTTATGTCAGCCTGCCTCAGTTCAAGAATAACCAAGTGTCAGCAGTCTGTGTGGGGGTCCTGTGGCTTCAGTGGGGAGTTGGGAGACCTGGAGGTCACGCAGGAGACCTGGAGATCCATGCTGCTTCAGTTTATCAGCAGACGTGAAATGTGTTTTAATTACACTGAAGTGCTTAATTGTTCTTCGTGGATAGTTCAAACTGTCTCACAGGAACACAGTGACATCCACGGACATGATTTCACTGATGCTGCGTTCTCTTTGCAGTCCTGAGCTCTACATCTTGTTTGCACCCCGGGCATGTTGTAGTACTGCTTGCCAAAGGGAGTTAAAGTACAATGGCGTTGTTTTTCTAGCATTGGGAATTACTATTTTCAGACATAGTGGAAGGTCTTTCAACTGAGAGTAGAATAGACAATAGTAGACAAAGCTCACTTAAGATCAAGAGTTAAAACGGGGAGGTATGTGTATACGTTTAAGGGCAGGCTCTGAAGGGTCGGATTTCTGTTCAGTTGCCTATGTCAGATTTCCCTGAATACTGCCACAAACCGGCAAAATCCTGTTTCTTTCACATCAGCAGGTTGGAGGCTGCCATGCAGGGGAATATCACAGTCATCCACTTGTCAGGTCACTTCTGAATCTTTGTCCTCCAGCAATTAGCTGCAATTAGTCTTACAGGGCATTCAGCATAGTGCTCTGCCATGCGGAACCCCTGAACAGCTGGGCTGCTGCTGGCCTTCAGGCAGGCCTGGGGCTTTGAGGAGTTGTGGAGGCTTGGGTGATGCTGATGCCTGTTCCTCTACCATTGGATTAGAAGCGGCTGATGTGGAAGGGAAGCAAAGGGACTTGCTGGGAACACTGTTTTTGAAGCCTGGTTCAGATTTTGCTGCTGTGGCTGGGGAGGGAATGGAGCATAATACATGTTGTTAAACATGCTTACTTTAATTATGTTTTAGATTTATATTTATAATGAGAAGATAGTGAATGGACATCTGCAGCCTAACCTGGTGGACCTTTGTGCTGCTACTGCAGGCCTGGATGATAAGGTACTGCCAGTGAGTTAACATAAGGAAATGTATTTAAGCTGTTTTCAGGATGTGATTAACAGCCTGCTGACATCAGGGGGAAAAATACTGATATTGCCAAAAAAAATTGCATGGCTCCACAGAAAACACAGAGGCAATACCAGAATTTTCTCCAGTACAGCAGGGCCCACCTGCAATGAAGTTGGTCATGGTGAAAATTTCTTAACGCAGCGAGGAAGAAATGAACCTGGTGTCCCATCATGAGTGATAAGCTGTTGAGGGGAAAATTGCTTTTAATTTTAAATAGATTCTGTTGTGTTTTGTTTACAAAATGTGGTATCTTAATGTCCTCTGAAGGTATTTAGTTGTAGGTAAAGGGTTCTCAATCAGACTCAGAGCTGAAATGGGCTCCCATAGCAAAGCATAAAACCCCTAGGATTGACTTTAAATCAATGATCTTCCTACTTTTCTTTTTCTCTATTCCTTTAATTGTGTTGCCTTGATCCACCCCAGAAAAGAAAACAAATGCACAAACCTTGGAGAGATGCCTGGAGGAGAATACTGCAGGAGGGTCAAGCTATGAAAAAACTTGTACAAATGGGGAGAGCAGAAAGCTGCTCAGAAGCTGAGAGGCAAACGCTTCAATCGGATCTGAATTACAGATGTGCATTTTACTCTGAACAGCTCTGTTTGTTTTGCAAGGGACAGCACGGGGAGTTTCAGTGTTCTTGCTGCTTTGAAGCACCAAGATCAAAGAGCTGCCCTTGCCCAAGTGAGCAGTGCTGTTAGTTCTCAGTATTTTGCCATTTCAGCAGGGACGCCCTAGCCCTGTAGACACTGATATGATCTTGTCCTTGTGAATAAGCAGATATGAATGGTTTTCAACCTTTATTTATAACTGAGCCTTTGTCCAAGTGATCAGTGTCCTTTTGATGCTTCTTATCACAGCTGATCACACAGCCTTCCAACAGCAGCCAGAGCCATTGCTTACATGAAAAGCTGATGGTGTTGTGGTACTTATTGAGTGGGAAGCATGAACTAGAAATGAGCAAGAGACTTGAGTACCAAGTACCCAGCCTAGTTTTGGAAATAGTTGTCAATTCTTGGGAACAATTGCAGGTACAATGTTTACAGCCATCTTCTTGCACAAGAATTATGCAAAAAAGCCTGTGAAGTTTGAATTCAGTGGGACAGAAGCAGATTTCCTTCATGACTATGTCTACTATCTCCATTACAAATCTAAACTGACATTACTCTTGTGTTCTTATGCTTTTCTTAACCATCAAAACACCATGTAGCTCAAAACAGTGTTGCTTATCTCTGTACTAATTGCTGAGGCATGGAATGACTTGTTTACAGAACATCTCCGAGATGTGGGCCATGGTGAAACAAATGACCGACGTCACTTTGGTTCCTGCCAGTGATGCTCTGAAAGTCCGGACCAACATGGAGGTGCGCATGGAGTTTGTGAGGCACGCTCTGCACTACCTGGAGGAAAGGTAAGATGGGTGCTCTGTGTACAGCTTAATAAAGTTCCCTAATGATAAGACATAATGACTTTGTAATCCACGTAAAGAGTCAGCTACCTCGTGCTGCTCACAGACGTGTCTCTTGCCTGTCTTTTTTATTGTGCAAGGTTTAGAGCAGCCACTTAAATATAAAACTGTTTTAGTTTAACAGTGTTGTAGTTAAGAAGGCCTTGAATCCGTGGGGAAGTCGTTTAGAAGATGCAAAGACTTGTATTCTTTCTTCTATGTTGCTTATAAATATTCTATATATGCATGGTGATATGTGAAGGTTTTTCACTCCTGAAAAGTGATCTATTTCCCTTCTGCAAAACAATATCCTCTTTTCTATATGCTCCCTTTCTGATTGCTGGTTGCTGTCAGCAGCCCATGAGGACAGCATGGGGACAAACCTGGTGCAGTGAGTCAAGTTCTGATCATGCCATTTCTACACTGAAAAGTTTTTGGAAAATGTGAAGAAGCTGAAATTGAGACATGTAGCAGTGATTTTCAGATTGTAGAAAGTGGTTTGCTATGTGTATTAGCAAGTACCATGGGGGCCTAAGCTCCTTGACCAATAAAGCTCTCGGAGAACTGCAAAGTGTGAAGCTGCCCAGAGCCAAATACCCTCTCAGTGCACATGTGGATATTGCAGTGTCTCTTTTCTAGTAGCTGCAGTGTGATACCAGCAGGCTCTTCCAGCCCATGCAAGCAGTAACTGCAGGGTAGTATGTGGGCGTTTGTTAGGAACACAGAGATGTCATTGGAGCATGGAAAGCTCTGCGCTCTGACGCAGCACTCTGGGAAGAGATGCCTTCACCTCCTGGCACAGCCTCTTCTTGGCCTGACAGTTGGTTGTCACACCTCATCAGCACTCTGTGTCAGCCGGGGGTGGTGGCGGCTGCTGCCTGTGCAGAGGAACTGACACATCGGAAGGATCTTCTGCTCCCAGTTCCTCGGTCTCAGCAGAGTGTGATGAGCCAGTGACTCTTAACCTGATTTGCCACATATCTAACCTGCTAAATTTTCACAGTGCCATTAACTGCTAATTGAAGTTAGGAATTAGTTATATCTAGTACTTCTGCAATGCTCCCAGCTTTGGAGATTAGGCTTCTCAGACTTGTTTTTTTTATTTTTTTTTAATTAAAACCCTGCCCAAACCCTGTGCTTTGCTTCGTAGCTTTTCTTCCCTAATGGGAATTGGCTAATACTGGAGTGTTTCCATGCCTCACCAGATCCTCACTCATATATGGAAGAGATGTCATGCCACTCACAGCTGTTCATGCACTAGTTCCTTTGAAACAACTGTGATCTTAAGCCCTGAGGAGCATGCACTTGCCTCAGCCAGAGTTCTCATTATCAAGATACTCTGATACTTGATTGTGTAGTCTTTCAGATTTATAGTCTGATGGTGCACAAGTCTAGTATGTGCTTCAGAGAAAGAAAAAGAACTTAATGTCATTTATTGATGCTGCTTACATAAGTCTTCTTTCAGTGTACAAGTTTTTGAGACTCCTGCTTCCAAACATGAGTATTTGTTAAATTGATCTGCCTTGATTAAATGCTTTGATGGGTTATTTTAAAAGGTGTTCTTAAAGCTGCCATTACTAGTTATATTTCTCTAAGTTCCCTTTTTCTCTGGGATATCCTTCTGGTAAGTCCATAGCCCTAAGGCTGATATTTTTCCATAGGGCAGGGAGGAGAGACAAACACATCTGTGGTATTTGACTGTTCTTTTGTGATAGGATTGAGGGTTAAAGTATTAGGATGGAAAGGCTTTTTGCCAGTTATGTAATTGAGCTTAACTTTGTACTACAAGAGTCTAGTAAGAGGAACTTCATAATAGAGATTTGAACCTGGAGCATTCCACCACAGACTCCAAACATGGTGTCTTCCGAGACTGCTAAATACAAGGATCTTCCTAAATTGACCAAAATTTTTGCTTCATTTGTTATAATGATAATGTTTGAACATCAAATTAATTTGCTTTAAATTGCTAGTTCTTTCAGATCTGAAAGGCAGTTGATGTTTTTGTGGCAGGTGTATCTCGGTCTGTTCATGTTTGTTCTGCTTGTGTTGTTTTTCAGTTACAAAAATTACACTTTTGTGACAGTATTTGGAAACTTGCACCAGGCTCAGCTGGGTGGAGTCCCGGGGACCTACCAACTGGTCCGCAGCTTCTTGAACATCAAACTCCCAGCGTCTGTCCCTGGTCTCCAGGTGTGTCCAGCACTGTCAGCAACCAAGCTAAAATGATAACACAAATCTGTTTGCCCCAGTACAGAGGGGAAACCAGTGCAGCCTCCGGTGGCTTTTCTATTGTTTAAGCTGCTTTTAAGGCAGCAGGCTCTTACTCCTTCTCTAGAATTTTTCACTAGGAAAATGGGAGATGGCAGACAAAATCACTCTTGAGTTCAGACCTAGTCCCAAAGCATGGTTGGGTGCTCAGTAGCTTGAGTTCTAAATTGTAGAAATTGTGGTGTCTTCTGGTGGTCATCTTAGAAATCAACAAGCAAGAATATGAAGATTCAAAAAACCAGTAACTTAATCTCCCTGTTTTGCTTTTTTTCTTTTTTTACATTTATTGTAAGATGGTGAAACCAGTTTTTTTAATCACCAAATGTGTAATGAATTCATCTGAAGGGTAGCCTGAGCCTTTTATTTAGGAATCTGGATAAAACCCTTCTTACCTGCATGAAGTAGAAAGTGCATAGCTGTGCATCTACAAAATTGTCAGATAGGCAGTCTGGGTTGAAAAATTAAATTAAAAAGGTAAATGAAGAAGTAATAAATTATAACGTCGGAGAGCACACAGCCAAGTCTAGCTTTCTCTTCCTTACCTGCTGAGATCAGCAATTAGTTTGATATCTTTCTGTTTCAGTAAAAATGTGGCCTAATCCATCTCCTGGGTGGGGAGGATATCATATGCTAACTCTGGGATTTTCAGAACCTCCCTCCAAACTGAAATCTGGGCAAGCAGAAGAGAATCACACCTTTCATTGCTGAGATGTACAGAGCTTTCCCAGGACTTAACCCTCATGACCTCTGGCTTCTGTAACAAACAGAATTTTTTACCAAAATCAGAGTGTGGATATAAGGGCAGAAATAATGAACGAGGCAAAGGATAAAGAAAAATCATTCAAACATGTTGCTTTTATGAAAAAATTAAGTATGTCCTACTTTCTTTTCAGGATGGTGAGGTGGAGGGCCATCCGGTGTGGGCGCTGATTTACTACTGCATGCGCTGTGGAGATCTGACTGCAGCCATGCACGTGGTGAAACGGGCACAGCACCAGCTGGGAGAGTTCAAAACCTGGTTCCAGGAGTACATGCACAGTAAAGACAGAAGGTAATTGGGAACTAGGAAGGATCTTTGTGAGGTGTGGGAATTGCCATGGAGTAGTGAAATAATCAGTGGCTTGGTACAAGAAGCTCAGGTCTCTTCTAGTGGTGATAGCTGCCTGATGTTTATACTACCTACCTAAATTACATGTAAAAGTTTGCATATTTTAATTTGTGGCTTTGAAGCTGAGAAATCTCAACAGAGAAAGAGTTGTTTGAAAATATTCAAAAATTTACATTTCAAAAATAATACAGTGTGGTATAGCTTTACTTTATTACAGAAGGGTAAGCCCAGTGTAACAGTGGGATATGGCATGCAGTAGGTCAGATTTAATCTGCTGTCATGAATCCTGTATCTTTTTATTTCCCCCATTGCTTATTTTAACTGAATTTCCTTTGGGGAACGCTTTTTACTACACCCGTTTTCAGAAGAATGCTACACAGGAAATGCAAGCAGTGTTTGTTAGAGGCCTTTAGAGGCCTCGCTCTCACGTCCTTCTTGTGTTTATTTTCCTCTTCCAGTTTTTGCTGTCCAGCACTAGACAGAGGTCATTGGCCAAACTGCTGCAGATGTGGTTGCGAAGTGGTTGAGTTAATGCACATACTCTGAACTCTACAGTGGTTTTCTTTTCTGTCTTTCCATTTGCAATGAATTAAAAAAAAACAACCAAAAACCCAGCAAAGAAGAACTAACCAAGCTAACAAAATAAACTGAAAGGATAAAAATCCAAGTGCCATTTACCGAGTATTGTATGCCATGGTATTCTTCTATGAATCAACCTGTTTTGTAGAGAGTATCTAGGAGTGCTCATTATATCAAGGTTGTTGCAGAAACCTTGTTGAAGGTTCTGTCACTGTTTTCATTTCAAACACTTTTATGAGGTACAACATAATTGATTCATTTTGTTTTTATTACAGCTCTAAAAAAGTGGTCTGCCTACGGATTTGACAAACAATGCCTTAGTCTAGGAGAATGCTTTATTGATTAAATTCTGTAAAATTCTCAACAAGAGGTCACAAGAAAAAAAAATGACAAACAGCATTATGACAGTGTTTAATAATGATGAAAGTGTCTCTTCTAAAAGACCTCATAGTACAATGACCTGCTCACTTGTTAGTTACTAACAAAAAGACTTCCAAAGATGTGGTGGGCTCTGTTTTTCTGAAGTGATGTAATATCAGAGTCAGACAAAAATAGCTCATCTGCCACAGTATTAATGTACCCCTAAAGAGACTGTCATATGAGTTTTCTTCCCCTGCAGTGAGCATTTGAAGATGAACCCCCATAACATTAATTATGTGTTTAAAATCATGTGTGCAAAATTTTTACCTACAGATATGAACACAAAATGCAAGAAATATTGGCCAGTGCTTACTGTCATTTTGCCTTTGCTGTGGATATGCACCTATTTACACTGGTTTGTATCCAGGTTTCCTCATACAGGGAAAATGGGTTTCATGTCTTTTCCTTCAATCTTTTCTTTTCCTTAGATTGTCTCCTGCCACCGAAAATAAACTGCGTCTTCATTACAGACGAGCTCTGAGAAATAACACTGACCCCTACAAAAGGGCTGTTTATTGTATTATTGGCCGTTGTGACATTACAGACAACCAGAGCGAAGTTGCTGATAAAACGGAAGATTATCTTTGGCTAAAAGTAAGTCTGGTGTTGGGGTTGTGATGTTTGGTTTTTCTTTTTTTAAGAACAGGTCTAAATGGTACCACATTTTTCCACTGCTTTGCTACCCTTCCTACTTCTAGATCTGGTGTTTTGCATCAATGTAGTGCATGTGACTTGACCTTGAAGATAATGTAGGGCTGGGAACCTGAATCCCAGGGCTGTTCTGTTACCCTCTATACTATCAGGTGTTAGTTTGGGTACAGTTGTCTTTGGAAGTGTCATGTTCTTCATTTGACACTGATCTTTGTCAGCTGTTTTTACAAGTACTATTAGCTTGCTACAGTGAGGATTCTTTGAATTCTCCTTCCTGCGTGGATGGCTGAAATGCCAGGGTCAATTGACCAAAGACAATGTTGTCAGTGTCTCTGAAGTCCTTACAAGTTTGGTGAGGGCATGATAGATACTGGTTGGTACCTGTTTCTCCCCTCTATCAGAAAAAGGGTGGTAGAATGTTAATACTGTATTTGTGGCAAAAAGTGCTGCTTGAGAGTATTCAGAGTCCCAGTATCAGAGTTTGCTGGCATGGACAGATACAGAACCCCGGGGTTATATCTGCATGGATTTCAGCTGTTGCTGCATTAGACATCTTTGCTTCCCAGCAGTGGGTGGAGCTGATGTTGTGACCAGATGCAGTTTCTAGTCAGTTGGTCAAATCCTAGGAGGGGCTCAGATGGAATGAATATCTTCTAAGTGCATTGCTTGTGCATTGCTTGTGCAACCACCATATCTGTGGTTCTCTTTTTTGGATGTGTTTTTTAGCTGAACCAGGTGTGTTTTGATGATGGTGGCACAAGCTCCCCACAGGACCGACTAACGTTATCACAGTTCCAGAAGCAGCTGCTGGAAGACTATGGTGAGAAACCACAGAGGGATGTCTTACTTGGGGCTCTGCTTTTCTGCTTAGGACACTTTCCAGTTGTTACTATACAAACCCTGGACTGCACAAAAATCCTACAGCTCTCCACTAGTGACAGGCATCTTCAGGGTGTCCGTGGACAGCCTGCTTCCCTGGAGTCATGGCAGACTTCAGTAAGACATGATGAATGAGTCCCGTGTTTTCCCAGCAATCCAGAGGGTTAATGCTCATCTGTGAACAACACTGCTGCTGTTTCTCCTTTATCCATTAATTGTGGATTGCTTTCTCTCACCATAAATATGCAAAAGTCTTTTAGCAGAACTTCCAGCTTTGGGAATGCAGAACAGAAAAGCAGTCACTACCTGATGTAGGCATGTATTTCCAAGCTTTTCCTCTGTGTATATCTGATGTTCATTTTTTCCCTTAAATTAGTATTTCAAACAAGTTTCTGGGTACCCAAGTCACAGTTCCTTCCACTTCAGAAGGTTTGAAGAACACCCACAGAATACATTTTCCTGTAGTCTTCCAATCAATTAAAATTAAGTCACTTGGAACTGTCCAAAACAAACTGAATTTGATTCTCCACAGCATTCTAGTTTGTAGTATCACTCAGATAAAAATGAGTGGAAAAGAAATATAATAAGCTACTGTTGGTGTCACTGAGTAGGAAAATCCAGGTTTTTAACATTATTTGTACCACTTGGCATAAGTGAAAACAAAAAGTTGTAGTCTTTAGAGAATCTATTGCAGTCAGAGTTGATGGTTTATTGTCTGAAAAGAACAAAGGAACTTTTCAGAGTAACTGTTTATTCTGTTTCACTTTTTGAATATGTCTTTATGCTGTGGTCTTTCATGATAAATTTGCAGCGGAACAGTTGTAGGTGAGCCGCTGATGTGTGAGTTAGGAATTCAGTTTTGTGTACTGTGTTTATTTTGGCTGGCACCCAATAAACAGTAACGATGTACTGTGACAGGAGGCATCCGCTGTCAGTCATCTTTGATTGCAAAATCATTAAAATTATGTAAAAATGCTACATGTGTCATGTTTTCTTTCAGGTGAATCACATTTTGCAGTGAACCAGCCACCTTTCCTCTACTTCCAAGTGTTATTCTTGACAGCACAGTTTGAAGCTGCAATTGCTTTTCTTTTCCGGACAGAGCGCTTGCGCTGTCACGCTGTTCACGTTGCTTTGGTCCTGTTTGAGTTAAAATTGCTCCTGAAATCATCTGGGCAGAGTGCACAGCTATGTAAGTCCTATTTACTTTACAGTAAAGGAATATTTTCTTCGTCCTCAGAGTACCCTGTACAAACTGCAGGTCTATGCAATTGATTGATCAAGTAACATTTATCAGAACAATCGCATAAAAGTTAATGGTTTTAGTTGCATTAGAGCTCTGGATCGTGGTTCTGACTAATCAGAGATGACGATCAGAGTTTTCCTGGCATTAGATTCTCTGACAGTGTTGTTTCTGACCTTGCAGTAAGCCATGAAGCTGGTGACCCTCCTGGTGTCAGACGTCTAAATTTTGTGCGGCTTTTGATGCTTTACACCCGTAAGTTTGAATCAACAGATCCAAGGGAAGCTCTGCAGTACTTTTACTTTCTCAGGTAGGAACTAATATATGTCTGTAGATTTTCTCCTAGTTATTACTGCTTCATTATTCTTATCTGGAAAGTTCTCAGAAACAGGAGTACCTTTCTCCTTCTCTTTGTTTTATAGGAACGAGAAGGACAGCCAGGGAGAGAATATGTTCTTGCGTTGCGTGAGTGAAATAGTAATTGAAAGCAGAGAGGTACGTTTGGCCATGTTTTGCCTTCCTCAGTTAAACTGAAATTCATTTCTTCATTAAAATCTTTATTAGTCAAGACAGTCGTATAGTTGCTTACTCTTTCTGCCTGATGCAGACCTAGATGACTGAATGGCCTTATGTTTAAGATACTTAATCATGTCTTCTTGCCTGTTACTTAGTTACAAATACTTTTGACATTGGTCACTGTTTTTCATCTGCATCTTTGTATTTAATAAATATGTTATGAAATATGTGCAATTCATCTCTCTATTTTTGTTTCCTTTTTTTTCTTACTTTACATCTATGTGGATATAGTTTGATATGATTCTTGGAAAGCTGGAAAAAGATGGTAGTAGGAAGGTGAGTTCACAATTTATGTTTCTGTTCTGCATGAAAAGTACAACCTATGTATGATTTCCAGAGTAGTTATGAGTAGTCTTGCTTCTCTTTTTCACTAGCCAAATTATTACTGTGTTTGAATACATTCAAGATTTCCAAGTATGAGATCTTTTTACAAAATAATCTATGACCTGCCCTAACAGAAGGCAGGTAAGGAACTGCAGGGCAAGCTATGTCCCTTTAGACAACTGGTGTTAATTGGAGAAGCAAATGGCATTGGGTAACTTCAGTGAGGTCAGAATTTCATCTTCCCAGTAGGAAATGGGGTTTGGTTTAAGTGGGTGTGTGAGAGTGTTCTGTTAACTGAGGTGTGCATGTGACAACTATTTATGACATCCTCATTCACCTCAGAGAAGAAATGTATTGCAACCCTTGAAAAATTCTTGTAACTAAAGGAGTAAGGGCTATTGGACCACAAGCATAGCCACAGCTGCTCTGACCTTCATATAGGTGAGGGTAAGTATTGGATCAAAGTTCAGCCATTTTTAGATGTGATGGATCTTACTGCCACTGTAAAAGCAGTTACCTAAAAGTAAAATGTAAGATTACACAGTCAGAAGATAAAGGAAACCTTAAGGAAAGAGGAGAGTGCATGCAAATGATGATAATTTTAGATAATCAGTGACGCTTTTCTTTTTGCTGTGACAACTTTGGAAGATTTCTGTGTAAAGCAGACTGCAGAATCATTTACATCTTAATTTTAAGATTAGGGCTCATGCTGCTCTCAAAAATAGGGGGGAATGTTATTTCTGGCAGGAATTTCTTTTCATGTCTTTATTTTGTCATTTCAAAAGCAATGAGATTGCATACAAGAGAGCAAGGTAACTTGATAATCTTTACAAATATTTTGTTGGTTTGCACTTTCTTTGGTGTGAAACCAGCAATTTTAAGTTTAAAATAAATTCTTCTAGACGATATAGTCTTATTTTTGCATTCTCAACTACAGTAATTTCCAGATATTGTTGAGTCTTTCATGTCTTTTATTCTAGATGTTTATTATTTGTTTTACGATTCTCGTTGCCCTTTCATTTATCCATGTGAGATTTCATTCACAACCTGTCATGGCAGTATAAACAAACTGCATCCCTGGAGCCCCTGGAATGCTATATGCTGAAGTCTTTTGTGTTTTCTTCTCTGTAATGTGTCTTCAGCAATTAACAGCTCAAACTCTTGAGTTACTTTATCTGGGTCATTTTGAATGAATTAGAAACCAAGGATGTCTCAGTGCTGACTCCATTTAGGAGAGAGTCCCTCTTGCAGGAGCTCATTCTATTTTTAATGTCTCACTTTTGCACATTCCCATGGAAATGTACAGGCCATTCTAATCATAAGCCAACATGTAAAATATTCATTGCCTTGACAGAATATTCTGGAGTGTTTGATCCTTCTGATTCCTCTTTTCTCTTTTCATTTTTGTCTCACCTCTTTAGCCTGGAGTGATAGACAAGTTTACAAGTGACACAAAATCTATTATTAACAAAGTGGCTTCTGCGGCAGAAAATAAAGGATTGTTTGAAGAAGCTGCAAAACTCTATGACCTTGCAAAGGTATATGTCTTGTATGCTGCCTTAAGTATGTACTTGGTTCACCTTTTTTCCTTCCAAACATTCTCCCTGTGATTAGGAGGTTAAATTTCATCTCAGAGGTTGAATTGCCATTATTCAAGCAGCTTAGTTCTGCTGCTGGAAGAACAGAGCCATAGGCTGCATGAGGAGATGTTTTAGTTAGCAAATCCAGATGGATTGCGCTCCAGGGATTCTGATTTAGGACATAATGACTCTTGATCAAGGTACTCTTTTGAAGAGAGTGCCCCACACATGATTTAATTCTGTCTAGTGAAGTTATTTACCTGGAGTTTGCTCTTCCAATTTCATAGATGTTGAACTGAAGTCTAAAATAGATGGGCTTTATACTGAGTACTCTTGTTTCCGTTTGAAATAAAACCACTGTTTTAGAGAAAAAACTAGGGGGAAATGCTTTTTCTCGTGACCCAGCAGCATTATCTTGCTTGTAGCTAATATGATCTTGACTCTTTATGGGAGGGAAGTGGCTCTGGGCTTGCACTAGGCACCACTGCATGAGATTTTTCTGCTTTTTCAATGAGATTAAGACACCAAGTTCCATCATGCTCCTTTTATTTGTGTACCTTTAATACCAACAGAACCCGGACAAAGTTTTAGAACTGATGAACAAGCTCCTTAGTCCAGTTGTTCCCCAGATCAGCACTCCCCAGTCAAACAAGGAGCGGTTGAAGAACATGGCCCATTCCATTGCTGAGAGGTAAGACTCAGGTAAGGGCAGGACTGGGTGATTCACCTCGACCTGACCTGGGACTGTCAGTGCTGTGGGTATTAGTTCCTGACGTTGTTTCTGCAGGCTGGACTGTGGCATCCACAGCAGTATAATTAGAAAGACAAAGGAGAGGTCAGAATTTACCCTGTCCTGCTCGTGATGGCTTGCAGTACTGAAACCGGAAATCTTCAGGGGCAGGTCAAGTAAATTTGGCAAGAAGTTTTGTCTGTAGGTGAATCAGGATTGCCAGCTGGAGACAGAGTCTGTTAAGGAGCAATAAATACCATGAATTGTATGTTTTATATTATTTTTAGAGCAAAATATTTTAACAGTTGCAGAGTTGTTGCATGCAGTTCACTTGTTTGAAATAGTATTAAGAGAGAGCTACAAATCCAGTAATTCTGAGTTGTAACAATAGTTCAGTAGCTGTCTGAAAACTGCTGCTTTAATGAAAGCTAAAAAGGGAGTATTTAAGATTAACTGTGTATGGCTAATGCAAGCAATGGACCTCATTTCCACAGCCTGTTATATTAGCCGAGTACTGTGTGGTGTCCAGAAAAGAAAGGAGCAACTGAAAGGAATGTCCCCTGCCGTGTCTGTATACTAATTAGAGTATGTGCTTGAGAGACATCAGTGCTCAAGATCCATTAGCAGCTAGAAGTTAGGAATAACCTGATTCTGAAAGGCTGTAGTTGCAAAATATGTCCATGATTTTTTTAAATCATCACCTTTTGGTGCATCTTGTCACGGTGACTGCCAGGGACAATTCCTGTATTTTGCTAGAGCAAAATGTGGATACCTGTGAGAATTGCCTTACTGGTTTTTATCAACCATTGAGCTGCAGAGAGAATAAAAATAAACGAAGCCCACTTGCTGGCTCTTTGAAATTGGGAAGACAAATACAGAAATGTATTGATTTCCATCAGAGGCCTTTGCCTTCCTTCTTTTGACACATGGCATTTGCCAATCACTGCTTCTAGTCAGCCTTTCCTTCATTTATCCAGGCTGGGATCAAGTGAAAATTGATGCCATATTGACTTAGTGAGAGGCTGATTCGGTGGCAGACATTAAAGAGAATTAAACCTATGGCTTGAGTTAAAGCTTCAGCAAAGGCTGAATTGGGCTTTTTTTGCTTTGCTGTGTGCTTTGATCTGTCTGAAAGCACTGAATACTACTGTGCAATAATGCCACTTCACAGCTGCCAACCTCAGTGATTGCAAAGCCAGAGCAGTTCTGACTAGCACATCTTCTTGTCAGTTGTTAGACAGGGCTTTTCCTTGTGTCCTGTCCTGATAACAGTGCTATAGGGATGCAGCATTTCTCCTGTGTGTTATTGTGATGCTTTTGGAACAGGGGAGACACCCAGCAAAAAGGCCAAGAGGCTTTTTGGTTTCTTCTTCTGCAGCACCACTCTTGCTGTTAAACCTTGAGGAAGGAGCTTCTTTGTGCCCTCATGCAGTTAGGAGTGAGAGCAGGCAGCCCTCCAGTTCATCCCATAGCCAATGTAGCTCCCGAAAGCGTGCAGGAGCTCTTAATCCATCTTTAGGTCCTAACTTCTTGCCTGAAGCAGACAGTTGTGCTGGAGGATTGTCAGCTGTAAAACAGCATGTTAAACATGCTTGTACAGAGCTTGCCTTGCAGGTCTCTGCTGCCTGGCACTGATTCCCCATGAATGTGGGAAATGTAAACATTTTAAAGGAAGCAAATGCTGGATTTGATGCAAAACTGGGAGTGATTAACAGTGTTTTTAAAAAGCCACAACCTGTGAAAATTCTGCCTCCTGGTTAAGGAAAATGAAAGCTGTCCTTTGTTAAATGCCCTCTGTCCTTAAGTTTGATGTCTCCACTTCCAAGGATTGGAAGGGCACAGTTATAAACGCTTGCCATTTTGCACAATAAAATTATAACACAATTTCTTTCAGGTACAAAGCACAGGGGATAAGTGCAAAGAAATCCATTGACTCCACGTTCTACCTTCTGCTAGACTTAATCACATTTTTTGATGAATATCACGCTGGTCACGTTGACAGGGCCTTTGATGTAAGTTTCAAGAGTTCTGTTTGAAGTGTAGCCTTCCTAATGCCCTTGAAAGCCCAGAATGTCTCAAATAACATCACTTTAAAAATTGTATTTAATGAGTTAGAAGGGACCGCAATGTTACAGGAATTTAAAAAGGTGGTTTTTCCCTGTTTCTTGATAAACAGGATGATCTTCCTGGAGCTATTTTGTAGACATTGAACAAAATATTCCTGTTGCTCAGCAAAGTGAGGAGATGAACCAATAAATGACAATGAAATGTTTTCTCTTGAATGGAAACAGAAGCATTTCATTAATACTTCAAAACCACACTTTATTAGTATATGGTACATAGAATGCTGATTGTCTGTCCTGATTCCTGCTTTTCTTTTTGAAGATTATTGAACGCCTGAAGCTTGTACCTCTTAGCCAGGATTGCGTCAAGGAGAGAGTTGCTGCCTTCCGGAATTTCAGCGACGAAGTAAGTCATGTCTTGGGTTTAGCTTCCTAAAGCCTTTTGCTTTGTTAAAAGGATCTTAAAACCTTGTCATCTCATCATTCTTATTCTTTAGCGGAGAAAAAGGATGAGATTATTTTGATTTCATACAAGTAGACTCTTGGCTTGCAGCTTTTTCTCCTTAATACTGCTCTTTTGAGCACTAGAATTCCCTACCCAGAAATCCTGTCTCCATTTTGAAGAAGGCATCTGCAGATCTGAGCCTCCCTGAACTTACTGAGTTTGATTCAAGAATTCAGAATATTGAAAACTTTTAACTTGCTGGTGACTTAGTTCTTCCGTGCTCTTAATGGTAACTAAACATTTGTAGGGCGTTTGTTTCCTTCCCTCTAAATTACAGGAATTAATGGGTTTGTGTATTAGCAAATGAAGCATAGTGGAAAGCTGTTACTGCTCTTGAACTGTTTTAACTGGAGGATGACACTTCTTTTTTAGGCAATGGTTGTGTGTATTTGGGTGCTTTGAGTTTTATCTGACCTGCTGCTGTCAGACATGAAGGCACAGCCATTGGGCATGTCTGTCTCAAAGCTCTGGGTAGTTTCTGCTGGATGGAGCAGTCATAGCAGGGGTAACCATTACATGTATGACTGTTACAGGAACCTGTATAGTAAGGCTAATGGTTCTGTCAACCTCCTTTTGCTGCAGTGTGTCTTTTTTTTTCCCCCTCCTTTGTGTAGATCAAACACAATTTATCTGAGGTTCTTCTTGCAACCATGAATATTTTATTCACCAAGTATAAGAGGATGAAAGGCACAAGCCCAACCACTCCTGCCAGACCCCAGCGGGTAATGGAAGACAGAGACTCGGTAAGAATATAATCCTCACTGTCTGGCAAGCTTTTCTATATCCTATTCTGCTGGTTTCAAGAGACTGGGCTTCAAGTAACTGTGAATCTCTAATGGTCTAGGTTTTGGCTTGCTCGGTTACTTAGAGTCTTGGACTACTGAGCTTGTCCAGTTACTTAGTCTCAAGGCTGGTCTCTGATGCCTTCGGCTTTGTGTAAAGAAAGGTTAAAACTGGATGATCTTTAAGCTCCCTTTCAGCCTAAGCCATTCTGAGTCTATGATATTGCTTTAAATGACATTGAGCTAATGGAGATATTACACCTATATTCACGTCCTAGTAAGAGAAAACAAGTGTTCACTTTGCTTCTTAGTGGAATCTTAGAAAGTAAAGCAAATGGGGACACTGCAGTGTCTGTAGGATGGTTGATGTTGCTGCCTTGACAACTGAGTTGTTGCTTTTCAAGCACCTGATTGCCACTCCTTTCATTTGAGTAAGTGCCCATTTCTGGTGGAAAGGTCTTCCTTGCCTCTTCCCCTTGGCTTGCTTCTGTAGTGATGCAGGCCAACATTTTCCAAGTGCTCCTGGGTGCAACACCAAGATGCTTGAGCACATCTCCTTGGTGAATGCCAGTGTTGTTCTGCTGCCCTTGCAGTGGAGTGGGCAGCTTGCAGCAGTGCTTGGTCTGGCTGCTGTTGACAACAGTGGGTTTGATTTCACTGCTTGAGCTGGAGCCGAGGCATTTCCCCAAGCCACTGATGGGAGCCTGCACCTTCAGCAAGCTGCAGAATAGGCAGCATTTCAGTGGCACAGCCAGATTTGTGATCACCCACCTGCCAATGTGTGGAGTTGAGCAGAAGGCTTCACGGCTTAACTCCAGTCAGGTCTGGTCTTGTAACTCTTAAGTTAAAGCTGCTGCGGGCACTTGGAAACCAAGGCCAAACCATTCATCTTGCCTTAACAGATTAGAAAATAAATATCAACTCCTTTTGATATTGAAAACCAACTTGGGCCATGGCCAGCTTTATTCCAGGCTTTAGTCAGCTGCAGAAGTGCCTTTGATCTTTAAATTGTAAGACTGATGAAAGTCTTAGTAGCATTTTTAAATTACATAGAAGAATAAAAGGCTCAGGTAATGGTATAGCTTTTGTCTTTGGGGCACAGCCTGTGAGAGCTACAGGATCCTGCCTTAGAGTGGTTCTTGTACTCTAGATCAGCAGCATTGGAGAAGGGTACACACTGTGTGGGCTTCTCCTACCTTACACTCTGCATGTGTGAAGAAGTCCTAGGCTAACACAGCCTGTTACCTGCTGTGTGTCTTCACAAGGTTTGCACTGAGCAAACAATGCCTTAGCTCCTTGCTTTCCAAGTGAGCCATTTGGTTTGGTTTTGTGATTTCAGTCTTATGCCTCATGTAGAATGATTTACCATCTCCATAGGGGTAGAGTGCTGTCAGGTGTCAGCTCAGGATGAATACCATGGGCTGATTTGGGATGGGATTAGCAGCTTTGCTGGCAGAGGTTTGTGTGGAAGGAAGCCACCATGATATTGTGTCATATCCACAACGTGCTTAGTGTGAACACCACTTCATAAATGTGCTCTGCACTCTTGTGCTGTCATAGTTGTGGAGATGAACTGATGATGTATATTGCTAAAAACCCTTGAAAGTTTTATTTTCTTCATGCTTCAAGTTTTATTAATCAAGCTTCTGGCCTTGTGATGGGATCTCACAGCAGCAGGGTATCAGTGATGTTGGGAGCACGGGGTTTCTGAGTCATGGATCTCTGGCTGCCATGTGCAGTACAAGCTGTGCTTAGCCATCAGAGGAGACAAGTGTCCGCTGCCTCTGCTGTCAGGGAGGGGATAAGAGAACAGCTATGTGACTGGAGTGTCATAAGGGTGCATAAATCTGCTAATGTAGGATTAGCAAGAGAAAAAAACTACCACCCTGTAGCTCCTGTCTGCCTGAAGATTTGCATGTGCAAAATAATACCAGACATGGGCACATGTAAGATAGGGTAAGAATGGCTTTAGCATGTGTTCCCCTTTTTTCTTACCCTGAAGAATTTCTTCCAAGACTGCAGGAGCAGGGAATCTAGATTGTTTCAGCTGGGAGGAAACTAAGGCAATTTTCATGGTGGGAAGAAATGAGGGCATTACAGATGAGAGGAGAGAGGTGTTTCTTTAGCAAAATCTCATTCACCTGGACAGAGACGGCAGACATGGGCTTCAGCAGGCTGTGCGTGACAAGAATTTGTCTTCTGAACTTCCCTGGGAGAAGGGCAGCTTTTCCATATTCTCTGGGGAAGCAAATTTATGGGGAAATCAGTCCCTTTCAGAAGCTTTAACTGGCACATTCCCCAGTAGACAATGCAAGTGAAAAATTACCTTTCCTTGAATAGGTCTTTGAAATCCCTGGCTTTTCTTTAGCTCCATCAGAACAGGCAGATTCAGGTCTGTCTGATCATCAGAAGAAAAGATAGTTACTGTTTGTAACTTTGAGGCTTATTCCACATAGCAGGGAACAGCATCCTCCAGAGAGGAACTCAGAGCTCTTGAATTTGCCCTCTGGTGCCAAGCACTGCTCTGCAACCACCCTGAGTGGGATCCTGCTGCCGTGGGTGGGACTTTGGCAGGAATAGCATGGACCTGGCAGCAAGGGCAAGATGGAGAGGAGTAGTACTACTGGAGCCCCCCCTGAACCCAGTAATGCTCTCTGCTAAACATCTCCTGTCTCACTTCAGAGATGGACTGGACTTTATTTAGAAAAGATCAGGTTGGAGTCAGAGCTGGCATTTCTGCATTGTATTTATTTCAGAATGAAATCAGCCAAGCTGTGTTTTGAGTATTTTTTCTTTTATGTATATAATTAATTAGTTTTGGGAATGAGGGAGCAAAGTCCTATCCCACTTGGCCTGATCTATTTTGTCAGATTTCAGGCAGAGATTGCAGGGAGCCCAGCCTGCAGTGCTGGAAACCATGGCTGTGGTGACAGCCCTGACCCAGATGCTGTGAGTGCATGACAGCAATGTCATATGCTCCTTGCCCCAGTCAGGGGTGGTGAACTCTCTGGAGCAGCCCAAGGGCGTTATCTTGGCAAAATTAGGTCATGAATGGAATGGAATTATTATTTTTTTAATTATCTATGGTCTTACTTAAAATCGCAAGTAACTCTAACATTCATTAGGTAATTACAGCCAATAGAACATCTAGACCTTCAGGCCGCTCTTAACCTCTGCAAACCTCTGTTTGTTCTTCCCAAAGTATTGTTTTGATTTTTAAAAATAGGCCAGCTCTGGTATCATTGCTACTGTAAAGGTGAAGAGAACAGTAACTCACACCGCTCCTCAGCCCTTCTTAGTCATGGTGAGAGTTTTTGCATCTTAATACTTTAACTCCAAAGAGTCAGACACCTTGACATGCTTTTTTCTCATCTACCACCTGTTTTGACCTCCGCTGCCAAGCAGCAGCGCAGACATAATTACACGGCCTCACTGTGTAATACATTTGGGAGCAGACTGGGAGACTGTGACTGGAACAGAATGAGTGATTTCCAGGCCACCTTGTCAAGTTGCCAGTGCATTGGTGGTAACTGACAGCTTGGGAGGGAAACTGTCCCAGGAGATGTTAGCAATTAGGTCAGTCTTGGGAAAACTCTCCCAGCTTTTCCATTATCAGCCTCCAAAGCTGCTCTGTGGCTGTTGAATAACAGACTGATTTAATATCACCCTGAAAAAGGAGTGGAATTGGCCAAAGAGGCATCAGGGATGGTGTTTATACCAGTTCCCAACCGTGGAATGGGCTTTGGTCACTTGTCAGTTTGTAAGTTCTTGCTATCAATTTTACCATCCACGTACCAACAGCAACCTAAAAACCTTTGGCTTTCCCTGCAGTCAGTAGGTGAAAGTAAGATTTGAACAGTGGGATCTTCTAGTACGGTAATTTTGAGATGCTTAATATTTAAGTAGAAACACCTGTTAGCAATCAAAGCAGTGTGAACAGTTTTCTACAAAGATTTAGGTTTTCTGTATTCTCCTGACTCCCACCAGTTATTGGAATGATTTTTCTTTTACTTTAATAACAATTTTAACAAGTGAAACAAATTATTCCTGAATTCCTTCAGCTGTTCTGTGGTCTTCTGGTGTGCAAGAAGGGGTTTGGTTGCTTTGGGTGAGGTCTGAGTGGGCTTGGTGCCTCTGCTTTCATTGTGTTATTGGCCTGAGGAGCCTTTGAGGAGATTGGTATGCTGGAGGTGATGCTGGAGACCTCCAGGTGCGTATGCAACTCTGATTTGCTTTTGCTGCTTCTGCTTTGAGAACATTAATGCAACATTTCCACAGGATCGGCTTTATATTTTGCAAGGTGGGAAAGAGTCCTGTTGCCCTGGGAAAGCCCACTTCATGCAGAAATTACAACATTACTGCAGTACAGCAATGCCCTGCATTGCAAAAAATGTTTTTTCTTAGTTATTTTCAAATAAATGGGATTATTTTTTAAGCAAAAGGGTAACTTGACATGCTTTTAATGCTTGGAAAAGGGAATAATTGGATTTTCTTCGAAATGCAGAGACTTATTTTCCAGAGAGCAGCTCTGAGAAATAAAGATTACTTGTGCTTGTTTGAAGAGGCAAGTGTTTAACTCATGTCTAACTTAGCTTCCGTTGTACTTTTTTTTATACTAAAGTAACTGTACTTTGTTTTTCTGTTTTTTAGCAACTTCAGTCTCAAGCTCGTGCACTGATAATGTTTGCTGGGATGATCCCATACAGAACATCAGGAGACACGAACGCAAGACTGGTGCAAATGGAGATCCTTATGAATTAGCAGAGCAGCTTTGGCTGGGGTTCCAGCAGCCTGTGCCTGTCTTTAGTACGTTCAGAGGGCCCATGGGACCAGTGTCATTTTGTATTCTGTATTTTTGTTGATGGAAATAAATTTCTTTGGTTTTGATATTTGTTTTTGACATTTTCATTTTCACGAATTCTTGTGTTTTTATGTTTTTATTAATTTTATTTTCAATTGGTTTACATTTAGAAATTTATTCTTAATTAGTTAATAGGCTATGCAGAGAAAGAAGTCATAGCTCTGCAGTAGAGACAAGAATAAGGAATTTTATAGCAGAAGAGGAAATGGAGAAGAAAACTTTGATTTATTGCTTAATGAGCATACAGCTGGGAAACTTTAGGGGGTTTTGAATGCATGTTAAGTGTTGAAAATGTGTCTGATGCCCCACCCACCCCTGTGACACACTGCCATCAGTCCATCCCGTTGTCTCGTGTGGCGCATGTGCTGCTGCGGTGCCGGTGAGCTCTGTGTGCTGCACAGACCCCTCCGTGCTGAGCCAGGTGTTCACAGCCCTGCAGCTCTGCTGAGGCTTTTGCAGGAGCAGCTGGGTTGGAAACAGGTATATTTTGATAGGAGAGTTTTTTGTGAGCAACATGTGAGTTTTCAGTCAGTTGGATTCCAAGTGGGCCCCTATCAAGTTCACCTGAAGTGAGGAAGCTGAACCAGAGAGGCCCAGGTGTGGGTTTGTTAGGCGTGGGTGGACGTTACTGTTGGTTTAGTGGGAAACCTGAGTCCTACAAAAGCCAGGGGCTTTAAAAGTGGTTACCTTTAAATGTTTTGAGCTAAAATTAAATAAGAGTGAAAGCCCAAGCAGCATGTTACAGTAGAAGCTTTTCTTTTTAGTATAACTGCCTGTCTTTGAAACAAAATGGGAGGAATGTTGGTGGTTACTCTTGCTGCTCCCCTGCTGCTGTCCTCACCCTCTTGTTTTACTGGGATATGAGAACATGTGGAGTTTGGAATGCAGACCAGGCAGCAAAATGTAGGGGCCGATTTCAGCCTTTTTATGTTAATAGCTATCATGGGAGAGAATTCATCTCCATTTTGCAATGTCTAAGTTTACTGGGATGGAGGAATATCTGACTGACTTGATGACAATTTCCTAATTACTTTTTTCACCAGAAATGTAGCATAAGTTTTGTCCACCTTTTGGACAGGAAGCAAAGGGCTTGCCAGCCATCCCAATCCATGTCTCTCAGCATTAGCAAACCAGCTGCTGGGTTCCCAGTGGATAGAGCTAGGGATTGTGTACGGCACGGAGTGCTCCTGTAGCATGGCCAGGATTGTCCCAACCGAAGGCTGAGAGAGACCTGGACAACACCCTGCAAGTAAAGGGGACTTGGTGAGTTACCAAGGAGTTATTTGGGGGTGGGAGTGGGGTAGAATTGCTTAACAAACTTGTCAACGGGTGAGTGTGGAAAGCCGTATTGGCTATTAACGTTGGTATATTTGTGTGGAAGTGCTTCTTGGTATGTCTCAGGTAACAATTGATCTCATCCCCTAGAGAACAGGCACCTTCCCTGTTGCCTGTGGACAGTCATGGTGGGGCCAGGGCTGCCCCACGTGCAGTCCTGCAGGGTGACCCTGCTCCTGTGTTTTCCTTGCTGGTGCTCAGCCCCTGTCCCTGAGTTACTCCCAGCATCAAACCACCTCCCATACAGAGAGTCTGGCAAGTCTGCACCTGTCCTCGGGCAACCACTGACCTGAGCAAGAGAGGGACAATGTTTGCTGGAGTCTGGGAAGGGTGAGGGCCACCTTCCCTGGTGTAATTCCCTCTTCCTAATCCACCATTCATGCAGGGACAGATTTTTGGGGCTCAGCTCTTACTGCTGCCATTTCAGGACCTTGTTCTCCTGTCTCTTGCCCATCCCCTGCTCAGGAGAGCTATTGTGCTGCCTCCCTGGCATGTTCTGATGTCCAGTGTTGAACCTGGGGACCTTCTATAAGCAGTACATTGCCTTTTCTCCATCTGCCCTTCGAGGAGACTGTAGCAGGTGCTTTCTGTTGCTTCTCAGCCTTCATGGGTATTGGTAAAAGGGAAAGTTGCTATCTGTGTATAGTTTGCTCCACTTGTGCCCAGTGATTGTGACTCCAGCCATTGGTCCCTTTTTAAGCTAATCAGAAACTGAATTATTTCATGCTTTCAAAACCCAAGATGATCCTTCTGTGATGGACACATGAGAAATAAACCCCAGGGAGTCCAAGTCCTAAGACTAAGCCTGAAAAGGTAAGACCAGCCCCATTTCAGTCAAGAGAAGAGATTATGGGTATAACAGAAAGTGCCAGAGATATTTGGAATTGATTTATTACTTGTTGATTGCCGTGTGATTTCTTTTTAGGTCCGTGCAGGTGGTGAATGTTACATCCCATCCATCTTCCCACATTCCCCTGAGTGGCAGGTTCCAGCTCAGTGCCTGGGCCTGGCTCTGGCAAACCTGACTCCTCTGCATGACTTTAAGGGCTTCGCTGCTTTGAGGTAGATGCTGATGCACATACTGGTGCTTTGCTGAATAAGGCACCCCCCTGGTTTTCCAGATGTCCCTGTTTTCCCCCCACCTCAAGCTTATTCTGCTGGAGAGAACAACCAGCTTCTGCTCCCTCAGGTTTTGTACCATCGTGCTCTGACCTGGCTAATTTACAAGCTTAGCCTTTTCTAAATAGCTTATGTGCTGGAAGGGTTTTTTGGAGTGTCACTAAACTCATGCCTTGTGTTTGGTATCGCCTGTTCAAAGATGGTGTCACCAAGCACTCCCTTTACATCAAGGAGTAGTGCACAGGGTGCAGCAGAGCTGAAGATGTTCATCTCAGCTCAATTCATTCTGAGTAAAAACTGACAAATCTTCTCTAAGTCAGAGGAGCTCTGCTCTTTATACACGAAGCAATCACAGATTAAGTTTAGGATAATTCCATCTGCTTTTTCGTACTGTGAGACTAATCCCTGGCATTAAAGATCTTCCAGGTAGATGAGATGCATCCGAAGGGTGACTCATTGGTGTGAGTCAAATACAGCTGAAGCTTGTGTTGCTGCTGGAGATTGGAGGAAAAGTAAAAAGGTATTTGCTGTGAAAGCATCGTGACATCGTGTTCTGGTGTGGATGCAGCAGAGGCAGGCAGTCCCCAGGCCTGTGTCCCACAGTTTGTGTGGCTCTTTGGTTCTGAAACATCCACACATGCTGCAATACCAGCACAGCAGCTCCTAAAGCTTTACAGGCTGCACCTCCTCCAAGGAGCAAGGGCTGAGTGATGTGGTCTGGATTTACAGGGGAGTTGCAGGGAAATCTAGAAATACTCGCTGTAAACTTCTGCTCTATGTTACCTGTCCAGCAGGGGAAAAAGGAGTTAAAGCTCTGCCCAGGGTTAACCTGGTAAAAACTACACTGAGCTGAGGGAAGACAGTCAGCTCCTGTGGGAACTGGCAGTGCTGAAATGTGCCTCAAGGTCCTCCTAAACACTGTCAGAGAGCTGGTGTCAGTGGGTCCTGTCTTCTCAGCCATCTCTGTGAGGTTTTTCTAGTCCCCACAACAGAATTAATCCTTCTAAGTATTTTCACCATTACCCCAGATTATGCTGGTCATAGGATACTGCTTACAGCCTGTGGGTTACATTCCTACTCCTCTACCTTTCCTTGGATTTCCCCACTGAATACAGATTCTGCATCTCAATCTGATTTTTTGTTGTGTTTTCCAGACCCTCTGGCTGGAGTAGACCTGCTAAATGAGGTGGCTTCTCTGTTCACCACCATTTCCTACTACTACTGTGTTTGTCTAAGACAGTGCTTGGACCTTGTTCCTCACATGAGCTGAAGGAATTGTGTTCAGAAAAAGTGAATTTAATTAACTTCTTTTGGTTTTGTTGCTCTCCCAACCCTTGTCACCCCAGTTTCTCAAAGAAGCAAAATGTTTTCCTTCCAGCCTGGAAGAAGTAAACGGATATTGTTAATTCCAGTTCTGTGACCCTGGGGTGGGACAGCACTCAAATACTGCCACTGTTTGTGTCCCTGTACCAGCATTTTTGTCCTCCTTCTCTCTGGGTCTGAAGTTGGAAGGATGGAAATGGTGTCTGGAAGAGATGGGAGATGAGCTCTGTGTTCCCACTGGGAAAGGTTACTGGCAGTTGGCTGAATAACCATCTCTTTTCTCTTCCCAGGCTTCCTTTGCTACCATGCTGAGAAATTGAGTCTGCTCTGCATGGTGGATTTGCAGCGCTGAGCCCCTGCATCATTCGTGTGTCCTGTGTCACTCAGGGCGGTAGGTTCCCTCTTCCACAGGGCTGGAAACAGGTCAATTAAAGCCTCATTAAACACTTTGGCAGTCTTTAAAAGAAGCTGTATAAAGCACTGCACCATTCTGCTTAACTCGATTTTGGGTTCATTTGATGCATTTAATAGCCAGAACAAACTGGGGAATCAGCTGGAAGTGAGGGAAAGCCCTGCAGAAACAACTTGGCACCTCTTCCCTGTGAGTGGAGGGGCTGGAGGGAGGTGCTGCAGAGCTCCCCTCCCTGCCCGCAGCTCCCAGCGCCGCTCGGCCCCGGTATTGTTGCTGCAGCTGGTGTTGTGAATCAGGCCGACGACAAGCGCTTCCTACAATCCGGCTATTTCACTACACCAGGGTTGCATCATACCACTCGCTTCGCTCTTCGCCTGCCTCTGGAGCCCTCCTCTCTCTTCCGGAGCATCTCTGACCGTGCTGTGTTTAACAGACCCCCCCACTTAAGAGACTGATTTGTGCTGGTTTAGGCAAATCAGTGTTTTTGATGAAACAATGAGGTTCTAAAATAAAGCCATTTCTGCTGGGTGTGAGTCTGCTGGCGCATCTGTTGTGAGAGGAAGCTGGTGTCCAGTTTGTGGGGGGTGTTGCATGAGGTGCTGGGGTGTGAGGCCCTTTCCTCGTCCCCACCTCGCCCTTGTCCCCGCTCTCCAGGCTCCGAGGTGCTCTGCAGTGCTGTGAGGGCTGAGCACACGGATGCAGACCAGGCTGCCTGTCCTCAGCTTTCCGGGTAAGCGGGTGCGTGGGGCTTGGGTGATCAGGGCTGTCTGCCCTCGCACAAACAAGGGGGCTGGAGCAAGTCCTCAAAAAGCAGGTCAGAATTTGTGTGTGAATGCAAAGACAGCCAGAGGCAGCAGGGCAGGCAGGCCCAATTTTCCATTAACTTGCAAAGCCACACAGAGCTGAAATTCCAATGGGCTGCCCTCGAATTTTATTGCCAGCCTTGTTTGCTGTCTTTGCTGATCTTATCTGTAACTGCTTTCGTGGCACATGTGACAGGGGCTGCAGGGGTTGTAACAGGCGCCCATCCCTCCCCCTGTCCTCAGCTGCTGTGGCTCTGGGGTGTACGGCCACACGGCCTCAGCTCGTGTTTTGTGTGACGTGAGCAAGGGTTCAAGTGACTTACTGACTCAGGGATGGGACTGGGGGGGAGTTCTGAACCCTGGGTGCTCAGTGGTGCCCTGTCCCTGGGTCAGGAGGGGAAGGGGGCTGTGGGACCATGAGCATCTCTACTGTCTGGTACTGCAAGCTGTCAGCTCCCAGCCCTGGACAAGCACAGACAGACTGCCACTGTTCTGTGTACCCTGGCTTCTCCAGCCCCCTGGAATCCAAGTCCCAGCAGGGGCATCCCTCAGATCCCTTGATGTCACACCCCCACCTTCCCCCTGGCTTCACTGTGAGATAAAGGGGCCATTCCCCTCTCCACCTCCGGCCCAGCTCAATGCCACAGGCAGCATCTTGGAGACCAGCCAAGATGCTTTACGAGATCTGACGGGTCTGGGGCAGTATCCCAGGGAAGGGCGAGGGTGCGTGGGAGTCTTGCTCCCTTTTTCCATAATAAATCCCTGTGGGAACTGAATGTTCCTGGGCTGGGGCCGGAGGCAAACTCAACGCTGCATTTCTCTGCTGATCTGTCCTTGGGACTTAATCTCAAATCTGTTATCGCTGCCCCCATCGAGCGCTGGGAGGCAGTGATGCCCATTACTGTGGTTTTGGTATCCCTTCCAGCTATTTTTTTCCCCCTGACCAGCTCGGGGTGGTTCAAGCTGATTCCTTTCCTCTATTAGCATCAGTGGTGGGTGTGTGCCGGTCGTCTCGCTCCGGTTTTGCGGGGTATAAAGCCGGCAAGCCCCTCTCCACCCCGTCCCCCACCTGACAGGCTCCTGGGCAGGGGCAATGGCCGAGCTGTCCATCCCAGATCGGCCCCCGGCCCACTGCAGTGGCCGCTTCACCATCAGTACCCTCCTGGGCATGGAGGAGGGGGCCCGGGGTCCCTACGCACCCACCGAGGGGTCCAGCTGCGACAGCGCCCAGCCCACCCAGATGTCCTGCAGCACCCTCTGCACCAGGACCTTCGGCTACAACACAGTGGACGTGGTGCCTGCCTACGAGCACTATGCCAACAGCAAGGGGGTAGGCGACCCCAGGAAGGGCAGGCCCTCGCTGGCTGACCTGCACTCCATCCTCAAGGTAACGGGGCTTGGCTGTACCCAGAGCATCTCCGGCATCCCCTGGCCATGCTGCTGGTCCTTGCGATGTGTCTGTGGTGTGTCACTGTGTTTCCTGCCTCTTGGTGCCATGACTGGTGCTGTGCTGACTGCACATCCCCAAGAAGGCCCTGGGAGAATTTGGAGAACCCAGCTGTTTCCAGCTGTGTGCTCAACCAGAGCATTGCCTCCAGGGATGGCTGTTTGCAGTCCACCCTCACCTGCCTTCCCCTCATTCCACAGCCTGACCCGGGCCGCCTCCGCACACCAGTGTCTGACCTGCAGCAGAGCAATGGCCTGCCAGAGGCTGGGCCAGAGCCTGGGCTGGAGGAGGCAGAAGGGGAGCCAGGCAGAGCCTCCGTGCCAGAACCTGTCCGCTTTGGATGGGTGAAGGGCGTCATGGTGAGTGTGACCCATCCAAAGCGGAGCATCCTCCTGCCTTCCCACCCCCTAAGTATTTTACCGTTGTTGCATTTTTCCCAATATCTATATTTTTTCCAAGCATCTGTGCTCTGAGCAATTCCCTGCCCTCCTCAGTGGTGTGGTTTTCTCTGAGGAGCAGCAGAGCTGGCATGATTTGGCCATCCCCAGGTGTCAATGCGCTGATGGCCAGTTCCCCTCTGTCCCCCCAGATTCGCTGCATGCTGAACATTTGGGGAGTTATCCTCTACTTGCGCTTGCCCTGGATCACCGCCCAGGCAGGAATCGGTGGGTGCTGTGGATCACCATGGGCTGGACAGTGGCAGTGGGCCCATCATCACCCAAACACCTGGGGGGTGGGACTGGTGGGACTCCTAGGGAAGGCTGGGGGGGCTGGGGCATGCAGGAGTGAAGCAATGCCCTTTCCCTGCAGCCCTGACATGGCTCATCATCCTCATGTCCGTGACAGTGACCACCATAACCGGCTTGTCCATCTCTGCCATATCCACCAATGGCAAAGTGAAGTCAGGTAGCATGTTCCCTCCCGGACACTCCAGGGGTCTCTTTATCCTGTGGCTGCCCCATGGATGTGAACTCCTGGCATGGGCTGTGAGGTGTGGGGGACCCCAAAAACATGGGGGAAGCAGTAATGCCATGGGGTGTTCCCTGCCTCAGGAGGCACCTACTTCCTCATCTCACGGAGCCTCGGGCCGGAGCTGGGTGGCTCCATTGGGCTGATCTTTGCCTTTGCAAACGCTGTGGCTGTGGCCATGCACACAGTGGGCTTTGCCGAAACTGTCCGGGACCTGCTGCAGGTAAGAAAGTGGCTCTGTGTCCTCTGGGTCCCAACCCACCCCACCCCTCCATCCCCACCTTCTCCTTGCAAAATCTGTGTTGATTACCAATATTGTGGTATCCAATTTTTTGGATTTTAATCAATTGGATTTTTAATCCAATTGATTACCAATTTTGTGGTATCATTGGACTGATAATCAAACAGTGGCTGCTAAAATTCATGGAAAAAACAGTGGTTTGGTAAGGAAGAGGGTTATTTCCACGTTTTGAATTGTTCCCCTTCCCCAGGAGCACAATTCCCTCATCGTGGACCCCACCAATGACATCCGAATCATTGGGGTCATCACTGTGACAGTGCTGCTGGGCATCTCCCTGGCTGGCATGGAGTGGGAGGCCAAGGTAACCCTCACTCCTGCTCACATTATTCTCCTGGGCTGATAAGAGCTGTCCCTGCTGCCCACCAGGCATCTTAGGAGCAGAGGATGCCTGTAGCTCCCCAAAAATGGGCATGGGTTTTCCCTAACGCATTCTTCACTCTCTGTGCCCAAACCCCCAACTGCTCAGCTGGCTCTTTCTGGTCTGGCAGGCACAAATACTGTTCTTCCTGGTCATCTTGGTTTCCTTCATTAACTACCTGGTGGGGACAGTGATCCCAGCCACCGCCGAGAAGCAAGCGAAGGGCTTCTTCAGCTACCGAGGTGGGTCCACCACAGGCTGGGGTTGCACTCAGCAGGTCCAAGTGCATCTCTGGAGCCTGGCTCTTTGCTGTGGTTGGGGGAGATGTTGCTATGGGAAGGTGGTCCTTGCTGAGAGATGTCATTAAAAGCACAGTGTCCCCTCCCATGGAGTCCCTGCCATCAGCACTATGCCTTCACCCAGTGCTGAAATGCTTTAGCCGGGAAAAAAGCAGACAGGAGGCCCCAAATGCTTCTCTTTTGCTTACTCCCCAGCTGATATCTTTGCTCAGAACTTTGTGCCCAACTGGCGTGGACCCGAGGGCTCGTTCTTTGGCTTGTTTTCCATTTTCTTCCCATCAGCAACCGGCATCCTAGCTGGGGCCAACATTTCGGGTGACCTGAAGGTGGGTTGTGACCATTGGTGCCTGAGCCAGTGTTTCTCAGGGCTCAAGCCCTATTTTCCTTGGGGTTTTCCTTTTGATCCAACCGTTAGTTCTGTTTTATTTCTTCTGGGAACTTTGGGGGAGGCTCAGCTGGGAGATGCTCTGTGGCTTTATGATACAGTGAATTAAAATTCCTCTTGTACAGCAGCCACAAATAAGCTGCCATGTTAGCAGTGCTGCTGGAGAGTTGTCTTACATATCTCTGCAACTCCCTTGGGCAGGATCCTGCTGTGGCCATCCCCAAGGGCACCTTGATGGCCATCTTCTGGACCACTGTGTCCTACCTGGTTCTTTCCGCTACCATTGGTAAGCAGTACGTCCTCAGGTGCAATGGGTGAGTGGGCTGGGTGAGTTGGCTGGCTCTCACCCAAAATGAGTGGCCTGGGAGGATGCAGGTGGGTGAGAGCCAGGAGCAAGCTGTGGACACTGGCACGGATATCCCGGTGTGAGCGCCACAGGTGCCCGACACTGTTCCTGCCCCCACTTGGGGCAAAGTCATCCTGCATGGGCAGTGGAGCTCATGGCATTGCTCAAAGCCATCGTGCAGTGGGGCAGCCCCATGGCAGGGACTTGGCAGTTGTCACAGGCAGTGGGATGTGAGGCTGGGCTTCATGAAACCGTGGAGAGATGCTAGCCCTGCTCTAGCCCTGTGTGTGCCCCCAGGTGCCTGTGTGGTCCGAGATGCCTCAGGCAGCCTGAACGACAGCGTGGCCGTGGGCTCGCCGGGCTGTGAGGGACTGGCCTGCAGCTTCGGCTGGAACTTCACCGCCTGTGCCCAGCGGCAGAGCTGCCGATATGGGCTCAGCAACTACTACCAGGTACTGCTCAACACCGTCACCAACCCTGGTTCCTGCTCCTGGCCAGGTTTGTGCTGCAATGGATGGGTTTCCCAGGGCAGCTGCATGCCTGGCACACCCCCGGCATCCTGGGGGGCACCCATGCTCTTAAAACAGCCATGTTTTAGCAGGGAGGCACCAGGGAATGTACCTTCTTTGGGCTTTTGGATGCGGCTGGACTTTGCTGCCTGGATAATGTTAAAAGAAATGCAGCAGGATGGGGCCTGGGGCTGGAAATCCCTCAGGGTTGGGGTGGAGCTTGGTGCACCAGGGATGCTGGGGTTCCTGATCCCCTGGTTTTCATGCAGAGCATGAGCATGGTGTCTGGATTTGGCCCCCTCATTACAGCAGGGATCTTTGGCGCTACCCTCTCCTCGGCATTGGCCTGCCTTGTCTCAGCCCCCAAAGTCTTCCAGGTGAGGGGGTGGTGTGTCTGCACACCCCAGCTCCTCTCCCCGAGCTCAGCAGTGGGTGACGCTCCTCGGTGCAGGGCTCTGCATCCATGAGCAGCCCTGGGGCAAGGAGGATGCTGCTGTCAACACAGGGCATGTGTCCAGTTCGGCCCTTGCTCTTATGGTTGCAAGAGCCACCACGGCACTGCCATCCCACGTCCCTGTCACAGCCTGCTGTCCCCACTGTGTCTCTCCTTGCAGTGTCTCTGCAAGGACCAGCTCTACCCTCTCATCGGCTTCTTCGGGAAGGGCTACGGGAGGAACAGCGAGCCCATCCGTGGCTACATGCTCACCTACGTCATTGCCATTGGCTTTATCCTCATAGGTAGGTGCTTGCTGCCCCAGCACCCTCCTGGAGATTGCCACCAGTCTCAGTCCCCGCCACTGACAGCTCACTGTCCTCCTCCTCCTCCCACAGCTGAGCTCAATGCCATCGCCCCCATCATCTCCAACTTCTTCCTGTGCTCCTATGCCCTCATCAACTTCAGCTGCTTCCACGCCTCCATCACCAACTCCCCAGGTGGGCTGTGCCACGCCACGCTGTGCCCTGCGGCGGCCGGCTCCCCGTCCGGCTCCCCATCCCGGCAGCGGCCACTGTGTGTGTTTGCGTGCAGGCTGGCGACCCTCCTTTCGGTATTACAGCAAGTGGGCCGCGCTCTTTGGAGCCGCTGTCTCAGTGGTGATCATGTTCCTGCTGACCTGGTGGGCAGCCCTCATTGCCTTCGGCATCGTCATCTTCCTCCTGGGATATGTCCTCTACAAAAAGCCAGGTGCGTGGTGGTAACCTGGCACCGGCGGTGCCCCAGAAGGTGTCTGGCTCCGTTGCTAATCCATCTTCCCCATGCAGATGTCAACTGGGGCTCCTCCATGCAAGCCAGCTCTTACAACATGGCCCTCAGCTACTCAGTGGGGCTGAGTGAAGTGGATGAGCACATCAAGAACTACAGGCAAGGGCAGCTCATTGCAGTGCTGGGCACGGAGGGGAGTGGGATGAAGAGCCAGCTCCTGCCTCCAGTAAACCCAGGAAGGCTTTGTGCCCATGGCTACATCCTCACCACCACCTCAGTAACCAGGAGCTACAGCAAAATGTGTCTGTCTCCAAACTCCCATGTCTGTGCCATGTCGGCAAAGGTAGAAAGCAGGGCAAACCCTGCTCTCGCTGTACCAGGCAGACACAGACACATTGATCTCATCTGATATAAAAAGACCAAAGAGTAAGACTGGACCCTCAGGCTACATAATGTTTTCTCATTCTAAAGACGCTCCCTATAGTTGCCACTGGCCAGGCATGGGAGAAGAGCCACGGCTCATTCCAGAGAGGCTCGGTGCCTCCAAAGTACCATCCCTCACTCCCTTTTTCCCCTGCCTGCAGACCGCAGTGCCTGGTGCTGACTGGCCCACCCAACTTCCGCCCGGCACTGGTGGATTTTGTGGGGACCTTCACTAAGAACCTCAGCCTGATGCTCTGTGGCAACGTGCTGATCGTGAGTCACCTGTAGAAGCCAGTTGGTTCCTTGTCCTGGGGGCTCTGGCCACCTGTGGGTGGTGGGGTGGGAAATCCAGTTGTATCTTGGTGGGTTCACAGGGTGGAGATTGAAATGTGCCCACTTGTGTGCTGCTGGATGATGAAACGTGTCAACTGGAAGCCTCTCTGAGTTGTTAAGCAATACTGGTGAAGCATCAGGATGTCCCTGTGGGCTTATGGCTTCCCTTTGCCAATTAATTGCGAAAGATTTGGAAGGATGAAGTAGTTGCTCAGAGGACAGGGGGGTCCTGCAGCCCTGAAGTCTCCAGAGCAATTGGGTGCAGTAAGAACCAGCTCATCTGCACCCACAGGACTTTTGGGATTGTGTGCACTGGCTGTCGACTCCCTGGATTCACTGGTTTTCTTGCTGTGATTGCAACCTCCCATGTGGGCAGTGGTTACATCCACCTCTTACCAATGATTTGGGAAGAGAGGAACTAGAAGTCCTTGGTGGCAAGACCACCAGTTGGAAGGGGCTGCCTGAGCTCCTGCCCTCAATTCCTGCAGGGACCGCGGAAGCAGAAGATGCCAGAGTCCCGGCTGATGGCAGATGGCCACTCTAAGTGGCTAATGAAGAGGAAGATCAAGGCTTTCTACACAGATGTGGTGGCTGAGGATTTGAGAAGTGGTGTCCAAATGCTCATCCAGGTACAGTCATCATTGGCCTTCACCCAGCAGGGTCCCTCCTCTTTGTCACAACTTGGCGGGGCTCTGACCCCCTCCACAACCTCCAGGCAGCCCTCTTTGTGTTGCTCCCCCATGGAGTGGACTGACACCACCTGTGTCCGTCTGTCCCTGCAGAGGGGTTTCATGGGGACATCTATTCGTAGGCTGCTGGCCTCGGGAAGATGAGACCTAACATCTTAGTGCTGGGCTACAAGAGGAACTGGCGGACAGCATCTCCACAGAGCCTGGAGGACTACGTGGGCATCCTGCAGTACGGCCACGCCAGCTCCTCCACCTCTCGGGGACACCAGCATCTGGTGGTGGCCCCGTGGTTGCTGACGGCTGCAGCCACATGTGCAGGGTCCAGCTGGGCTGACAGTGCCACCCCCCATTAACTGCCTTCTCCTCCCTTCTTCCAGCGACGCTTTTGATTTCAAGTACGGTGTGTGCTTAATGCGGATGAAGGAAGGGCTGAATGTTTCCCGAGTGCTGCAGGCACATGGTAAGTGGTTTTGGGCGGCCAGGGATGCTCAGAGACATGGAGCTGTGGGATGTACCAGCCAGCACCATGTCCCCAGATGAAGGTCACAGTCCTGGCAGGACATCACTCCTGTGCTGGAATCAAAGGGGATGGGGTCAGTGAGGCACTGCTGTGCTGCCCTTGCTCTTCTCCTCCCTCCTCAGTTAACCCCATGTTCGAGGCAGCAGAGCACCCCGAGAATGGCACTGGCAGCAGAGCAGCCCCAGGCACAGGTAGGCTGGTCCTGTCTTGTGGCTGCCCAGAGCATCCCCAGCTCTGAGGATTATTTTTGCAGGCAGGGCAGGGGTTTCAAGCACTGATGGGGAGCAGGGCTGGGTCCAGGATGAAGTGATGCCTTTAATCCGTGGCTGGTGGTGCCCCTTGCTTGACACCAGGATCCTCTTGCCCCGGCAGTGGACCCCACCGCCTTGGCCAGTGAGCAGCAGGCGAGCACCATCTTCCAGAGCGAGCAGGGCAAGAAGACCATTGACATTTACTGGCTCTTTGATGACGGAGGTAACCTTCACCTTCCGTCTGCCCAGATAATACAAGCCCAGCATCTCCATCGTGGTGCCCAGGAGGGCTCACTCCCTGCTGAATGGGGCCACGGCATCCCTGGCCTTTGGCATCAAGGAAGCACTGGTGAGCCTGGGGGTCACTGCTGCATCTCCCAGTGGGTGTTTTGGGGACAGGTCTCACGCTGCTCATCCCCTACCTCCTGGGGCGCAAGAAGCGGTGGGGAAAGTGCAAAATCCGGGTGTTTGTCGGCGGACAGATCAACAGGATGGACGAGGAGAGGAAGGCGTAAGTGCTGGCAGCCACTGTACCTCTTAGCACTTGGCCACCATCACTGTCCCATGGGTGGTGACAGAAGCTGCTTCCCATCCTGCTGAGCCCTCCCAGCTTTGCCATAATGGGATCTGTCAGCTCTGACCTGGCTGCTTTGTCTCATTTCTCTGTAAATCAATGTGGCTGCAGAGTGGGAAAACCCAAAGTGCAAACTGAGGCCAGCAGCAGGGTTTTCTGCTGTGGCAGGTCCCTGTCAGAGCTACTATTTCCTGCTAATTTGGGGAAAATGTGTCCTTTTCCCTCCGTCAGGATTGTCTCTCTGCTGAGCAAGTTCCGCCTCGGCTTCCATGAGGTCCACATCCTCCCTGACATCAACCAGAAACCCCGGCCAGAGCAGTAACCAGCCCCCTTCCCTTCCCCCTGCCCCCCCAGCACCCCCAAACCTGCCCAGACCCTCTTCCTCGGCACTGTCTGCTTGTGTTGCAGCATCAAGAGGTTCGACGAACTCATCGCTCCCTTCAGGCTGAATGATGGCTTCAAAGACGAGGCCACAGTGAATGAGATGAGGCAGGGCTGTCCCTGGAAGATTTCTGATGAGGAGGTCGATAAAAACAGAGCCAAGGTAGCACCAGTGCTGAGGGAGCCTCCTGCAAAGGGTCTCCAGCTTTTTAGACCAAATTCAGTCTTTCTGGAAACCATTATTTTGTGCTTCTCAATGCTCTTTGCTCTGCAGTCACTCCGACAAGTGAGGCTGAATGAGATTTTGCTGGATTACTCACGGGATGCAGCACTCATAGCCATGTAGGTGCCAGCAATGCCCTCATACCTGTTTGTTGCCCCACAAGAATGGTCCCTCTGGATGTTCACCCCTCCCTGGGCAGGGAGATCCTGCACAGACACCCTAATGCTGTGGTGGGACAGTGCTGCACCACAGGGAAAAGCCCTCAGAAGACACCAAGGGCTCCAGCCTGGGTCCTGTCGGGGGGAGGGTGTGGCGTTGCCCCTTTTTAGGGAAATAGCCTGCAATGGACTGAGAAAGGGGCTGTGGTCAGGCTCTGTGCCAGACCTGCCTCACGCCCCTTGCTGTGCTGCAGCACTCCGCCCATCGGCAGAAAGGGCCGCTGCCCCAGCTCCCTCTACATGGCCTGGCTTGAGACCCTCTCACAGGACCTGAGACCTCCTGTCATCCTCACACGAGGAAACCAAGAGAATGTGTTGACCTTTTACTGCCAATAAAACCTCCTGGATCCCTGATGACTTGGGATGTGAATTTTTCAGGCCAGTTTTGATCCTGGAGCACACTCCTCTGGGAGTCTGGGGGAGCATGGTGGTTATCAGCCCTCTGGAAATGTCCACCAGGCACAGCTGCCACCCTCTTAAGAACACTTGTTCGGCCCGTCTCAGGCTCTGTAGGTTGTATATTGATGAACAGCAATGCCAGCCCTGCAGTGCAGGCACTGCTCTGGCCTGGGGTTAGCCAGAGCCAGCCAGGTGAGTTGTGGGGTCCTGCACCTGCACCCCCAGGAGAGCCCAAGTGGTGTGTAGGGACCGAATGCTGGCCCCACCCAAGCCACTGGCCCAGGGTGGGAACAGCCCCAGGGGCCGGGAGCAGGTCAGCACCAAGCATAGGGGCTGCAGGGCCCCAGCATGTCCCCTCAGGGACAGGGACAACAGCTGAGCCTGTCCCCAACAACTGAGCAGCAGCGAGATGTTATCTCAGACTGTGGTACCTGGCTGCAGGTGCAGCTCCTAATGGAGACAACATTAATCACCAGAACCAGGACATGCAGATGGCCCCAAGCAAAGCAGGAGTGCAGCTCATTTCCAAAAGCACAACCCAGGCCCCCTTGTCATGCTGCAGAAGAAACACACAACATTCATTCACCTCAAGAGTTACAGAATTTACTGATAATCACCACCAAGATTAGAAGTGTCAGTAGAAAAATAAAATGTACAGAATTTTCAATCATACAAAGATTTGTTCATGACAGCCGCAGCTGTGAGGGAGAGGAAGCCAGGTGGGAGCAGGGGGCATGTCACACACAGGGAACAGGGCCATGAGCCTCAGCATAAGCGGGTGTTCCTCCAGGGCAGGCAGCTTCTCCAGGTGTTTCCTTACCCAGAGCTCTGGCTGGGCTCCCCAGCAGAGGCTCACAGCACTGCAGAGCCCGAGACACCTCGGTGTTGATGTTTTTGCCGGCTCTTTGCAGTTTTTGGCAAGTTTGACTGAGCAAAGTCTACCAATACCTGCTGAAAACTGAAGGGATTCCTCCACGTGCCTCTCTCAGAATAAATGGAAAGGGAGGCCAAACCAATGAGGGGAGGAAACTGCCACCAGTGCTTCAACTACCATCTGGTGCTTCAACCCAAGGCTATTCCTCCTTCCTGTTTAGCTCTGGTTTTACTGGAGGGGGAGGTTGCCAGCAGCAGCCAGCAGAGTGGAGGATGCTCTGTGAGCACCAAGGTGACACAAAGAACTTGCCCTCTGTGCTAATATCTGTCAAGATAAATCAACTGATTGTTCACCTCTTATGCAAGAATTCCCTGATAATTTCACAGCATCCAGGCATAGAGAGACACTGCCAACTCTTCAAGTAAACCAGAACTCCCTCAAAACAAACTCAAACTCCCTCAAAACTGGGAGATCCCGAGTGCTAGGAAGCAGGAGCTTTTCAGTTCACCAGCACTGAGTGATTTTATCAAGCAATTTTTCACTTGTTCTGAGCTCTGTAACAGCCCCATTTGTGTCCTGCACCCGTCAGCCCTGTTCCTGCAAGGAAATCTCCTCTTGCTGCAGCACGGGGCACATGGATAAAGTGCTTTCTCAGTTGCAATCAGCTTAATGGCTATTGAGCGGTGCCAGGCACAGGGGCAGGGTAAAGGAGAGCTCAGCAGGTGCTCAGGACACTGGTTTCTGGTGTCACCTGAAAGGTAAAGCCAGACCCACCCCATCCAAATTCCATGAGATACTTTTAATCCATCCAGAAAAACACAGGATAATTCCTGTAAATTAAACTGTGCACTCTGTACACATGCTGAAATATGAAGTGGGAAGGGGGAAAAGAAAGAAAGCTTATTCCTTCTTTTTCATTGTTTCTGCCCTGGCAGGAAGACTGGCTCTCTCCAAGCAGCATAGCAGACAGGGCCCTCCACAGATCCAGGGTTTAGTACATGTTACACTACTCGAACGCCACCCACCTAAGGAGAAGGATTCACATTAAATTATTTCCTAAACTGTGCATCTATATTCCCTGAATTAACATGGGCTAAAATTTAGAGTAATCTCAGTAAGTAGCTCCTGCAAAACACTGCTCACTGTCGACAGACCACTCCTGAGAAGTCTGTGCATAGAGAAACCTTTTTCCATGATAAACACAGTGCCCTGTTGAAGCATCACAGAATCAATTTAGTTTAGAAAAGCCCTCTAAGATCGAGTCCAACCTTTGACTTATCACCACCTCGTCATCTAGACTATGGCACTAAGTGCCATACCCAGTCATTTCAGCACTGAGGACATGGGCTCACAGTAAATAAATGGCCCTAGGAAATGCTGCAGGTACAAAAGGAGCTGATTTGGAAACCACAGGAATTCAGTGAAGACACAGATGGGAACTGTCCCCTGAAAGGCTGGACACAGACAGCACTTTCCCTCTTCAGCCCACATGGTGTGAGCTGGGTACAAACACGGACCACAGCAAACCCCTAGGGGTGGCTACACTGCCCAGCCACATGCCTGGAATTCAACCTCAGCTTCCCCAAAGAACCAAGCCCTGGGAAGCACCCAGTTAGCTGCTCAAGTGCCCCAGCCATGTGGCACAACTCTGGGCACAAGTGCAGAGCTACCAATAAGTTAAAAGTCACTTAAAACCAAAACAAACTAAAACAATTCATGAGGAGACAGCACTGCCTGTGGATAAGGGTTGGTTTGGGGCTGTGTTCACATGGACACAGGAATCCCCCAGGCTCCTGCCAGGAGCCTTGCAGCTCTCCCAACCCCCGGCAAGCTGTTGGCTGGATGCTGAAAACGCTGTGCACTCCCTGCACTGGGGATGCCCCAGGTCACAACCCAGCCTGGCAGCTCACAGCAGGAGCAGCAGCAGCATGAGGGATTTTATCCAAGCTGACCAGTGCCATTTCCAGAGCAGTGCAGACACCCAGGTGCACCACACCAACGTGAACAGCATCAGCAAATCAAAGGAGAATGGGGACACTTGAAAACACAAGTCTCCTCCAAAGCCTGAGGAGAAGCTGTGCATGCCCACATGCACACCCTGGGATTTCCGGAGCACCCATTCCACTGTGCTTTGTTTCTGGGCAGAATGTTCTCAGGGCCAGAAGGGCTTCACTGTAAAAAAATACACAAAAGCAGCAATCTTTTTTATACCAGTCATTTCCCCTGTGCAGCACTGACAGCCAGAGCTCCCAGACACAAATCTGCACTCTCATCCACCTGAGTTTTCCTTTTGCTGCTCCCAAATACACAATGGCTATAACCTGCTATTATGAAGTTTTGGCCAGGAAGAAAATAAAATAATTTTTAATTTAAAAAACTGACATTAAAATAGCTTCAGGTTCACTGAAAACCAAGCAACAACAGGTCAAAGCGGTGAGTGAGCTCTGAGGACACAATGTCTCTGGTCCTGTTCCTACCCCAGCACAGCTGGTGCCACATCTTAGCCATGTCCCATTACTACAATTCATCAGTGGCAAAAGGTACCCAGGTCTCCTCCTCTGGAAGTCATTTTCCTACCCTCCAGAGAAATAAAGTTTCACTTGGCACTTAATGTTACCAAAAAGTAACAAAATTCACAATTTTTAAATTTCAAGCCACGCTGGAGGCAGGAGCAAGCCCTCCCAATTCCTTAAATCAGTGGAAGAAGCACAAGGCTGGAGCTGTGCTCCCTATGATTTGTTCTGAGGCAGCAGGTCCTTTGCTCCCCCTCTGGTTTGTGTTCTCCAGCCTCTCCAGAGGAGCTATAGCGTGGCCAGAATGCGCAGGAACGAAACCACCACCACACAGAATGTCTGGCCCACGCCAAAAATGAGGGCCTCAAAGGGAATCATTTTTTTCCCTGCAGCTCTGTAAACTCCAGCAATGGCAGCACCTGTGGAGAGGGAGAAAAGCCAAGACATCAATGTGAGACAGCTGCCCTGCCACAGGGATGAAGGGGAAGCCTCAGGATATGAGATTGGGGCGGAGAACAGCGGGGTCTGAACCTCTCCCTGCACACCAGCAGGCAGGAGTGGGGATGTGTGACAAAGCTCAGCCAGTAACCCGTGCATGCTGGTGGCAGTAGGTGAACTCGTGCTGAAACCCTGCTGAGGCCTCCAGCAGCTGTGGGGGTTGGGGTGGTTTGGGACATACCCTTGTCACAAGATCCCCCACCCACAGGCTGCAAACATTACCCAGTTCTGGGCATTGACACCAAACCTCCGAGAGATTTTCCTCCAGGTGCTCAGAAATCGGAAAGCCCCCTTGGCTCTGCACCCGAAGGGCACGTTTGGTATGCCCGATACAGGGCTCGAGATGGGGCATGGTCCAACTCTGTCAAACGTGGGGCAACAGGGAAACAGAGCCAGAACGCTAATCTCCATCCCGGGGAACACCGCTATTCCACACACTCCCAAAGGCAACCTCTGATCACCACAGAGCCCCCTGGCCGATACCGCCAGGCACTTGCCGTACTTGTGAGGGTGCCGGCGGTGATGGGTCCCACGATGCCCATCAGCAGGACGCTCACGGACATGACCCTGCCGTACTTATGGTGTCGGAGCGTGAAGAGGGCAAGCAACGCGGCCGGGACGTGGAAGGCAAGAGAGGAGACGAGTGCCCACAGGAAGACGCCGTACCACATCTCTGCGGAGAGAAGGGCTGTCAGGGAGGCCCGGGGCCCGCGAGCCTCCACCGGCCCCGGCGGGCGGGCCCCGCTCCGAGCAGGGAGGTACCTGGGAAGGTGGAGAGCGGGCTGGAATAGGTGGTGGTGCCATTGCCCACGCGGGGCACGAGGCGAAGGCTGAGGATCTGCTGCAGGAGTCCCCCGCCACCGCCGCCCGCTTCGCCGCCCTCCATCCCCGCACCCGCCCCGCCGCCGCCATCCGCCACCGCCTCTTCCGCCCGTCCCCTTTCCGCCCGCTGCAGCCAATGGGGAGCGTTGTAAGGTGACAGACAGGACTCACCGCCAATCACCACTGGCCGCCGGGCAGCCGGGCCCCGCCCTGACCCCGCGCTGCCATGGGAACGGCTGTGGGCCGCAAGGAATGCCGGGAGCGCTCGGTGGGGCTGGCGGGGCGCTCTGGCCCGCTGGAGGCCTCTCCTCACTGCTCCCGGTGCGCGGCGCCGCCTCGGAGGCGCGGCTGTTCTTCCTATCCGCCAGGGGGTGCCCGCGGACGGCAGCGGCGCTCTGGGCGGCGGCGGTGCGCGAGGCGGCGGCGGCGGGAGGTGCAGTGAGGCGGCGGGGCCGGGGCCGCACCATGTCGGGGTCGGAGTCGGAGCAATACTCCTCCGCCGAGGATGACGACTATGTGCCCTCAGGTGAGCGGCGGCGGGCGGGAGCCGGCGGTCCCGGCGGTCCTGGCGCTCACTGTTTATGCTTGCAGGTGCGGAGTACAGCGAGGATGATGAGAGCGAGCTGGTTCGGGAGGAGGAGCCGGCGGACAGCCCGCGGCCGCCCCGCGGCCGGAGGAGCCCCCGCCGCCCCGCCAGCAGGTACGGCCGCTGTGATCCGGCCCGGTACCGCCGCTGGTACGCTGAGGGGTGGAGGAACGGGAAACGCTGTTCTGCGTTCCGGTTTAGTGGAAAGAGCCGAGAACCTCGGCCCCGACAGACATCGTGCCTGAAAACCCTCCCCAGAAGGAGTTGTTTATGTTAACCTTTTTAAGTGCGAAGCACGCACATATGGGGGTTTCTCCAGTAGATGTAAATATATACATACTTTAGTTGAGGTTGGTTTCTATCTAGCCCAAGTTCTCCTCCCCTCCTGGTTCCTGCATTATCCCAGAACCACAGGACCCTGGAATAGTTTGGGTTGGAAGGGACCTTAAAAACCACTTTTTTTCATCCCCCTGCCATGGGCAGAGAGATCTGCCACTAGACCAGGTCTCTCAGAGCTCCATCCAACCTGGCCTTGAACAGTTCCAGAGATGGGGCAGCCACAGCTTCTGTGGCCAACCTGTGCCAGTGTTTCAGCACATTATACACTCACAGAAACACATGCAAATGGGCCAGTTCACTTCAGGGGCACTGCCTGCATCAGTCTCGCTGTATTTTCTGAGCAGCAGCATCTTTTAATAAAATAGATACACTCCCCAGGTTAAGAGAGAACCTCCCAGATTGGATATCTCAGTAAAAATGTGAAATACTGTGTTCCTTTGCCCAAGCTTACAGTTCAGCTCTGTTGCAGCAGTGTCGCAGCAGCTCCATAAACATTTTTTCTTCTTTTTTGGCATCTGCTTTCAGGAAGAGGAAGAAAGGCGGTCTCTTGCTAGAGCCAGATGAGAAAGAGGAAGAAAAGGCCCAGCAGAATGGAGAGGAGCAGAAAGAGGAGGAAGAGGATAATGTAGATCAAGTAGAAAGAAGCAGAGAAGAAGAAGAAAAAAAGAAAGAGGATGCTCTTTGGGCCAGTTTCCTCAGTGATGTAGGACAGAAACCCAGAGCAGCAGCTGCCACGCAAGTGACACAAATCAAGAAGGTAATGGGGGCCTGGGCCTGCACCCAGGGAGCGTGGGAAGGGCCTGAAGGTTTAGAGCATACAGCCTTGGTTCTGGCTAGTATCAGGCATTGGACAGAGCCGGGAAGAGGCTGGGGTTGCTCCTGCTCCCTCTGCTTTGTAAGACTAGCATCCCCTGATGGGCCAGACTGCAAGGTGCTGGTTTCCTTCCAAATGGGGAGGTCTGTGATCTGGTGGTGCTGCTTTTGGAGCTGTTTATCAGCATCTTGGAGTGTCCTATGCAGCCCTGTTGGCTTCTCTTCCTGGTCCTGGATTCCTCTTGTGACACAGGAATGATGAGCTTTGGTCTGAGTTGTGCTTGTGGGCACAGCTCTCCCTGAGGCTTCTGCCTTTCCTGATGCTTAAAAGAAAAAAAAAAAAGGGAGGCTCTGTGTGTGTATTTGAATGGGGAAACAAGAGAGGTCTGCACTGGCATCTCCATGCCTCCATCCTCATACTGTGAGGGGGTCTGAAAGGTGCTGCATGTTACAGGTTTGTAGCAAGATTGAATCTGGCTTTCTTGTGTTCTCTGTAAGCCCCAGTAAGGTGCTCTCAGTGTGCAAAGGTTTTTCTGGAGAGAGAATTCTCTGTGTGGTAGCTATTTAAAAGGATTTGATTCTCAGTAAAACCAAATGCACGTGGTTGCCTGGCAAAGCCTTTCACGCTTAAGGTGGTAGAAGTGAAGCAAGTATCACTGAGCTTCTGTTGCTAGAATTATCAGTTTGGGTTTTTTTAAATGGTCAGCCAAAAAAACAGATCAGTAACAGAAGTCCGGAGTCTGCCTGTTGAGTACAGCTCTGACTGTGTGAAGCTTCTATGACTGTTGGAAGGCTGCAGAGCAAGTATAGTTGTGTAATATTTGATTGCAACTCATGGAAGGAGAGTCCTTTCATCTTAGCCCTCCTGCTTCTCCTTATTACTGACTGAGCAGCTGGGGTGGTTACTTGGAGAGTCAGAGGGAAAAAGAGAGTGAACATTTTCTTCTGAGCAATTCTACTTTTATGGGCAGGTTGCTAAAATGTGAGATGTCTTTGAAAGTTCCTCCATAGCCTGGAATAATTCATGGAGACATGCAGTTCGTCTGTTCTCTTTGTGAAGTTTTTAACTTGGGCTTGTAGTGCCTGTTTGAAGATCTCTGTGGTCGGTGATTGATTTAGAGCAAGAATTTGGGTTTTGTTTTGGTAACTTACAGAGTCTGAGGTTTTTATATATGCTTTTAGCAGCTGTAGCTGTGACTGAGTAAATTAAGAGGCATTGTTGACAAATTGCTTAGTAAAGATTTTTCCTTCTCAAATAAAAGAGATGTTATTGACGGGTAGGGAGATCAGCATTTTTTCTGCTGATGAGTTGTGTTCTTCTCTATTCTTGAGTAAAAATAAATATACTTTTGTGGAATTCACCTTGGCAGCTCTACTGCTTGGTGGTGCTTAGTTTCGGAGAGCCAAGTCTCCAGGCTTTTGCTTGCTTTCTGAACCACTGCAGTGTATTCTTGCTCCTTTCTACATTTATTACAACTTCACTTCTTGTTTTGAATTTGTTTTGATCCTAGAGCTTCAATGACAGCCTGGAACCAAAATGAGGAATTTCATTCTGGTGGAAGGGGTATTTATTTCCTTTTTCTTGTCTGTGGATGACTTGCTTTGACCACCATTCTAAATTGCAGTGCTACCCAAGATCTGTGTTGGGCCCTCGGCCCTTTGGAATGATAATTTGGCTTGGCTCCACGAATGCATTATTTTGCTTTCTCCTTCATGTATTTTGTAGGCTGAAGAAGTGAAGAGTGGGAATAAGCCTCAGGAGAAGCCGAAAGATTCGGGAAAAGTGACAATCACCAAAATGTTCGATTTTGCTGGTGAGGAAGTCAAGTAAGTTGGCAGATGTGATATGTCCATTGTGGGCACAGTGCAAACTGGGTGCTGCAGTGGTGGGGGCAGGCTGGAGCTGGGCTCTGAAGCACAGTGAGTCTTCTCTTTCCTTTACACTGTTTTTTTCTTTTATTGTGAGCACATACAGACCTCAGGGAAAATGAGGCCAAGATTTTCCTGCCTGAGAGCTTCAGAGTATCCTTGTATGCAGACCTCAGTCTTTGCTCAACTTCAAAACATTTGTAAATGTAATTCAAATTCACTTAGGTTTTTCCCATCTGGCCAGTGTTTATAATGGTTGGCAGAGGTCTCTGGTGGCACTGTCACTGGGAAGGTTGAGACAAGGAAGGAAGCACATCTGGTCCCACAGGAGTGAGGGTAATACATTTTATTCATTCAGGCTAGTCCCAGGTTCTGTGCTGGGGGCAGGATATTGGCTGGCACTTTCCCTGGTGATGTTCACAATCCACGACAAAGATTTGCAGTAAGAGGTGTTTGGCTGAGCAGACTAATAGCTGAGTGCTTTTGCCTCTGAAACAGCTGCAGCAAAGGGGATGGGCTGGGTAAAATCATGCTTTAGGCTGAGTTTGGTTTACAAGAGGCCTCTCAGGCTGTGCTGCAAGAAGGGCCAGGTGTTTTATAAATGTGTAAGACCAGAACTGAGGGGCCTGGGTGAACCCACTTGAAATCTGACTGCCCTGTGACCTGCCGGTTCTTACCATGGGGGATTTTATTTATATGTAGCAGTAAACCCGTTTTGTCAGATTAACTTTTTTGTGTGACAGCAGAGGGCAGCAGTTCCCAGCAGTAACACTCGCGCTGCCTAAATCTGGAGGAGGCAGAGCTGGGGCTTCTGCTGCTCTTGCTTTTCATGTGAGCCCTGCTGCCTGAGCTGTTTGAAAAATCTGAGGAGAGCTGTGAGCCACAGTAGGGACTTTGCTACTTGCCTGGGCAAGCCAGACTGTAGGAATACCTTTCATTCACTCTCCTTTGAAATGTTGGTTGCCTTATGTGAACAGAAGTTGTTCAGGGCTTCTAAGATGGTGATTTTATGCTTTTGACACCAGTATCTTTTCTGTAGTTTCTTAAGAACTATAACTAAGAAAAAGACATGTTTTCGTGCCCTAGTTGCTTTTCTAGTGTCCTTTGTACTACTCAGTGCTTACTGTTTCCCTTGTGGAGCTGCAGAGGAATCACTAGGTATTTCTGCCAGTTTTTGATGGAATAGGTAACAGCTGGAGCCCAGGTGACAATGAGACTGTAATTCTGCAAACACCAAGGCTAATGCATATTTTGTTTACAACAGTTATTGTATCAATAGGTTACAAAGCCAGCAACAGAAGGTTTGTGGTGAGGTCTGGAGCACCATTTTCTGCTAGTACCAGAGTTACAACAAAGTTATGTTCTTGAGCTCTCTGATAACAGAAAAATCCTTCAGTATTTTTTGCCCCCTTGATTTTTGTGATATGCAAGCTGATGCTTTTGTGTTGTTTGCTACATCTTGCTTCTGTAAATGGGTTACACTGTTAGCTGTGTGTAGGGCACAAGGGGTACTTGCTACTCGCAGCTGCTGGTATTTTCCCCTAATGGCAGTAGGTAAGGCCCAGAGGGCTGCTTTTTCTTCAGAATAGCAGGAGGTTGTCTTTGCACCACCCCAGTGTCTGCAAATGCTCTGAATACCAAACACTGACTTCCTTGCCTGGGGAAGCAGCTGGCAAATCGTTGGTTTATAAAAGGCCAACACATGGTAGTTGTGTGTGTGTGCATTTCTGGACTGAAGGAACTGAAATGAGAGCTGTCTCTCTTGCTTTCCTTTCTAAATGGTTTGAGGCTACTGTTGAGTGTTGCTCTTTTGAAAGCTTGAGAAGAATTCAGACCAGTATTTAAGCAGTGAAAGATTCAGGGCACAAATTTTCACAGTCTGCTCACTGAAGCTCTTAAAGAAGATAATTTAGCCCTGATCTCCTGTTGCAGAACAATTTATTTTCTCCTGTAAGAAGATGGTACGATTTTTATTGCCTGATTGGAGTAGCAGAAGTGGCTTGAAAGCGATCTCCAGCTACATGGCTATACTGGAATAATAAAGGGCCTTCGTGTTGTCAACTCCCCTGTAGGTTTTTGTTGCACTTAATGTCTGTTTTGATGAGTCCATTCTTGTATCAGTTTCTAATGCTGAACTTTAGCTTCAGAGTGTAAAAATCAACAATTACCAAATGAAGATTTTAATTTAGTAGCTCTTAATTTTAGAAAATACATTATATAATTTTGCCTTGTAAAACTAAGGCGGTTGAATCCTGGAACTAGAAAGAATCTTAAACTGATTGCAGTGCTTTCCAGTTGGGACTTTTTTGTCTGCTTTTCCTGCCTCCCTCATGTTAAACAGATTAGGAGCAGCAGGTGACTGTCACCCAAATGGCTGTAATTGTGGGCAGCAAGAGCAATTTGCAAAGGCAGTTCAGCATCTAAATGGAAGTTCAAGCCATTTCTCCCTGGCAGAAGAGATTGAAGTCCCTTTGAAGCCTCTGGTTTATGAACTTGCCTCACAATGCAGGACGTGTGTTTGCATTAATAGGGAACTGCATCCTTAGTGCCAAGGTTTAACTGTTGTGATTTGTAATTGCTTGTTTTCTCTTCTCTTCAGATTTGGTCGTTGGCTTTCTTTAAATATCTGTTGTGCTCAGTGCATCAAAATGGTTCTTCTGTGCTCTTTCCATGAAAGTGAACTTTGTGTCCAGCTGGGACTGCAGCAGAGTGGAGCTCACGAACATGGAGCTGGTCTGGCCCTGTGGTGTCAGTGTGACTACATGTGAGGGAAGAGCAGAGTCAGGTTATTGATTGCTATCAAGAATCGATTTTACTTTGGAACATCTTCTCTACATTAATTTGGCTTGTGGAAGGCAAAACTAAGTTCAGAGGAGTAATGGCTTGGGTGTTAATTCAGGAATGGGGGGCCTGTGTTCAGCACCCTGCTCCGTTCATACACCACAGATTCCAAGTAAAGGACTCCAGACTAGAAGCTTTGTATTTCTGTGCACATGCTTTGTTCGTGTGGTTTAGAGCCAGAGCTTTACACAGGTTGTTCTTGTGGTGGGAATGCTTTCATGGTCTGTAGAGTTGCTGTGCTGTACTGATGGTCCTGTACTGTGCTGGCAGAGCTGTGGCTTGTGCTGCTTCAGTAACTCGGCTGCTTCCCTGTGTGCTCGAACCAAGCAGCCAAAGCAAAGCCATGGTAGGGCTCCATTCTCCATCTGTCAATGGGGAGAGTCCTGCTCTTTTCCTGAATTCTGGCAAGGTGTTCTTGTCACAGCTCCTTTTACTTTCTCACAAGGATAGGTGGGGTCCAGAGTGAGCTGGTGCATTGCATGGGCCAAATCAAAGTAGGAAGGGCCGGTGCCAAACAAGCAGTGTCACTCTGAGTGTGTGACTTGCTGCCGGATATAAGGAATGCTTAAAAGTTCATATAGTTCTGTAGGAAGAGGTGGGCAAACTCATGTCAGAACAGTTTGTTGAGCTGTTCTGTGTGAGATATGAACTCCCATCTCTGGATAAGGGCTCCCTGCTGTTGACTTGTGTAGGAGACCACATTTGTGACTTAGAATAGCCTCTGGGTTGCTGCTATAGGACCACTGTGCTCTGAGGAAACAAGCTGTGCTGGTACAAGTGCTGAGCAGAGTTGAGTGACAGCTTGTACTCCAGGTGAGGGAACATGATGGTTCACAGTGCAGCTCTTACATCTTGAAAGTGCTAAAGAAGTACAGAAGGTATCTGATTTATAACCAAATAGTTATAAGATTAAATAATTGTAGTAATTACTGGGGTTTATACTGGCTGAAGTTGAAACTTCATCTGCCACAGTTAAAGTATGGAGTGAAAAAGAATTTGATTTTCACCTGTTAGTGTTTGTAAGTGATTATCATCTAGGATGGGCCTGGAAAAAACCTCATTGTTCATTCTGTGTTGCTGCTTCACAGGTTTTCAGCCTACATCAAGGATTCAAGAAAGATTATTCAGAGGAGATTGTTTTCAAGTTGAAATTCAAGGACCTTAAGTTGAGGGGTTTAGTGGTGAAGTTCATGACTTTTTGAGCAGAAGAAGCAAAGGTGAAGGGAGGTGGCCGAGAGCAGGTTCTTGTCAGGAGGCTTGCCCGTGCTAACGAAAGCCCTTTCTTGGCCAGTACCCCGAGTCTCTGTACAAGAATGCCATTGATGATGGGAATTGTGCAGGCAGAGCTACAGGCCATGGACGGAGTTTCCTTTTTTTTTGTGTCCTGTGAAGTCACTGAGGTTTAACTTAGGCCTCATTGGGTGAGATGGTGAGTCCTGAGCCCAGTCTGAGGTGTTGTCTGGGCAGCTGAGCTCTTCACCTTGGTGAGCTCCTCAGTAGAGTTGCGCAGAGCTGGTGAAGGACTGATTTATTCCCTTGCAGCAAGAAGTGCTGACCTCAGAGTGGAGGTGAGGTTATAATTCAGTTCTCTGCAGCTGTACAGTACTGCTGCTTTGGGATTTCTTGATGCTGCTTCTCCTTACTGAAATATTGATTTTCTGTTATTAATTTTAGCTCACCTGTGTGCTTGTTGAATGGACAGCTATGTCCTAGATTGCTCACTGTTTTAACTCTGGATCTGCTGTCCTTTTCCAGAGCTTCAACCACCTGATCCCAGACCCTTTTTAGGAGATAGCAAGTGGAAAGGGCTGCAGGAGAAACAGATCAGACGTCTGAGAACAGCCTGAGCTTTCCACAGTCCTTGCTCAGGCTCTGATTCCTTATCAGTGGCTGTGATGTCCTTTCTGCTCCTTACATGACTAGTAAGACCAACCAAATGTGACAGAGTTGGCAAACAACGGGTGTGTAGCCAAGGAGTTTGGGAGACTGTCACCTGTTTTGTTGCTTTGCTTTGCAGACAGTTAAGGTAGCTGTCTGAGCAATAGCAGCTGCTTCTGCTTTTTCCTAGAAAACAAGAAGAGTGGAAGAAAAATCCTGATGCTGATAATGAATTTCAAGGGGAATGAGTAAAAAGAGCAGGGAATCGACTCCCTCAAGTCTCAAGATTTAGAGCTGGCACAGAGTGCAATTTTTAAAACATGTAATTGTCCATCTGTGGATCCATTCCTGCTCTATGGTCTCAGCATGGCCCAGCTTGATTTGTCAGGCTAACGAGCAGTGAGAGAGCATGTTAACACCATTAACTCTCTCCTTACCTTGTGATGTTTTTCAGGGATCTCCGTGGATGAATCAGTGCAAGGGGTTGGCAGCATGCTCACACTTCTTGCTAGGTGTGAATCTTGGTCATTTGTTTTGTGCTCATGGGGTTTTGAGCAATGCTGAGTGAAGCACAGTAGCCCTGAAAATCCAGAGAAAGATCAGGAGTTTGGGTGGGCATCTCTTGACGTTGTAGGAGATGTGGTGCACACCAGATCAAGGCTGATGTGCTTGATGTCTTCCATATGTGCTTTTTTGGAAAAAGCTTTTGCTGTATTGCTTATACCTGTGAGTGAGAAGGCAGGTGAGCATTACCAGAATGTGTGTCTTGAAGCCTGATATTTGGAAAGCCCTGCTTTTTTTCCAGGTGGATAGCAAGTGCTACACAGCTTCCAGCAGATGAGGTGGACAGGTGTTGTCAGGCTAGATATGGAAGACAATGAACTGAACTAATAGGAGCAGAGGAAGAAACCAATCAGATTTTGACGTGCTTTTTACAATGGCTTTGACTGTACTAGCAAGGAACTGTTAGAAAAAGACAAATGAATTTCAGTGGCCCTTTGAAAAGCCACTCCTTGAGGACTTCTGTTTTGTGTTGCTGACTGGTGGTGCCAGATATCAGTAGGGTTTTATCCTCAGCCCTCCTTGCCTAAGGTGTTCTAGAGAAAGAAAAAAAAAAAACTTTCTGGTGACATACCACTTTCTGAAGGAGGCTTGCACAGTGCAAAAATCTTGGCTTTTAAGATTTTCCCAGAAATTTAATCTGAACAGTATAAGCATGGGGATGATGCTGTGGGACCATAAGACAAATCAAACCATCCAGGATTACATGGGCTATTAATGTGACCACTGTTTAGAGGTGGCAGACTAAAAAGTGGGTGTTTACTTTTCTACCAACAAGCACCAAAATGCTGATCTTGGCATAATGGAGTGTAGGCAGCAGCCTGTTTCTGCCCTTATGCTGTTGTTTTTCTTAGAGGTCAAAGCATGCCTCTGCTCTCCACAGTTTATATTGGCTTTTTCCAATTTAAAAAACAACTATTGATTTGTTTTGTTTTGTTTTTGAAAGCCAATGAGTGAAAATATGTTACCTTTCGAGAATGACAAGGTCTCAGGGGCACGTTTTGATAACCTTTCATCTGTTTGCATCCATTCCCTTATGCTTCAGAATTTCCCTGGAGGGTACTAACACTGTACGATGCTGACTGGCACGACGGTGGCCCAGAGATGAGGTCAGTAAGTGTGAGCAGGAGCTGTGCTGTGTGCTGGTTCACTTGTGAGCCATTTGCCTTTCTCAGAAGCAGCTGCAGAAATTGTAACTTCATAAACATCAAACCTAGCCAGGACTCTAAGCCAGAACACTTGCTTCTAAAGTAAATCATGTTATGCTTTGCTTAATGTGCTTGGAGAAGGGGAATGGCCTAATGAACAGTGTCTAGTCAGGGTTTTTTCATTAGTAGATGTGCAGATGAGGCTTCTGCTCAGAGGGGCTGTGACTTGCAAAGTGTTACACAGTAGCACTACACTCACCAACATGCTCACCCCTGTTGTCTTCCCTTATCTCACTATGCTTTTGAAAATCCCAAAGTGACTGAGCAGATGCCCACCTGAAAGTCATCTTCGGCTTCTAATGTGGCTTGCTGCTTTCAAGGAAATAATTTATGTGTGCTGGTTTCATTTGTATGGTTTTGCTGGTAATCAGTGTGATGAAAAAGAAGGCTCAGCTGGGATCTCCAGAGGTAGGAGGAGTCTTAAAGCATCTCCAAAATGATGGATTGACCTCCAGGTTAATTTGGGCATTTCTAGGTCTTTCAAACCTGGAGTGTCTGGGTGCTGTGTTTGGGAACTGGATGACAAACTGCATTCTCATCTTCCATTCTTCCATATGTGTTCTGCCTGTGTTCTGTGTAAGTTAGAGTGGAAATGCTTCAGTAAAAATCACATCCTTCCCCAGCAGAAGACATTGTTTCTTTATCTGGCTCTCAGGTAGTTTCCTGGGTTTTAAAAATCTGAAAACAGAAGATGCTTAGTGACCTATTCAAGTCTCACAGGAGCTCTTCTGCTATTAGTAAGGGGATCTTGGGTCCCTCTGTTCATGCCTTCATCTCAGGGGCCTCAGATCCAGTCCCAGCATTTTGCTGCTTGGCCTGTTGCCCTTGCTTCCACGCTGCTGCTCATTCCTGACAGCTCCAGGCTCAGAAAAGGGCTTTTGATATCTGGTGAGATGCTGGCAGAGCCTGCTTTGCCGGCATTGGGCCTGGGGTTTCCCCTGCTGGAAAGTGCAGCTTGCAAGATGCATTATTTTTTTTCTGTAACTAAGAGATGGTGAAGCAAGAGGGTTTCTGTGTTAGCCTGAAGGGGAGGCAGAGCTGTTTGCTGCTGTACTATCTCATTAACACGTTACAAACCGAGCCAAGCTTAGTCTGGCATTTCCCACATGGGGCTGCTTCTGCTTTGTAGTGTGTGTTGGCTCCTGTTATGATCCGTGTAACCTTTGTGTCTAGTATTCATAGCTCTAAGTGAATTTGGAACCCCTGGCTCTTGATACCTATGGTACTCCTTCCTTCAGCAGGAGAGACATCCATGACACGAGCGCTGTGCTGCTTTGTGGGAGTTGGAGGATTGCAGGGATCTGTCTGGCTTTCAGTGTATTTTCAGGTCTTGGTTGACAGGGTCAGGGGACTGTCACACTCACACATGCAGCAGCTCATCTGTTCACCTGGACTGCTCAACTCAGAGTTGTATTCCATAATGTGGAGTTAATCCTTTTGAGAGGTACAAATTAAAATACAGGGATGCCTCAAAGATTGACATGCTAATGCATGGTAGGATTTTGAGGCAGTGCAGTGGAGCTGGTCAATGGAATAGTTATCCAGAGAAGCAAGAAGAGACCTGGTACTTGGAGGTGCTTAAAACTAGGGTGAATAAAGCTCCAGTCAGCATGATAAGGCTTGTGCCCTGGCTGCAGGTCAGCTTCTCCAGAGAGCCATGTTTGAAATGCTCTACCTATTGCAAGCCCCAGTGGGAGCTTCATAACTGGAGCGCTACTTCCCTCTGGATTTAAGGAGCCTCTTGCAGAATCTGCAAGCAGAAGTCCAAGAGGGGCCTGACAGCTTGGTCAGCATCTCAGGAGGCAGCACTGTCCATATGTTTTCTTTGCACCTGTCTTTGTCATACAGGAGATGACAGAAAATCGGTCATTTCCTTCAAGGCTTACAAGGTTATACATTATTGATGTTAAAATACCATTCACCTTTGCTTGTTTTCAGGTGAGTTGGTTTGAGATGCAGCCTGGGCTGACTGCTTGGATAGCAGCACACAACTGCTGTGAGGAGCAGCACCAGGCAGGCAGTTTGGCCCTTACCTGACTCCAGGAGAGCTCTCCTCACATTTGATTCTTTTTAGAAACCAGCCAGCAGCTTCTGTCTAGAAGCCAGCCAGCTTCTCCTGCCTATCTAGTCAGCCTACGAAATTATCAGTTATTCCATCTTGGTCTTGTCTGTGTTGCTTCAGGGAATAGGCTCAGTTTCCCAGGGAACAGCTTCTCCCACCTGGTTTAAAGAGGAATACTGTATTTTTCTAAAAGGGGGAAAACTAATGTTTTACTTTGAAATTAGAAAAGCGATGGGGACGGACTAATTTTAGCTCTGTCTTCTCTACACCAGGTAATTCAACATAAAATATATACATATGCGGTGTGTAAGCAGATGTGGTCTGGGGGTTCACTTGTGTGAGGACTTAATTCCCTCCTGGAAAGTGCTGAACCTGTGCTCTCCAGCGTTTTCGGGACCTTGCAGGCTGGAGGATCTGCTGCTCATGCAGTGCATCTGTCTGTGGAAGGCACATGGGACGTTGCAGCTGGAGCACAAAAGTCCACCCAAAAAATATTCAGAAAAAAAAATTCCTCGGCTCAAAAGGGATTAGTTTTTTTAACAAACCCCTGTAGATGAGTATTACTTTCTCCTCAAGTGATCATTCCAGAAGGCTGGAGGACTATTTATTGAGACTAAACACAGATGGGGAATATTGAAAAAGGGTAATTAGCCTCATTTTTGTCCCCCTTGGTCTGTGATTCCCCAGAGCTAACAACATTAAGATAGTGTGAAAAGTTTTATAACTGTGTCAGGTATAAACTGGGGCAGGTTTCCCAAGTGAGGAGTGTGTCCTGAGTACAAGTAATAAAGAGCTGGCATTTTCCACAGCTTCCACTCTTGTTCTCCCTTTCGCAGCAGGAAGGTCAGGGGAGAGAGTAACTTTGTGCTGCTGTGAGTAAAGATTTTAACTGTCTTCTCTCCTCTAAGTCCCCTTAAACCCAAATACCAACATGTGCTTTCTCAGCCTCATGTGCACCAGGTGTTTTGGTTAGGAGAATGTTGCTGTGTTGAGCCCCCTAGGGGTAAATTGGAGGGATTTTGGCACTTGGGATGCATAAGGTTGCTATTACACAGCGGACTACAGATATTAGCCTGCAAGCCTTCTTGATATGCCTGTTTGTCTTTCCCAGCTTGTCCTTATCCTGCCTCTGTTTCCCTTCTGTGCAAAGATGAAGCTCTGCCGATGCACTTCTGCAAGGGCTTGCAGGGCACCTTGCTGCTCGCTGCTGAGCTGGGCACTTTGCTGACACATCGCAGCCTTGGCATCCCTTATGCAAGTTCTGTTTCTGGCCAGCAGGACTGGATTCAGCTGTGCCATAGTGGAGGCATCTGAGCACCACGCTGGGGCAAGTCCTGGGCTATGGGTGTTTTGTTGGGCCATGGTGTGATGGATTGGGAACCTCCTCTTCACCCTGGTAGCTCTACACCTGGTGTAAGATCAGGGTGCAGCAGGCTGGTGTATTAGACTCACTCTGCCGCTGAACTGAAGCATGAAAATTTGGGGTTAATCCCCTTCTGCAGATTAGCTGGAGCTGTCAGCATAATGCTCATTCCAGCATGTATTCCTCCTTCCTTGTAGCAGTTTATGTGGCTAAGGGCACTGCTGGGAGCAGATCAAGCACTTGTTCTTAAATTAATCTGCTACATTTCAGTACTGTAAGTGCTCTGTGGAACCCCTTCTGGGGCAGCCTTGACAGCAGGTGTTGTCTTCATGTGGTTTGTGCCCAGTGTACGTAACTGGGGCCTTTTCCATGCATGTAGGTTGCAGCATTTCAGTTGGTAACTGTAAAAGGAAGGATGATAGGTTCTTCAGTGGAAGTTGGAACTAGCATACCCACCACTGGGCACCAAACCAGCAGGCTGGGTGGATATGGCTATGCCTAAATGCTTGGGTACCACTTTGAGCTTGGTTCAGAGATGAAGAATCTTAAGAAGGACATCTGTAAGTACTTGAGGCACTTAGTGATCCAGTTTCTATCGTGTTTTCCCTATAATAACTTCTAAATATGGAAGACATTTCTATTGTACAGTTGCACAACACCTTGTACAGTAGCATCATCTGTGCTACCAGGCTCCGGCATGGTCCAAAAAATTAATAACTGTTCTGTTCTGAAGTCTTATTATGCAGTTGAATAGCACAGCAGTGTAAATGAAACCTCTGCGGTAAAGTGATGAGAGTGAGTGGTTTTGTGTGTGAATTAAAGGGGCTGCAAGTGGGCGAGACACTAGCTACTTGTTTTATTGCTGGCAATATACTTATTTTCATGTTTATTCCTGGATTACAATGTGTGAATAGCATCCCAGTAAACAGTCAGGCAAATAGTTATTTATCAAGTATTTAAAAGTGAAAGGTCTTGTAATTTTCCTTAGTAATGACTGTGATTTCTTCCAGCTGGATTAATGACTCCCATTTCTCCCCATGAAGAACAAGAATTGTTTTGGTTTCTACATGGAGAGAGTTATTGTCTCCCATAGTAATGCAGACCAGAGGATTTCTTTTTCCTTCCTGGCCTGAGATCTGGGAAAGGTTGAAATGTGCATAACCTGAATTAATACCTTGTAAAGCTCTTTAATACTCTTCCGTCATTCCTGTTGGAGTGGTGCAGGAGTTGCTGCTGGCATCAACCCAACAGCAGCCTGCCTCAGAGCAGCTTTTGTTTCAGTTTATGAGGCAGTAAGTGGGTCTTGTGATGGAATTGCCTTGAAAGGTCACTTTTAATTACATTTCTGTCATATTCCTCTGTCCCCAGCTGGGCAGTCCTGGTGGAACAGGTTGCATGCAGCTTTGTAGCTGAATTTCTGCAGCGGACAACTCCAAAAATATATGTTAGAGCAGCTGCTGGCAGACCAAAGGGAGCAAAGAAAATGGAACTATGGAAAATACGGAAGTGTTGTATTTTGTGCTCAGCCACTGTTACTGGTACCCTGAGGTGGAGGAGGGTGGGAGAATCGAAGCCCTTGGTAGCAACCTGTCTTGTACCCCTGGGTAGCTGAAGCATCTGTCATTGAAGGCCTGTGCCAGACTCTCGCTGTGCATCATGTGCTTCATGATGAGGGTCCTCAGCAGGCAGAGGTTTCTGCTTTCTTGCCCTTTCTGGGATTGAGCATCTTCCTGTTCCAAGAGCTGTGGCTTGTAGTGCTGGTCCAACCGACAGTGTGCTATCTCTGTCAGAGTGAAAATCCCTAGAACTATTTTTCATTTTTGCCTTGTGCCTTTCTTTTCCTCAGCTGGTAGGGGAGACTTCAGTCAGTTTTGTCTCTGGGTTGGAGAAGGCTGAAGATACTCAGCAGGTTAAGGCCAAAAGCCCAGTGCTGAGATCCCAGCTCTGCCACTGGCTTTGAAGACTTGCTCGCCATTGTGTGTGTCCAGATCCTGTAAGCTACTTAACTGCCAGATTCCTGTAGGTCTGTGGGAGCTGAGCTGGGCTGTCATCTCTTAGCAGAGCCAGTGGGAAGGCATGCTTTCAGTGACCTCTGCCTCCTTTCCCAGCCCCTGCCTCCTCTTGGTCCTACGCTCTTCAAGGCTCAGAAACGTGCAGGGTTCAACAGCTGGGATCAAATCCAGGAGCAGGTCCCATGGCTGTACTGAGACCAGTGGAGAGTGGGTTTTTTTTTTCCAGGGCACGTAGTTACTGTGCTACACTTCTTGGTTTCCTGCACACTCAAGGTTGCCTGATGTTTCTTTCTGTGGCTCATGTCCTCCCTTGCATGCCAGGGGTGCACCCTGATGGTATGGCAGTGCAGGGGGTGACAAGAGGAGAGGGACCCTGCCAGAAGCCAGCACTGCAGAGTGCACAAGAGAGGGTGCTGCTTCTCAGCTTGGCAGGGGTCAGAGCTGGCTGTTTAGATGCTGCATTTGAAAATAAATAGACTATGTGATTGCATTGATCTGAACTCAGCCTCATGGTTGAAGGGAATTCTGTCTTATTGCTGAATGAAGACACCAAGTTTATCCCGTCAAATGAAATCCATGGACGTAGGGTAACGTTTGGTGTATGACTGCTGCATGACGTGACCACTGTTGCCAAGGGCTGTGACTGGATGGTGTGTTTCGTGTGTTCTAAATTGTGGTGATGCTGTAGCAAGGCTTTTTTTTCCTCCCTAAACTGCTAGTCCCCTTTTCCCACCCCTTCCCATACCAATCTGATCAGCAAACATTTCTAAATATTCATAGTGTGGGATTTGTCTCTATCCGCATGACTGCCGTGGTTTGAAAGGCATGTGACAATGCAGGGGGGAAATGGGGTTAATCTCTTCCTGCGCTGGCAGAACAAGGCTGAGCAGTTGTACAGCACAGGCATTTTTTCTTGTGCCTTTTCCACTGCATTTGCAGTCTGTGGAGAAGGAGGAAGGAAGTTTCAGACTCTGATTCACTGTCAGGATGGAGACATGGATGCACTAGTTGTGTGCAAGTGAGATTTCAGGACATCAGTGCCTCCAGGGTTAACAGATAACTCCGTGTCACTTTCCTTGATGCCAGCCCAGCAGAAACCTGTCTGGGGCTGCAACTTCTTGGGTTTCTCCATGACTATTAGGCAGTTCTTACATGGAAGTTGTGGGTTCAGGAGGTTGGTAGGTAGGAAACAGGCAGTGATTATCCTGCCTTGTAGCCGGAGGAGATCCCATGATGAGCCAGGCTTTCAGCCTCTCATCAGCATATGCTCTAGACCAGAGATGAACCTGCACACCCTTGCTGAAACAGATGCAGCCAGAGGCCCAGGCTGCAGGAAGGTGAGATGGAAGATTGTTTCTTCTATGCTAACTGAGCTGTGGGTCAGGCTGCCTCTGTGCCCATAGAGCTGCAGGGCCCTGGAGAGACTCACAGGCTTGTGCTCCACAGGAGCAAAATTGTTAGCTTGGCAAATCAGGGCAACTTCATTAAGAGCTACTGAGAGCGTGAAAAGCGTGTTGCTGGAGGCAGGTCATGGTAAATGAGAGGGCTAAAGTAGCTGGGGTTTTCTAACAATTAATTATTGAGTGGTTTTCTAGAGATTCTTTCTCATATTTGTAATTCATTCCCTGCTGTAGATGCCATATTGATTTATAGTTTTTTGAAGTTCAATATTTTGCACCCTCGGGGCCTCAAACAAAAATTAACTAGAAAATGAGAGTAAATTTGTTCATTCTGCCTTGTCAGAGCTTTCTCTCCTGTTCCCCATTCCCAGAGCTGGTTTCCATGCTCTGGTTTGGGTTGCAGATGTTGCCAATCCTGTGTACCGTGGGCTGCAAGACGTGGGTGGCAGAAGAGCTGCCTCACTGACCAACAAATGAGAAAATCAAGAGCCCAATTAAGAGCCTGGAATTGCCCCCAGTGACCTGAGGAGAGCATTTAGTAGCTGTTAGTGAGACAGGCCTATTTGAATGAATAAGCATTCCAGTTTGTTGGAAGGAAAAAAATCCCTTCCTCCCCCAGCTCTAATCAGCTACTCTTCACTTTTTCTGCCATGAATATAGAGGGTTTGTCACTGGAATGAAATCTAAACAAGATGTGTGTTCTTCAGCTTGCAGCTGGTCAAGGTGATCTCTGTGCGGGGGATGTGGGGACTCATACCTATTTCCTGTGTTTCCTTGATGGATCTTTGATTTTACTATTGCGTACAGCTCTTTCTTACTCTCTGGTTTGTCTTTTTCTCCAACAGAGTGACTAAAGAAGTGGACTCAAACTCAAAAGAAGCGAAATCTTTTCTGAAGCAGCAAGAGAAACTGCAGTCTGCAGCTCCAGCTTCCTTGCCGACAGTCTCGGGGTGAGTATGGGATTTCCCTGCCCGGGTATGGGCCCTTAGTGAGAAAGATGGCACTCAAGCCAATAGTAAAGGCTCTGCAGTATTTATTGGGTGTTTGTTTTCTGCAGGATTTCAGTGGGAGCAATACTAGGCCTGGAAGGTGTGATGATTTGGGCTGGAGGGAAGCAACCCATGAGTTCCAATGACTCACTTCATAGGTTCAGGCTAAAATTTCTTAATCCTCATAAATCATTCATCCTAGTAAGAAAATAGTGGTTTGAGTGTCTCGAGCAGCCTGATGAAACTGCAGGCAGCCAAGGAACATGCCTGAGATTGCCTGCAGTTCTTTTGCAAGGTGCTTCTCAGCACTATAAAAAGCCATGTCAGGCTGGTCTGTGGCTTCTTAGAGGCTTTGGGTGAGCATTTAAATGAGAGATGTTTTTGCCTCTTTGATGTTCTCTAATATCATTTTGATGTGGATTTGTCACTTTCTGTTCAAGCTCTAACACCTAATTCTGAGATTATCATAATGCTTGTCAAAAGATACAAGGAGGTCGGGTCCCCTGTGCATCCGACATGCCCCTCTGGTTCCTGATGAGCTTGGGAGATCACCAAACTTCTTAGGAATAGAAGAGATGCTTCTGTGTTCCAGTGATGATTTTTATTTAAGTCAGTTGTTTGCATTTATATTTGAAAGACACAAGCTGCGTATGATTTGATCACACAGAAACAATACCCATCAAATAAATACATTGTCCTTCCCATCTGCTTAGAGCAATTCTCCAGTGTGAGTTAAGGCTGCCTTTCCCAGAGATGCTGTTATTCAGTTGCTGCAGCTGGATTGTCACTCATTTTTCCAGCTAAGTGTTGCATAGCTTGTACTTAGCTCAGGGTAGTGAAAGCATAGTGTGTATGTGTGCATGACGCTTGACAGCTGCTGTTCTCTGAGCTGAATGAAGGCATAGATGAGCATAGTCTTCATGCTCTTGTTCACACTGCACAAGGGTCCGTCCCTGCAGAGCTCATTAATTGTAACCTAAGTGTTGTGTGCAGGGTTTTGTGTTGGAAAACTTGCCTTGGGTTGGGCTGGCATTCTTTGTGCAGTTTTGGTGGCCAAAGTTTGTTCAAGTGGCAGCTGAAGCTGGGGCAGCTCCTCACTGTGCACACTGCTGGTGGTCTCATGTCTTCAAACCTGCCTGCCAGTTTCCCCAGCACCCTGATGATCTGAGTGCAGGCAGGTTTGGCAGCCCATTGGGAAAGCTCCAGGGGCTATTCACCTTCCAGTTCTGCAGAGATCAGGCCCAGGGGAGGAGCTGGGTGGCCAGTGGGCCTGTGCAGCCTGGTCATTACCAGGGGGCATGGTTGCTTTTTTGGGAGCTTGGATTGCTCAGGAGTAATGGCCAGAGCCCAGTTTGAGTTAATGTTGCAGATAACTGAAGAATTCACATCAAATATGGAAAAACATGGACTAAAAATTAATATAAGAAATAATGAGTTCAAGGACTTCTTTAACTTTCCTTCAGTGTGATTATTTTGGAAGCAGCTTAATTAGGTCATCTTTCAGCTTGCTGATGTGTGATGTCCTACTGACAGTTGCTTGCCCAGGACGTGAGGTGACCAGGCTGTGGAGAAGGGTGGGGAAAAATACCCTGGGCTTGTGTGTCTTGCCTTTCTTCAGAGCACCAAACCCCGATGCAGCAGAGCCCCAAATGCCTTCCCTTTTGTGACCTCCTGCAGCGCATCCTGGCTTTGCACGGGGATCCTACAGCAGAGGAACAGCAGTGGTGTTTGGACAGATGTGTGGAACAGCCCAGTTCTTTTGAGGCTTTAGTCGGAGGTTCTCTGGGGCAATCTGGCCAGCATGGGCCCTCTGATCTGAGAGTGCTCCAGGGAGTCTTGGACTAGTATCCAAGACTGATCCCTGAGACTGCCAGCAAGCATGCTTGCCTTTGGGCTTAGGAAGATGTTTCCAGCTGGGAAGCCAGCCAGGGTATTTTCAGGTGAGAAAATTACTAGCAGGCTTGCGGTATTCCTTAAAGCCAGAGGCAAGCCCCTTATGTTAAGCAAATTACAAATATCAGATTTTAGACTTGAGCCAAGCTATCCAGACCCTGCTGCTCTGGAGCAAAGAGCCACAAGCCTTGGTGACATGCCAGAGCAGTGCTTGGGGACCAACAGGGCCTGGAATAGCCTGACAGTTCTTTGCAGGTACCTTTTGTCTACTTAAAATAGAAGTTTTGGGGGAGAGGTACATTTTTCCCTTATGCATTATGGGAGAGCCCCAGTCTATTGCCACAAGGCAGTGAAAAACATGATTTTGGGATCCTAGCTGTGCCTATGGACACCCACTGTGCTGTGAGCCATTGTCAGCCCCCAGGAGCTTTGTCAGCTATTAAAAAGAAAAAAAAAAAAAGCCTTGCCCTGTGTGCAGGGAATTTGAGCAGCTAAGAGTGGCCTCTCCATCTGGCTTTTCTTTCTTCACCTTGCAAGTAGCATGTTTTATTCTGAATGCAGCCAGCCTACCCTGCATTTATTTAATTTCCCTTCTCTAAACAGACAGAAGTAATCCAGAAAAGCAACGGTCACAAAACCAAACATCCGGCTCTGCATCTCCATGTTACAAACCCTTGCAAACTAACTGGTCCAGGGGAGGGGATGTTTGGGGCTGAAAGTGCATTTCCTGAATGTGTTTAACATCCATACCGGATGTGCTATAAAAAGCTAGATTTGTGCTTGTGAGGGACATGGGGGTGGTTGGAGGAGAATAACTTAAACACTTGGCTGTAATTAAAGCCAGGAGTACAAAACAACCCACCCAGTTCTCTCAGCAGGCTTTGCTAGAAAGGTCAGAAGCCCTTGGTTCCCAGGGATGTGATGGTTTCCCAGCCTTCATATTATTCCCATCGTGTCCCCTTGTGACACCCAGCTAGGCAGTGTTCTGTCAGCAGCAGGTATTGGTTTGTTAGAGAGGTTTGGGGTTGTGATACTTTGTTCCAGTTGTTTCTGTTGTGCTCTTGAGTTCGTTAGGCTCTTGCTCGTGCTGTCAGAGGTATCAGATGTGGTGAGGGGACCCACTGATCCCTTCTCACTTGCTGCCCCAATAAATGGGTGGAAGGCTCCCAGCATCCAAAAAAAGCCCACCACACACCCAGCTAAGCCTTCTTGTCCATGTGTTTTAGGGCTCATTTCCTATCCTTAACCACTGCTCCAGGACCTTTTGGGGAAAGAGTAGCTCCTGGCTGTAAATGAAATGCATGACCTGATGGAGGGATCAGTGGGCATTCCTGGTGCTCCAGGAGATGTTTTTTTGCCCTCTCCCCAGGCCAGGCAGGACCTGGGTCCATCATCTCTGCACTAGTAATCCCATTTTACAACCAGCATTTCATATTCAGAGGATGTTAAAGCAAATGAAATCCTCCAAGCAGCTTACTGCAAAATGACTCTGTGCTTGTACTTGTGAGACACGACAGGGGGTTGAGCTCCAGGCTGGGAAAGCCCTGTACCGACCCAGCCCTGCAGTGGGAGCAGCTGCGATCTGCCCATCAGTCCTTGGTGCTTGTCAAAGCACGGTGGCGTTGCACAGGCAACAGTGCTGCTGTAGCAGTCCTGAAAATGGAAAAAATGTAGTTGGTGGATCTTATTTGAGATTCTCCTCTAGGCAGCTGTTTCTACACAGCCTGAACAGGAGCCAGGAAGAAAAAGAGAGGTTTTTCACTGGCTTTGTTCTTGCTTTTGCTTATTACCGAAACCATTTGTAATTAAACGTGGACTTGCTCACTCAGCCCAGCTGTTGCTTTTCTGTTTGATCCTGCCTGAAATTACAGTGGTGGATATGTGACCTCCTAGGCCTTTTCATGCCTTGTAGGCTGGTATAAACACAGGGGTACAATTTGCCTTTGAAGCAAGCAGGCACCGCTCCCACAGAGTTCAGGAGGTGCTGTGCTTGCCGACCCCCGGGCTGCATTGGGACTGCAAGGGTTTGGACTTCAGTACAAGACCTAGCAGGAAGAGGCACTGCAGGAAAGTTCTGACCCTGAGACACATACTTGCCCTGAACAAAGAAAGCCAGATAAACTCTAGCCTGTTCATGATGGATGCCTTCCTCCCGGAGCCTACAGTAGAGCAGTTCACATGGACTGACTGTTAAATGGTGTGAAAAGCTTCAGGCCTTTGATTTTAGAAATAATTTACTCTGCTGCATGCTAATGGTGGAGTAGAGGGACTTCAGCAGGAAGACATCTGTTCATGGCTTCTCTCCCACCTTCATTGTGCAGGAGGAGACATGGTGGCAATCTTTGTGGGAGGATAGGGATGGTGGGAGAACCTGGTGCCTGTTTGCAGCATCCCAACAGGTTACTGTAATTTCTAAGCCAACCCACCTCTCCAGCCTGGTCCCTCCTAGGAACTACTTTGCACCCAAAGCTTTTTCTTGCAAAAGATGCTCTTTCTGCATGAGTTGTCTGGATCCCTTTGCTATCATGAGCAGTTGCTTGAGATCATATGTGGACACTGGTGAGACAGGCACAGGCTCTTAGTTTCTGGAATCTTCAGATAATCCAGAGCAAGTGCTGCAGTACGTGCATGCCTCCACGAATTTCATTTCGTAGCAAACTCATGGGATTTTAATCCTCAGAAAGCAAGAATTTACGGTCTTCAGCTCAGCATCAACTGCAAACAATTATTTAGCTAAAACTCTTGGACATTATTCTTGTACAGGATGAGTAAGAATGCCAGTAAAGCAAGTAATCAAGACCTTTGGAGCTGGAGGTGGGATTTTTTTCAGTAGTCACTTAAACACTTGACTAGTTCTGCTCTTCCTAGTGAATTCAAAACTTCCCATCTTTCTCTTGCTCTTCCCTTGCTGTACTCCAGAGAGTGCTGTTCTCCCAGACGGAGAGATCCAGCCCCTTGCACGACAGCCAAACGTCTGGGTGTAGTAGCACACAACATACTTTTCTGTGAACATGATGAACCAGCTAGGGGCAATACTCTGTGCCCTAGAGCTAGTTTTACTTATTTTCTATTCATATGCCTTGGTTGTGAAAGATTAAATGTGGCAATAGCTGTTCCAAGTGAATAATTTCTCTTTGGGTCTTAGATACCATGTTGTTATTATCATCTTTAATTATTCATTGTTAGTGTCTGTCTACTGTTTTACACGTATCCACTCCTTGAGTCAATGTGGTAACGAGGTTGGGTGAGTTTCTGGAATATCTTGGTTTTATTTGCTAGTGGAAATGAAATTAATTTCTCTGTAGGGATGAGTGTGGAAAGGTGTTTGTATGTGTCAGGAAGGGGAAGTTTGTTTTTGGGAAAAATGAACTGTTCAGTGTTAAAGTGTTTTCATCAGCCATAGTACATAAGACGCTCACTGCTGCACAGTTGTAAATCATGTGAAACACCTCATCCTCTGAACATCTGCCTTCCCTCTTGAAGTCAATGCCACATGAAATGAGAGCCCATAGCACTGAGGGGTGCCCTTCTAGGCCAGTGCAGGTTGGCAGCAGCGAGGGCACCCCCAGGGCTCAGCTGAGGAGCCGAGTGAGTCTGACTGGCTGAGCTGTGAGCTGTGGCTGCACTGCCATCGGATCCTGTGCTGGGGACCTGACTGCTTCCTGCAGACAGGCTTATGCAGGGTTGCAGTCACCTCTGAGCCTTAGCTGTGGGTGGGAGAGCTCTGCCATTTTGGGACTTCGCCCCTTTTCTGAACAGTTCTTTCTCTTGAGCTTATGTTAAACCTATTTTGATAAGAAACAGAGTGCTGAGTGTGGGAAGTTTCATACTCACTCTCCCAGACTCAAAGCAAAACGTGCACTAAACATCTTTGTTTTAAACTAGTCTCTCAGGAGCAGTTCTTTCTTGTTCTCAGGCCAAATGAGTCAATGCCTCCTACCCCAGCCTCTGTTTTGCAACAGAAATGAATGAGATTCTTTAGCTCCGTGCTGTGCTTTCCTGTGGCCGTGCTACCACGCGTGTGGTTGCCTTTCTTTGGGGCAATAGCATCTTATTGGAAAGAAGTTCAGCAGTGCCTGTACAGCTCTGTGCCTTACTCCAGTCCTCTGTCTTGATGTGGCTAAGCTGGATCCCTGGGCTGGACTAAGTGGGATCAGCTGTTTCTTTTTCTAGTCTTGTTGGAGGTTCAGCAGAATGGAATCTCAGCTATTTGAGGACTTACTTCTCTAAAGCATCTGTCTTATAAAATAAAAACAACCCCCCACTAGTCTGAGGCCTTTGATAATTCCCCAATGAAAGTTGTGGGGCAGTTTTCCCTTAGGGCAGTACAGGTTTTATGAGGCTTATTTTCATATGCTTTCATCTCTTGGATCGTGAGCATTTCTCTTTCTCCCTCTGTGAAAATGATTGAGGAAATTAACTGCTAATGGGGAATGAAGCCAGCTGTATTTTTATTCCAGACCCCTTGCAAAGTTGTGAAGGGAAGCCCTTGTATCTTCCCATGTTGGATTTGCTCTGGTTGGAGTGAGAGGTGAGAAGGGCAGCCTTGCTTTATGGATAAAGTCTAGGATTGAAGGTGGATGCTAAGAGCTCCTGTTCCCAGCTGTGCCATGCCTTGGGGATGTGTCTACCACGAAGATTTGTTTCCACTCCTGTTTTATTTTGCTTTTATAGTGCTTCCTTGCATATTAACTGAGCTGTACCATGTCCCTTGAGTGTCTCCCCCATACCAGATGCTTGTGTTACATCCTCTTGCTTTCCCACACTTGTGTTCCTCCCTTTTTCTCATGTCAAGGAGCAAGTTCAGCTGAATCATTCTTCATGAAATATGAACCAAGTAAGTAAGGCTGGAATGGCAGTCAGAGTAGAATGATGCTCCCTGCTCTCAGGCAGTCCTATTGCCCCAGGCTTTTCACACAGTAGTGGCTTCATTCATGGAAAATCTCATACTAGTGGCCTCATTCATGGAAAATCAGTACACCAGTATTTTCCAGCACATTTGTTAGCCAAAACTTTGATCTGCGTGCTATGTTGTCAGCCTTGTGCAGGACTGTGTTTAGAAAATGGGCATGCTCAGGCTGGCTGCTGGATTGATATCAAGATGTGAAGTCAAGCAATTAGGGTTAGTTACCAACTAAAATACCAGCTTTCTCCCTTCTGCCTGAAAGGAGGTGTTGGTGTGACTCTGAAGTCTTGAAGGGTGCTTGGTCTCTCTTCAGAGCTGCAACCTCATCAGCTGGCACCAGTCTCTGCCACTGCTCTTTTTTTTGATTCCAGAAAAAGACCAGGAGAGGCTGAGCAAGTGTCTGCCTGGCCCATGGGGATTTCCTCTGCCATGAGGATGGTTAGGATGGCTGGGATTCACTTCACCTGTTGCTGTCCTGGTGTGGGGGTTGCAGAGCCCCCATTTTTTGCACTGCTCTTATTCCTGCAGAAACCCTGAGCCTCAAGTGAACTGGTGCACAATCTCAGCTGAAAGGGCACCTTAAACAAGCTCCAGTCTGTCTCAAGCTCTCCAGGGTGCTCTAATCCAGTCTGCCAAGCCACGGAGTACTTTGTTTCCCTATCCAAGGAGTTTCAAAGCCTTACTAATGTGTTGGGTTACAGCCCAGTCGTCTTTGCCCTGGAGCCCTTGCCGTTGTGCTTTTCAGAGCGCGCGTGGTCCTTGAGGCAGTTGCTGTACAGGGGGACCCTCTGCAGAGGCAGATAACCAGTGTTGTGTTGGCAGCAGATGTCCCTCCGGGTGTGCAAGGACATGTGTGACATGCTCTTGTACCCGCTGAGGCAGGGAGGGGAGGGAACAGATTTATTTGACATTTCTGTTGGAGACCACTCTTTTTTTCTGGGAATCCCGGGGGAAAGATGTATTTTGTGCCATCTCTTCTCATAGCATCCACTACTGATTCTTCCCCGTGAGGGTGGTGAGGCCCTGGCACAGGCTGCCCAGAGAAACTGTGGATGCCCTATCCCTGGGAGAGTTAAAGGCCAGGTTGGATGGGGCTTGGAGCAACCTGGTCTAGTGGAAGGTGTCCCTGCCCATGGCAGGGGGTGGAATGAGATGATCCTTTTAAGATCCCTTCCAACCCAAACCTTTCTAGGATTCTACAATTATCAGCAAATAATAGAGGATATATATGAGTCTGATCTGACTTTGTGCAAGAGCTTTGATACCCTTTCAAGAGCTCATACTTCAGTGCTGTTACTAAAAGCCTCCAGGCAGCCACTGGACAATAGTGACGCCTGTTCATCACCGACTGCCTGGCTGGAGAACAATGATGGCATTTCTTGGAGTAACAAGTCCTGGGCATGTGCAGGGTTGAATTGTAACACTTTTTTTTTTTTTTTCCCCTTTAAGCTGCAGGCTTGAGAGCAGCAGGTCTGGTTGCAGCACCCATGAATGCAAGTACAGAAGAAACTTGCACCTCTGGGAAAATACTGAAAGAAAGCAAATGTCCGTTTTTTAAATGCTTGCCTGTTTTGCCTTGAGGCTGAGTATGTGTATGCTGTGTGTCACCAGTATGTGTGTGTGCTGTTCAGAGGCTGGTTCAGATGCTTGTTTAGCAGCAAGGAGGGGGTTAAAGAGAACGTGTGAAAGCTGGCTGATTGCTGCTCATGGCTTTCATAATGCAAAGCCTGTGGGAATTCAGCCGGCTTCGGCTTCATCTCCCCCCACCCCCTCCCCTCTGCTAGAGGCAGGATAACCTTCCTGACTCCTCTGGAGCTGCGTCCCTGCCAGTATGGCTTGCACAGGGAAGCTCTGCGAAAACCCAGCAGAGGCGTAAGCGTGTGAAAGATGAGATTATTAAACTTTCTTGGGAGAACACTGAAAGAGTCATTTTCCAGCATGGTCGTGCTGTTTCCTTACACTGTGACTGGGATGCAGCATGTCTGCCTCTTCATCTGTGACCTGCAGATTTCCCATTGCAGGGCGGCTGAGGAAGCAGCTGGTATATGAGATATGTCTAACTCTCTGGAGACTGGAATGCGGGGATGTCCTTGGCTTTGCCGTAGGTTCTGGATGATGCACAGCAAAGTTGTTTAGGCCAGAAAAATATGAAGGTGTATCAGCAGTGGTTTGTACAGCACTCTGCACACTGACCTGTGCTGCAGCCAGCACAGTGCTGCAATGTGCACCCTGCGACAAGGAGTTCCCTCTAATGTTTGGTATTAGAGAAATGCTAAACAGACAGTGCAATCCAGGGCCTTCTGTGTAGTGTCTGCTTTAAGGACAAGCACCATTATGGTGTTTTTCCTAATGTGTGAAATCCCTTCTCCCTCCCTGCTGTTTGCAATAACCCTTTGGAAAGCTGGAAAGGCTCTCAGTTTCCTTTCCCACTCACACGCGTGCATTTTTGAGCCTTGCCAGCACTGTTTGGCTATTTGCATTGGGAGGGACTTTTTTCTACTTTCACAAGTCAAAGAAGAGTGTGTAGCATTTATTTGGGAAATAAAAGCACTTCTTGAGAATTACATGGCCTCTGCAAACAGATCGGCACAAAACGGGTCATGTGCTTTGGGTTGACTTTGAAGACTGTACAGGATAGCTGTCTCCATCCTCGCTTTATGGTTTCATGGTCGTTGTGTTTAACAAGGATGTTTAAAAATCTTTTGAAGGAGAAGTATAGTGGCAGCTTTACAGGTCCTATGGGACAGTCAGAGTGCTTAGCAGCTTTCCCCTGGTCAGTGTTGTGATTGCAGGGCAGGGTTTGGATTTTTATGGGGATAGAATACCTGCACTCAAACAAATGGGGAGGGTTTTTCATCCTGACTTTTCTCAAAGCCTTTGGAAATAAAAGTTTATTGGTGAATATTAGTAAGAGATTGTTGGCCATGTCTGCTGAGGGACACTACAGAGCTGTCTGTCTTCTACTTCCTTTGTTACAAACAAATGTCTCCTGGAAAAAAGTTTCCTGCTGCCTCCTTCCTTTAGCACTCAGTAGGCTGGATAGGAACTAGGTAGCATTGCTGTTACAAGAAGTGTTTTCCTGTCTCTGCATGGCACAGGGATCCTCTGGTCAGCTTTGATACCTTCCTGCTCCACAGCCTGCCCTGCTCATGTTGTGCCAGGTCGGCAGGTATTTGTGCTGCTTTGTCCTTAGCTACTGAAGTAGTCTTTAACCATTATGTGACTCAGTGGCAGGTGTCAAACTAGATTATTTGGAGTCAGATCTGTTCTTGAAATAAAAGGAAGGCTTTGAGTGCCATCCAGTTTTGTCCACACTGGCAGACTAAACCATCACAAACATCTCAGCCTGAAGCAGCTTTGGACAGCATGTACAGCTGTGTTGAAACACAGCGCCTTTATGAGCCCACCCTGGCCTCTTGCTGCTGCTATTTTTTTGAGTAACAATGAAAAAATGCAAACCTTCAGTGTCCTTTCTTTGTCAGGAACTGTGCTTTGCAGGAGGGACTCTAGGCTTTAGCACCATTTTCTAGGCAATTTGAGCCAGAACCGGTGGGTTTGTGATGTGTGCTGAAGGTACCAAAACCTTTGCTGGAGTGGGTGAAAATGTTTGGGACCAACTGTCCTGTTGCCCTGGATGTGCCCATTGGCCTGGTCCTGATCACTGTGCTGTGGTTATTGTCTTCATTCATGCTGGCTGTTAAATGGAGAAGTGAAGGCACCCACAGGCTGGCATGCCTGAGGTTAGCTGGGAAGCCTGGTGGATGCAATTTCCTGGATCTGAGGCTGGCCCTGAGGTTCTGGATTGCCTTTCTTGTAGTACTTGCTTCCCAGGTAGCCTTTGTGACTGCTGGGCTAAATACTGCTGCTTTGAGGTGAAAAGTCTGATTGTGCATGAAGAAAAGGTTTCCAATAAGACAAAAAAAACCATAAAACTCCAAAACCCTCTCTGAACTGGGCATGCCTAACGTGGCAGGCCTGCAAACTAGCTCCTTAGTCAACTGCCTGGCTGCTAGAGCTGAAGGCCAGAAATGCTCAGGAGTTCATCTGCCTCAGCTCCTGCATGGCACACTTCTCCCCAGCCACCCCTGTGCCAAACCAGTAGCCTTTGTCTGGCCTCTCTGGTAAAGAATTGTATCTAATTTTGAGTATAAGACCTCAATAAATGAATAATCCTCCCTTTCTTTGAGATTAATTAACAGTGGCAACTAATTGTTGGACAAATCATTTGAAACAGTTACAAATATGCCAGAACTTCCCAGAATACAGCAAATTTCTTGAGCTCTGCTTTTGTGGGTTTAAGTGTCAGTAGGACGTGGTTGTGTTTATGCCTGTTTCGTGTGGAAGAGATTGCCGCTGCCCCTCTTGCTCTCCAGCTCTCTCTAGGTGCCTGTCTCTTAATTTGAGGATGCACAGTGGCTGATTTATGTCATTTACTGGCTTGGCCAAGGGCAAACTCCCAAGCTGTATAGCTGTGAGTGATTCATCTTTCCTCATCCATGGAGATAAATGTCAGGACAGGTGTCAGCTGTCTGGCTGATGCATGAGTGAATCTGCTTTCATATGTGCACCTTGAGCCAAACGTACATGCATGAATTTTTTACTGTTTGTGATAAACCTGGAAATGCAGATTGTGTGGGAGGAAGAGGCCTCTTGGTTTTAAATATTGATACCAGTATAACAGGGCTGTGGCTGTAACAATCTGGGAGCCTTGAAGCATTAGCTCAGAGATTATGCTGAATGCCGTGGGGAATTCAGTGGTGTGCAAAATAAAAGAAAGGGCTTTGCAAAGTGATAACATGCTTCAGATGGAGAAATAACGGATGAGGTCCTCTTGGGTCCACAGGCTGTGGGGCTGAAAATGGGAGAGATTCAGGCTGAGTCTTTGGAAGAGGCCCCTGACAGGTTTTTTATTTACTTTGATTTGTGGTGTAACTAAAAAGAAAGCAGCTGCCCAGAAACCTAGGCGCCTGTGGATTGATTGCTGTGGAGGAAGAGGTGAAGACCCTGTTCCTGGGAAATGCTCAAGGCTTGGTGAGTTGGATGTGGTAGGTTGTCATCATCTTTAGAGCCTCAGTTCAGAGAGTATCAAGTACTTCTGCTGTGTGGTTCTTCATCAGCTAATCAAGTTGAACAGTCATCCACAAGGCAGGCTGAGGGCTGAGAAACTTTTTAAAATAACTTTAAGTGTTATTCTCATCTCTCCACTCCCTTTAAGACTTCAAGCCATGTGTAGAGCTAACACACAGTCAGACACACTGGGGTTCCTGTGTGTGCAGTTGCCTCTTCCCCATCACAGCTGGTGAATAAATGGTAAGAGGCCTGCGGATTCCTGAGCTGGCTCCACACAGAGTGTACCTGCCAGTTCTCAGAGGGCTTGCTAGCAAAGCACAGCTTTGTGCAGGATGATCTGTGCTGCTTTCAGATCTGAGCTGGCTTTGTGCCTTCCTGTGCCTGGTCTAATCAGCTCTCTCTGAGTGGGATTTGCTGGGCAGTGCCTGTTGAGGCTCCCAGCCTGGCTGCACAGCAGTGAGCAGAGGTCTGACACTTTGGGCATTGCAGCCCCACTCCCTCCCCTGCTGCTGTGGAGGTGGGGAGCTGGCTGTAGGATATTTTCTGGCTTTTACATTAACTGGTTGTAGTAAGCGTCATCTACAACATAACTAGTAGTCACTCCTTATTTAATTTTTGCAGGCTGTTCCAATGTAGAATGTAGCTCTTGGTACAAGAAACCTTCAAAATAAAGGGGTTAACTGTGGATGAGGGTAGCAGAGAACATCCCAGCACAACTGGGACTCCTCTGGGCAAGGTAGGGCTGTGCAGGAGGGATCTCAGCTCCTGATCCATCAGAGAGCATCCTGGGAGCACATTGTTTTGAGTTAGTGTGTATGGCACTTGTGTACACTCCACCCTGTAGAGTTTGAGCACTCCAGCATGGTTAGTTGGTAAAGGAAAAGCAAGCTTATAAAAATTTAGGATAACTATCTTCATGTAAAAAGCAAACGCCGCGGAGAGGCGGCAGGGAACAGGGAGGGGAATAGCAACCCAGTCTCTTAATTCAACTGAAGTTTCACTCAGTGTGGAGAGAGTAAATGAGAGGAAGTGATTTTTCTCTGCCAAGTCCTTTATTTAAATATAAAAGCTTTTCATGGCTACTTGCAAAAGATACTGTTAACAGCGTGGTCCTTTGCATGACACTTCTTTCAGGCTCAGGCTCCTGCAGCGTCAGCCAGATGATCTGGCCACTGGCTGTTGTGTTCCCACTATTCCTCTCACATCCATGGTCGTTGGATCTTTTTGCTGAGCTGTTTCAGTGCACTTAGCTGAAACTAGCCTGACTGCCAGCATCACATGCTAAAACAGCCCTGCAACAGCTGAGTGCTGGGGCCAGTGTCATGGAAGACATAGATTTAAATTGTGAAGGAACTTCATTCTTAGTTAAAGAACTTAATCTTTCCAAAACGAGCTTGTTTTCTCAAGGCAGGAAACATGCACCAAGGAAGGACCATTTTATACTCTCTTCTCTTAGGTGTGTGCTCTAGGGCAGTGGTAGAGGCAAGGTCCTGGATAAACCAGGCCCTTTGGACAACTGCTCACTTGCAGTATCTCCTGTTTTGAAAGCTGTTCTGTGTATATGTGTGTTAAGGTTACTATTAGGATAACCTAATATTAGGATATTAGGATTATCATCTGTTGTTGCAAAGAGTTGCTAGAATAAATAGTTCATGTGCCAGTGTAGCATCTCTGGAGTCACATACATGCAGCTGCTGGTGCCTGTGGTCTTTGCAGTCAGAGTTCAATCAGAGACACCATGATACCATTTTCTTCAGCTTTTTAATTAAAGAGAGACTTGAATTCCATATATTTCTTTCCACATTTCTTCAAAGCTCTAATGTTTGCCCTCTTCCCCCACTTCAGCTTTCTCTGGTAGATTAGAGCCTGCTGGAAAACATAGAGCACATTGTGAAGTCCAAAGCAAAAGCTGACTCAGCGATCCTTCCCATTTAGGCTGCCACTGTTCATGGAACAGGAGGTTAGCCTTAAATTACTTCTGCCAAAAAATACTGCTGCCCGTTTTATTAACTGTTGCTGTGTCCTTTAACTTAGTTTTTTAAAAAATGTAGTCTACTATTGCCTTAACACTCTGGGAAAGAGGACTTTCTTTTCATATGCTAGGACAATTCTCATTTTTCTGTAAGAAGCATTTGGCATCTCTTCTCCAGATCTCTGGAGAAAGGCTCTGTCCTAGGCACAGCCTGTATCTCTACCAATAGTGGCTCCTGTCCTTGAAGGCTTTCAGCCCATCCTCTCCTGAAGGAGAGAGGGGCATGGTTGTGGTGCTGGCTGGGTCCCTTTAAAGCAGACACAGGGCAGTACAGGAATAAAAAGACTTCCTTGTCATTCCCATTATCCTTACTAGCTGGAGAAGATCCACTCGTGACCTCAGAGCAGACGGGTGTCAAAACCTGATCCATGTGTCTGAGTGTGATCTCACCAGTGTGTATGAACCTGGATGCCAACACGGCAGCAGTGCTGGAGGAGCCAGTATTGAGGTGCCACTACAGAGAGAAAATCAAATCTTATCAAGTTCTTGTGTTCTCCATAAAGCAATCGGTGATAACTTGGGATGATATTCCAGGGAGAAAGTGGAGTTTGAGGAGGGAGCTGGCCAGAGAGCAGTGCTTCATGGGACAGTGGTGGGAATTTTGGATGGCAGTTTTTCCCAGAAATATGCCTAAGTGCCCTTCTTCTGTTGGGGTATTAAGAAGTTACGTAGACTCGGCCTAGTTTCATTAATGGATCTAAACCAGGTTTTGGCATAAGGTAGCCAAGCACATCAGGAATGGAACAGAAAATATTCTTCCTCAGTCCAAGAGCCTGGAATCTGCCTCTCACACCAACTAAAGCAAGTGACAAATGCTGGTTTTGTTGTAATCTAAAATCTTTCCCTTTTCTCCCTCCCCCACATCCATCCTGTGCATGAGTGCATAGGCTGTTTATTAGCAAATTTAAAGCCACAGGCACAAAACTACTGTGGAGTCACCCTAAGGCCCCTGCACTAGAGGAGGAACATGTTGAATTAAAAGATACTTACCAAAGCAGCTGAATTCAGTCTCTTGATTACCTTGACTCCAGCTCAAGGTACTTATTGATGCTCTTCCTTTTAACCCTTATTTCTTCTCTAGTCTGATCTGCGTTTTTGACAGGTGATTATTATCACTGAAAAAGCTGACAGCTCTGGCAGTCTCAAGTGCTGCAGAAGTCCTGATGGTGGTTTTAATGCATGCAGGTTGTCTTCGAAAAATATTTGGAAGGAAAAGCTGTAGAAAACGTATGAAGCTACTCTGTTGGGGCAGGACCTATCCTGGTCCCAGAACAACCCTGAGATCACAGGGTGTCTTGGACCTCAGTAGGGGGCACTCCTAATTGTGAAACCCAAAACAAAGTGATGCTGATAACAACCAGACAACTTAGATATTTTCAGCACTTCTCTGGCTTTGTCCTTAGAGGTGAGAACCTTTCTCAGCTTGTGCTTCTCAGCTGTACATCAGTGACCCAGCTTCTGTGTTTGTTCTTCACAGCAGGTGCCTCTTACAAAATTCATCTTGTTTGTGGGCAATGTGTGACTTGTCTGAGTCCGAAGGAGAAGCTCGTTGGTGTCAGACCCAAACTGAGGCTGTCACTGTGCAAACCTTCCTCCTGTGCTGGAAGACTGTAGGAACACTCTGACTTGTTGCTCAGGATTAAGCTCTCTTAATTGCTCTCAATTAAGCCATGTTCAAAGTTGAACTGTACTGCACAAATGCTTGTCATACTTCAAGACCTGTTGATGGGAAGAAGAATATTCTTAGAGTCCTAGAATGGTTTGGGTTGGAAGGGATCGTAAAGGGATCATCTCATTCCACCACCCTGCCTTGGGCAGGGACATCTTCCACTAGACCAGGTTCCTCCAAGCCCCATCCAACCTGGCCTTGAACACTTTCAGAGATAGGGCATCCACAGTTTCTCAAGGCAGCCTGTGCCACTGCCTTTCCACCCTCACAGTGAGAGATGTCTTCCTAGTAACTAATCTAAACCTCCTTTCTTTCAGTTTAGAGCCATTTTCCTTTGTCCTATCACTACGTGCCCATCCACCATGATGGACGATGAGTGTCCTGGTGCAAAGCCTCATGTGCAAGGGTTGAACAAGTAACAAATGATAGAATGAAATTAATTCCATGAAGGACCCTATTTTTAACTTCTTAACATACAAAATTCTTTGTAGCTGCAGTTTGGGAGGGTTCTGTCTCTTGCAACAGGGGTCACTGCTTCCATACAGTGCTAGAGTTGGTTTATCCTATTTTTACTAAGCTGTGAAAGTTGTTTTTCTAGTATGCTGTGACTCTGCTTGCTTCCCCACCCTTAGACTCCATCTGTACACTTCAAAATAGAAGGAGGAAGAGAGCAGAGAAAGAACAAAGGCTCGTAATACGAATGGAAGGAAACTAGGGAAATTCAGGAGGAAATGGACAGTGAGAAATACAAAAAGATCCAGCTGCGCTGAATGCATGGGGTGTGAGTGCACAGGGATGCTTTCTACTTGTATTCAGAGCTCAAGACCTGCATTGTGGAGCTGAACTTTCCTTTGAGTCAGTGACCTATTCAGACACCTAACAATGTCCATTATGTACAGTCAGCTTGTTTATGCCCTGTGCAGGGCTTTCATACCTTTTTCTACGTACAGTCAAACTACTTAACAAAGTGGCCACACCGGGCTCAATTTTGCTGTGCGAGCTCTTGACCACCAGCTTTCAGCAAGCATCTTGTAAGTTCAGAAAGATTTAAGAGGACAAACTGTGATGACAAGATGCTCAAGGAGAATATCTGATGATGAAAAGACTGTTCTTAGCTGACTGATAGCAAATGTCTCTTTCCTTTGAAGGACCGGGAGAGAGGAAAGAGGTAGCAAGAACTGGGTCCCTGCCCCTTATTGGGTTGTAATGATCAAATTGATACTGTGAGGCAGCCTGAAGAGGCGAGTCTGGAGCAATGCTTGATGGCAGTGTGGGACCAGCCTGGCAGCAATGCTTGTGCATTACTGTGGGGTGAGAACAGTGGAGAGGAGAAACCCTGTGAGCTGGAGGAAAACATCTCTGCCATGGAGGCCCAAGCAGTGCTGTTGCTGCCTTCATCCTTGCTGCAGAATAGGTGGGGCTGTCAGCCCATGGCAGAGCTATGCTTAGGTTTGTTCTACAGCTGCAGAGGAACCAGCTGGCCCATGTTTAACATACGAGGGGATCCCCCAGGAGGCTTTGTATGCTCTCTCTGGAGTTCAGGGCAGCAGCTGCAGAAGTGCCTAAGTGTGCTCCTCAGCAGAGATATCCTCTGTGACCTTGGGCAGCCCAAGGTTTTGGCCCTGTTGCTTGGAAACAGCTCCCACCTCCACTACAAAATACAACATGAGTTTTTGAAGGGCAGCAGGGCTCTGATTAACATGAGAGCTGAGGTACAGCTTTTGGGGTAGGAGGAATCATGACTTGACCTTAGCCTGTAGTTTTCAGCACAAGGATGTCATTCTCAATTGCAGGAGGTGCTCTTTAACCCAGCCCACCAAGAAGCAGCTGTAAGCAGTGACTGAAAGCTGAAGCTAGAAATAAGGTACATATTCGTGGTGTGAGCAATTTGGGCGTTGGAGCAAGTCTGTGCAGGCACTGGTACCTTCTCCTATTTAAAGAGAGAAAGCATTTTGGCAACTTGCTTGTTCTGTCTTATGCCCTTGTTTAACCACCTTGTTCATTCAGTTAGAGCCACTTAGCAGCTTTTAAGGCATTTCTTTAGAGGAAAAAAATGAATTCTGCACATTCAGGAAAACATCTGTCATCGCTGGGAGCAGAAACTGTAGCTAACGTGGTCCCTGGAGCATGTGGGAGAGCTCCAGTTCGTTACTGCCTCTTTGCAGTCACTTCTGAGAGAACAGAACTGGTTGTGAAGGTGGAGAAGGATTTAGCAACGTTGCCCAACATTTAGAAAAAGAAATCAAGGGGTGCCTCTTTGAAACCTCAAACGTGTGCACAGCACATGACACACAAGGAGTGTTTTTATTCATGTTTGTTCTCAGGAAATTGTGTTGCTTTGTAAGCTGAGTTCTTTTAAGTGTCTTAAGTTTGGCACACTACGAGTTAGGCTTTAGCACGCACTTCTGGAAGTTGTCAGCCTGAGCTGTATTTTCCTGACTCAGATTCTTGCAGTAAGAACTGAGGAATGGAGCATTTAAATGGGAAAAAAAAAGAGTAGAAGCTACAGTGCAGCTAGATAATGTCAATCTTGTTATTGCTTTTAATATTCATTGCCAGGCACAGCCATCACACTATGTCAGTTTTAAGTTAAGCAACCCTTAGTCCTAGTCATCTTCTGCCTACGTACATGAAAGGGATGACTGAGCCCACAGCTGCTAAAGGCATCTCTCAATTACTTATATTTCACTGAGTATTTAAAGATTAGGTCGGGACGTAGAGGATGAAAAGGTTTTTCTTTATCTTTTAATAAGAAACTTGTATTTGCAGATATGAAAAAGACCAAAGACTGAAGTGTCCAACATGCTCCTCTTTTCCCTGCTGCTTCCTCCAAATGGTGTGGGGGTAGGGAGGCATGTGGAGATCCTACAGGGAATAAAACAATGTTCCTCTTGGTCTACTGCTTACCACAGCCCAGCCCCGTTTCCCAAAATTGATGGGTAAGGATGTGCTGTGCTGGAGTTCTCATGACATAGCCTTGCTTGCAATGCAGGAGACCAAGCAACGTACAGGGAATTAAATATATGGGGCTTTGCACGCTTTAAATATGAACAACAAAGGGGGGGATGTAATGCGAGAAGCACTGAGAGATTCCTGTATTCTCTTGCTTTTGCTTTCTCCGCTGACTATCAAACACTTTTTGGGAAAAGGACCTTTTCATTAGCCTTGTGATGCTCCAGCCCTTCAATTAATAAATAGTCATCCTTGGGATCTCCAGAAAATTATCTGGCAAAATCAGGGAGGAGCAGATTAACCTTGTCCTAAACTCAAAGAAAGAAGCAAGGAAAAGAGTTTGGAGAAGGTCTTCCATCTGTCTGTATTTAAAACTATGGGAAGGGGGTGAAAGACATGGATCCCAGTGTAAAACAAAGCCAGCAGCTTTCATATCCCCTTTAAGGCAGACACATGTGGCGGGAACAAAGATGCTCCCCTTGCTGTAGCTGCGTGATCTCAGAAATGAGTAGTGTACAGACTGCACTCGCCCCAGCGTGTGCTCAGGAGAGGGGTGTGAGCTGTTCCCACATAACCATCTCAAGAACAGCCTGAAACCATGTTTAACATCCTCCTGCCAGCCATTCTTCGTTGTGTCAGCAGGTTGAAACAAGTGATGAAGTTGCTTGAAGAGGATTTGGTGGTGAGCAGGTTGTGTGTGGCGTAACAGACTTACCCAGTGTCTCAGGGTGCTTGCTTTTTTAGTAGCTTAACTGGACATAGGAAACTGACTTCATGATCCATACACTTGGGGATGTGGGAGAGGAGAGCTGGGCACACCAGACCCAGCACCCTTTGTATCACCACATGCACATGATGTGGATGAGGAGGACGTGAGGCAAAGGCAGCATGTCTGGAGAATAGTGGAGATGCTGAGCAGCCCAGGCATAGTGCTGCTTTGTGGAAGCAGAGTCAATCTGTGCATCCTGCTGCTGGTGTGCTCCAGACCAGCTTGGGTTTTCCATGTGGCTCTGGGCGCAGCCACCCCATGCAGGGTGAAGGCCTGGAGGAAACCCTGCAGCTAAAAGTGCCCTCTGTTATTTGTCTGATCTTGCCTTCAAGCCCTAAGGCTGTTACAACCGGATAAGCTAAAAAAGCAAAGGAATCATGGCACAGCAAGGAAAATCCCTGATCTGGATTAGACACACAGCTGAGTTACCAGCACTTCCACAGCAGAGCCAAGCTTTTTCAGCCAAGCTGCACATACAGGTAGTGTACAACCCAAAGGAAGGAAGTGGAAGGTGAAGAGGAGGTGACCCTGGTAGCCAGGCATTGCTAGGAGCCAGTACACATTGGCTCTGCCTCTGAGTTTGCTGTGTGACTTCATCTCTGCTTACTGCTGTTTTCTTCCCTAAGTTGCAGGGTGTGCCTCACACCCAAAGAGGACTGAAAGGTTGTGTCTGTCCTCTTCTGAAGTGCACCATCATTCCTTGGGGTGCTTTAACCCTGAGAGTTAATATCTCCAGGTCACCTTTCCTGTTACAAACCACCATCACCTGTAACTTTGGCCCCTCTGCTCATGTGCTTATGCCCCAGCGGTCCTTTGTTGCTCCTGAGTTTGAAAGAAGTGCTTGCTGCTTCCCACCTTCATCTCAACCAAATGTGCAAGGTCAGAAAGCAAGCAGGGAAAGCCAGCCTCAACTCAAAGGAGAGGAAAGAGGTAAAATAAACACTTGCCTTCTGAAGTTGCTACTTGGGACTGTACTGATGCAGACTTTCCCATCTGCTCTGTTCTTTGTGGAGTTGAGCACAGCAGGGTCTGTTCAGGTAAGCATCACCCCACCTGGGAGATGCTCCTGTAGGATTTTGCTGTGAGGGAGAAGAAAACCGAAGGGGGTTTTTGTTCATAACCTAAGAATCCCTCTTCTAAGCACTGCCTTTAGGCATATATTTAAATGGCAAAAGCTGTCAGTTTTTCTTCTGTCAGAATCTATTCCTGTTGCTGCATTCAGGCAAGGGTATACTGTGAAAAATGATCGTCTCTAGTGGCAACTTCAGAGTCTTTTGCCATTCAGAATTGGTCTTGTTTAACTCTGCTGCTGAGAAAAGGCATTCAGGCAGTCTTGCTTTTTCTTCTGTCTGTACAGAGTCAGCATGGCAATGATAAGAGCAGAAAGTAAGCTTCAGTTTCTCTCTGCACATTGTCACCAGGCTGGCTATCAGGCTTTGGGCATCTTTGTGTTCTTCCTGTTCTTTAAAGCAGGAGAGTAAATTGGGAGGCCCCCAGGTTAGGTGTCAGCCTGCAGAGATGTTTGTGGTAACCCACAAACAAGGAGGAACCCTAATTTGATGTGCCTTCATATTGACTGACTGCTGTGTCTGTGAGTTTTTCACATTGCATCAGAAGAGTGTTTTTCTGAAAATTCCATGGTTCTGTCAATGCTGCTGGGCCAGTATGGACAGATTTCATACCCTGCTCTTTCTGCTGCCTGGAAGGTTGCACTAGTAACTGTGTGTTTCTGCAGCAGGATAGTGCACTTCACCTTCTCCAGCACAGAGGATTTTAGAGGGTCATTCACATGGTGTGTGGCCACAACATGGTCATTCAGAGTCCATGAGCAGTTTAACCCTTCAGTCTTTCTGCTGAAACTCTTAAAAAGGAACTCTGTGAAGAGCACTGATTTGGTGGCATAAACCTTTCCATCAGACTCTCCAGACTGGGTTCTAGATAACAGCTCTGCTCTACTCTTAACCAACCAGCACAAGCCTCTTGTTGCAAATTGAGTCACCCAGTGTCACATTTGATTGATTGAGGGAAGGGGTGATGCTAGCTTTGAACTGCCAAGTCTGCAAATACTTAGCAAATTTTCCTTCTAAAGTTCAAGTCTTGAGGGAAAGCGATCAGGTAAGAACCTCAGCTTTGGAGCAAGGAAAAGAACGTTTCTGCCTCTAATGGCTGGAAGGAAAGGACGGCCACTCTGGCTTGCTTAAGCTAGGGTAGGAAACTAGGAGGCAAATCATTGCTGCTTCTGATTTTCTTCCTTTACTGCAACGCCTGGCTTCAAGCAAACGTCAGCTGGAGGGGGTGTGGAGGCTGACTGGGCTTTTGAACGCTGGGGTTGGCAGCTCTAGAGAAGAGTTCCCATGTGCTCTTGGTTACGCTGATGTCCATGTGCCTGTGGAACTTGGGTATGTGCTCTGGTTTGCAGCACTGTGTGTTGCCAACATGTGGCTGGATGTAGGTGGCCTGTCCTTGCTGTAATTTGGTGGGTACTAATGAATCACCACTATGCAAATCTGCCTTTAGTTAGATCTTCCTCCTCCCAGATGCATGGCACTGCATGTGGGGTTTAGGTATCTGGAGCTACGAGGGGAGTCACTGCTGGAGGATTGTATCTTGCCCTAATTTAGTTACATGCTCAGAAACAAGACTCTGTATTGAAAAAATTGGGGTTTTGCTACTGACTTCTTAGTCTATCCAGCCCCCCTCTAGTCTAAAAGAATTGTTTGTTATCAAGAATGTTACCATCCTGGTTGGAATAAAACTGCTGTGTGACTTCTAAATGCATCCTGGCCTTACCAGCTAAAGAAAGAGCAGATCAGCTGGCTTGATTTAACAGCAGAAATGGAGGAATAGCTGATGGTGGTTCATTTCTTTTTTTTGTCTGCGGTGATCTTTAGCTCAGAAGAGCACATCTCTGCTAATTGACTATTAAATAAGATTGCTTGCTGAGGTGCGCTGGCTTGCCATTTCAATCCTTTAAGGAATAAGCCTCTGATCAGCTGCACATAGGGCTCTTAAATATAATCTGCCTAATGACTGGAGGGCTCTGACCTTCTGTTATTAAGGCACTGATGTTTTGGGTTACAAACTAAACCTTTGGGGTGGGGGGCTGAGCAGGGGTGGGGTTTTTTCTGAAATGGTAATACTCCAAACAACAAAGGCTGCTTTTTAATTTCAAAGCGAGACTTGGAAGCAGCACAGAGTCAGTCTAGAGATAAGTCTCTTTTAGCTCAAGATTTCTAGGATTGCACACGTTACCACATGCCTGGACCACCAGTTAGGCACCTACCTGGCCACGGATCCTTTGTCCCGGTTGCTGTGCATGCAAATAATGTGTGTTTGCGTGTGTTTACCCAGTTTGGAAAAAATCTGAGCCCTGAGGGATTCGAGCTTCCTTTTGTGTTATGAAACGGGCCACGCTGAGAGCCAGCTGAAGCATTGCTCACTGCCTGCTTTGCAGACACTGCAGGCTCCAGGAGGGTTTTGGAGCCCATGCACTCAGTGTTTGAGGAAGGATGGTTAGTCTGGTGTTCAGCGAGGATTCCAACTGCCATTTTAAAGAGCTCTGCTGACAGGCTCCAGAGGAAATCCCAACCCAAGCCTGAAAGATAGCAGCAGCTTGGGGTCAGAGTTGGAAAGGGCTGGGCAAAAGGAGGGGCTAGCTGCAAACAGAGGCAGACTGGCTCTTTCCCTCTTCAAATCTGTTTTGTTCAGCTGGCACCGTATTCCTCCACAAGCATGGATGCAGGGGAGGAATGTTCCTTGTCATGGCAGGCTTTGGGAACTCTCCCCAGGGTGTGGGGAGCGCACAGATTACTTGGATGCTTTCCGGTCCCATTTCCCCCCACACCCCAGTTGGTTGATATACATCATCCTAAAGCCTTAATATTGTGTGGCAGCAGGCTGGAAATGGGAAGGGGGACAACACTCACACTTGCTTTGCTGTTTTAGAGTAAATGCTGCAGGAACAGTTGGTATTTCATTGCTGATATTAAACCTGGATGTGGGGAGAGAAGGGAAAATGTGACTAAGGCTGAACACCTGCCTCTGACAAATAATCCACTAGAGACCCTGCAGTAATTTTGTAAATCACAAGCACATTTTCAGCCTTCCCAGAAATGTGTACTTCTAAATGCTAATCATCAAATAGCCTAAATTACCGATCCAGCAGATTAATCTATAAATTGAGGTAGGCTTAGAATAGCCATTGGAGAACAATATTTAGTAAGTGGTAGCTAGTTCAGTGCTCTCTATCTCTCGTTGTTCTGACCTGACAAATAACACAATCTCTTCTTTGTGTTATATTAAAATGTGTCATAGGAAGGCTGTTTAAATGGTTTCTTTTTGACCCATCACACGGCATCTGTCTGTAGGAGAGAGGGCTCCTGCATGCAGCAATGCTGCAAACAACGTGGGAGACTGTGAAATGAATGATGCCTAGAGCATCAAAATCCAGCCCGCCTGTTTTCCCTGCCTTTCCTTTTTTGCACTTGTAATCAGAGAATATTGGAGGTTTGTTGGATTGCTCATAATAAAGCCTCGAAGCACGGATCAGCAGTGGGAGCAGTGTATTTCATTTGTTGTAACCTGAAGTAAAGCTGCTCCATGCATGTTCCACTATGATGAGTCAGGTTGCCACCTCTTTCTAAGGTGACATTACAGGATGTCTGTCTGCAGACTTTGGCCTTTTATTTGGGAGGGGAGAGGAGGGAGTTGGTTTCCTTTGCAGCAGCAAGGGCAAAATAGGCTTTTAATAAAGCTTAAATTCTGCAGCTGCTGGCTAAGTTAATAAAAGAAGTGCTGGCATTCGGTCCTCCTGGAGATGAGCCTTTTCCAGCTCTCTGCCATGACGCAGGGATGTGAGCCATACTCTCTGGTCTTTTTTCCTTTGTGCCACTTTCTTAGATGAGAATAAGGGGAGAGCTTCTTCCCTTGGCAAGGCTTTACCCTGCTTTGCCTTTTCTGCTCATGGAGGTGGTTTAGGTTTGTGAATGGAAGGAAGAGAGTCATAGAAGGAGAAGTGCTGTAGCGTAGATATCATGGAGGAGGCTGTGACTTCTTACTGGTTATAAATAAACTCAAATCCCTGATTATAGACCCTGAAGAGAACTAGAAACTCAAAAGCCAAGAGATAAGAAAAGGAGGAACTTTATGTATGGTAGAATAACACTTTCCACCAGGGTACATGTGGATCAGTTAAGTGTTGCTAGAGACCTGAGAACAGCCCTGCTGAAACACCAGATTACAGTCCAGATATGGGCAAGAACTCTCTGTCCAAATACTACTGTGATTGAGGCAGATAAGGGAATTTTTTTTTGTTCATGCAGAAAGTTTCCTGCTTCTTACTGGTCTCCTGGGAGGTTCAGTATGACCTCCTTGTACCTGGCTATTTGAAGAGCCTCATCCTGGTGCTGGAGAGCCCAGTAGCGTGAAGTCTGGAGCAGGGCAAAGCATCTCCCTCTCCCCTTCCTTCAAACGTATTTTTCTCCCCCTTTGCTGACAGTAGCTTTTGAAGTGCATCAGAAGTGTTCACAAGCAGATCTCAACTGGAAACCAGCAAATGTTTTGAACAGCTTGAGGGATGTGGTTTGACAGGAGAGGACTCAGAATACAGACCTAACTGGATGCTTAACGTCAGTGAGCACACTGCAGTACCAGTGTCAGGGTATCCCAAGGCAGCTCCTAGGCAGAGTGTGACAGCCTTGGTATAATTGTCACAAATGAAGTTAATGAAAATGAGGAATTATGCTATGAGTGAGATTCAGTCTCTTCTCTCTCTTGCCAAGGACTCCTCTCCAGGAACTGAGAGTAGGCAGGATGGTGAATGACCTGACTCTAGCAGCGTAGGTCACCGGGTGCTGCATGTGTGAAGGCTTTTGCTAGTCCTTATCTTTGAGTTTTGCCAACAAACTGGTGCTGGGCGAGCAGAATTTCAAGCTAGAGGCAGAGAAACTTTCACTAGGAGATCTGATGGTAATTGAAAAACAAAGAAACAAAACCAGCTTGAGAAGGTGACGAGGTTCAGAGGATTGCTTAGTAAGTTGGGTCAAAGGAAATTTAGCTTTCCTGAAGCAGATCACAGAAACGGCTTAAAACTGGGCTGGACAGAGACATGGAAAAGGAGCATAGCCAAGAAAAGCCTTGAATTTCCATGGTACAGTGCAAAGGGCAGGAATCTTGTAGGTTAGTTGTTTGAGGGTTCAAAGTGCCTGCCTGGGTGCCCTGTCTGAGCCCTTGCCTTCTCTGGTGGCATTTTCCTGAGAGCTCCCTGCGAGCACTTGTGGTTGAACTACAGCCTGCATTTCTGAAAGAGGCATCCACTCACAATGGAAAGACTTACAATTTGGGATGCACCACATCCTTTGGGAAGCTGTTCCCATGGTTAATGCATTTACCACGTAACTGTTACAGTTCCCTGAAGGAGTTTGAGTCCTCAGCTGGCAACCTGCCTGCCTTGCTCAGTGCTGCTGCATAGCTCTCTGCCTCCTGAGGCAAAAGTCTTGCTACAAGGGGACTAAAAGCCTTCCTGGGATCATGCAGGCTCCTCTAGGACAGCCAGGGAGCTGAACCTGTTCCCTCCAACCAAGAGTGTGGAGTGAGTTTTGTGAAGCATTAGTCTGTTCATTCATCAGCAGTCCACTGATTTGTCTCCTCTCTGGGTCGTGTGTGCCTTGCTGGTTTGCCTCAACAGCTGGTAGGTCATGCAGGATTTGAGAACACAGCTCTGGCATTGTACCAAGCAGAGGCTGTGGGACACTCAGCAGTGAATTCCAGAGATGATGTGTCATGAAAGCCCTGGCCCTCCCAGCCCCTCTGCATGAGGTTGCTGGGAGCCTTGCCGGGTTGCAGTCCCCATGCTCAAGGAGAGCTTTGGCTTTCTGAGCAGATTTTGGTAGGTGGATGTTAGCTGCAAAATCTGTTTGGGAGCCTGCAGCTTTGTGTGGGCAGAAGGGAAGCCTTGAGCTTACCCCTCTGCCTGCCTCCATCTGGAAGGTGACAACTGAGCTTGTGGCTGGGAGAAGTCAGCTGTTTCCATTTTCTTCCTCTGGGGACTTGAAATCTATTTCCAGTGAGGTGGGTCCCTGGGAAGAGGAAGGGCAGCTCTTCTAAGTGAGTGCTGCCAAAGCTGAAAGGCACTGGGAGGTGGCCTTGCCAGCCTCAGACATTTAAAACACTTCAGTCAAGCAATGGAAGAAAAACAGAGGATAATCTTAGTATCTCCTCTTACATACAATTTGGGCTCTGCACTGTCCTCTGGTTTGTTACTAAGCTTTTCTGCAGCCTTAGAAAGTTGTTGAAGCAACTGAGGAAGTTCTTGTTGAGAAGAAGAGTACATCCTTTCAGCAGTTGACTTTCTATTGTCTGTTCTCTCCTGGCTGGACACCATGTTTTATATGGCAAACATCTTTAAAGCTTTTAGGGTATTTAATTGCTTTCCTTACCCCCGAAATACCCTCTTTGATCTGGATCATTGGGCCGGCTCTTAATTTGGGCTGGAACAGGAGAAGGTAATTGTGATGGATCCCCCAGTGATACTACCCTTCCCAAAAGCAATTAAATGTGATCAAACCCTCATTTTTGTTTTATGACTGCTTGTAGCAGTGCCCAAACATTTATGGTCCCCCAAAGTCCCACATGCTGCCAGGCCAGGCTTTCCACTGGAAGATAATGTATTATATCTATGCTATTGGTTAACTTGCACAACACCGCAAAGCAACTGCTCCACTGGGCTCTAGCTTGTTGCTCATTGTAGTGGTGCATTTGTGCTATGCAGCCCTGATTCTCCTTCACCCTCACTTAATTTCCTGGGAACTTTCCCCTCTCCTAGGCTGCTGAGCTTTGTGAACATTTGCCAGTGGAAGGTGGTGTATTTGTTTTAATCAGATCTATTCTTAAAGCTGTCAGATTAATTGCTGCGCTAGGAGGGGGGTACCTCCCTGCCTCTGTCCTGCCATTCTCACCTCATTTTTATCAAAGTCTGGCATTTATCTGATACAGTGGGAAGCTAAACAGGACTAAACACTAAGGCTGTCTAGGAGCCACGGGGACAGACCCAGGGGCTCTGCTTTGCTGGGGGGACACTGGGGGTTGTTTCTCAAGGGTGGTTAGGGTGTCAGATCCTCCTTGCATGGCACACTGCGCTGTAAGGAGCAACCTGAGAGTCACACCAGCTGCTCTGCCATCCACACTCATTCACTTTGAAATCCCTTTAGCACTGGAACAATTCCATTAGCAGGACTTTTTAGGCCTGATTTGGAGTGGTTTCTCTGCTGATTGAAACTAAGTCTGCGCACCAGTGTAGAGAGCTCGTCATAACCAAGACATTCCTTGCGTACCTCAGGGCTGCTTGCAGCTGATGTCTTGAACAAAAGATCTGCTGTTAGACAAAGGAGGAAGGAGTGAGCCTCTGAAGAGAGGAAGAATTTCTCCTCTGTTTGCCAGCAGCTTTTTTCTGACTATTCTTTTTTTAAGGATTGGTCACCAATTAATCCATGTCGTTTTGCAGACAAAGCTGTCAACATTTTTAAGGTTGCCTGGTGAAATAACTTCAGTGCTGTTGGTTCTAGCAGCTCTGAATGTTCTCAAACAAATGCCTTTTAAGATAAAAATGGCCTGTGCTTGATCCCAGCCCAGAGTTGTGGTCGTTACTCTTTTATTTGAAACGTCTCAACTGAACCCCGTGAAGTCAGTGAGAGCTGCAAGTGTTTGAAAGTCAAGTCACACTTATTTCCATGGCTAAATATGGGCGTAACGCAGGGTGTTACTCTAAAATGCTCCAGCGTGTGACCCAAGTTGGAGCCCAGCAAGTGTGTTTTGTGCCACAGACACTGCCTACAGTAGCTTCTGACAGCTTTCAAGTCACCAGCCTGCTGGGCCTGAGTACCAAACACATCGTGCCCTCTCAATTTTATTTTTTGCTCTTACCTTTTGTTGGGATGTGAGATGCCTCACAGCCACGTAGGAGTGTAAGCTCACTGGCAACTTGCATATGTGTGCATTTCTGCTGATTTTTGTCCACTGGGTCAGAAGTGAAAACGGTAGAAGCGGGACACCTTCCTCCCCCACCCCTGCACATTTCCCACACAGTGTGGACTATTAGAGCTTCATAAGAGGCATTTCTTGCCACTCTCAGTGGCAGCACTAATATACAAAATGAAATCTAGCCCACCACCTTGGAGTGGGGTAGGTGCGCTGGTTCTGTGGTGGTGTAGCAAAATCCATCTGAAACTGACAGATTGATTATCCCTAAACGTGTGAAGAACTTAAGAACAGCATAAAACATATATGAAGAGCATGCATGAGATTTTTCAATAAAATTAATTAATACAAGCAGTGCTTTGCAAATTCAATTTAGTCCATGTGGGAACAGTTTGGTGAGTTCTGGTGCATGTATGCAGTCCTTCAGTGGCAGGAGCAGATCTGGCTTATATTGCGTGGATGCCCTGGGTGGAGGAGAGCTCACATGAGGAATGACTGAAGCTTCCATCTGGGAAGGGGCAGCTCCATCAGCATTTGGCCGCAGCTGCAGCGCTGTGTGTAACAGGGGCGTAGCTTTGGCTGTAGACCAAGCCCAAGTTACAGGTCCTTACCCGTCAGCCGAGCATCAGACGGGGCTGGTTAGTGTTGGCCTGGAGTCCTTAACGTCTGAAGTATCCAGAAGTCATTCGAATGCTATGGCTCTTTCAATTAAGTTCCCGTTGAACTCCATGCACAGATATTGTAGTATAATTGGCTGGCTCTCCTAATGCTGCAAGTGCATTAGGAGAGTCTGCTGCTGAAACAGCCTCTGTCTGTGCTTCAGGCTGGAGGGGAGCCAGAGTGAGCCCTGGGCTCCGCACAATGTCATACTGATTAGGAGGGTGCGAGATTTTGTTTTTGCTAAAATAGTTCTGCCAGTACAGCCCGGAGGGCAGCTGCAGTTACACTGATACAGAGGGGCCTTATGCTGCTTTGAATTGTCCCTGGCTCTGGGGCAGGCGGGGATGCTGCTGGGAGTACCTTTATCCTGCAGTAACAGCCTGTGCATGGCTGAGTGCGGCCCAGCTCCACAAGCGCAACTTTATTTTGTTGATATCCACCCCATAGCAACTTTGTCTCAAAGGCCAAAGGGAAATATTTTGCTTCCTCTGGCTGTTAGGAAGTGGGTTCTCCATGGCAGCAGTCCCTTCACAAAGGGTTTGGTCCTGAGCAGGAAGCCCTGGTCTAATCCCTAATGAGCCCTTCCTGCTGATAAGCGAACCTGTGGGTCAGGGGCTCTGCCTGAGCCAGTCAGCTCCCCAAGATGTGCTTTTTGATGAGCACATCCTCCAGAGTCTGTAAAATGAGACTCCAGGCCCTCCAGAGAAGTGGGTGCAGGCCTAGGTGCCACAGAATGGAACCTGCCTGAAGAAAGGCCAGCTCCAGCAGAGCTGTGCACCTGTGATACTGCTACTGCTCTCTGACATTCCTGAGCTGCCACATCCCATCCCTCCCCTGCTCAGCAAGTTTGCCTCTTACTGTACATGGAGACCCAACCCTGGTTTTATTCCTGGAATCATTGTATTCATGTGTGCAATATTATGTCTATTTACAACTGGGTTGTCCCCTGGTTTGGGAAGTGGACTGGAGAATAAGGTGCTGTCCTGTTTTGGAGCAAGGAAGCTCTTAGGTCTCTTTTTCCAGCTTTGCACTTTGGAAAGACCTATCCAGTACAGTCCCTGACATGAAGATAGGATGAAGTATTTCTCTCTGCTGGCAGCCCATGGCATGGTGCTCTGCAAGCCCCTTCACCAGCTGCTGTGTCAGTTTTGCTGTTCAAAAGCCGGTTCCATGACACTTATTTCCCTTCTCAAGGTGAGGTGCACTCTGCCAGAGCAGCATTGCACAACTTCTAAAGTCACATTTAAACTCACTGTGCTGGATTAATAACAAATCCAGCAATAAACCTGGAATACTGGAGCGCTGCCCTTCGGCAGGCCATTGCGTGCTGCTGTTGCTGGGAATTGAGAGTGACATGGTTTTTTCCCCTGTGACAAATTTTTGTTCCCCCACTGACTATATTTAGACACAAATACATCCAGAATCAACTGTGCCCATGGCAAGCTGTGCTACTGCCTGCAGCAACCCTCACTAGGGCAACATCACGTGGGCTTTTATTCTGTCGCATCTGCCCTTGCCTCTCCACACTGATGGAAAATGCTTCATCTCGGCCAGGCTTTGATTGCTGGGCTGCTGGGGTGGAGTGATCTGGCTGTCCTTGCCTGCCTGTGCCTTTTATCCCCGTCTTAAACTTTTCAACATAGAACCTGGCTGTGGGAAGGTGAGCTATCACTCTCCCTTCTGGAGAGGTTATACCTTCTCTTCTCTCTGTCTCTCACATTGCTATTTGAACACTAGTGTGCTTTAGTTGTGGTCCTCCTCAAGGATTACCTCCTTGACTCAATGGCCAGTGTCAAAGACTTCCTATGAGTAGAAAGAAGCTGTGATCATCACTGTTCATGTAGGGGTCTCCACCATGAGACTGTCTGAGGTCTCAGGGAGAATGGGGTGGCATTAGAAATCAGAAAGGACCTGGGGCTCAGCTTAGCTCTTGTGATTGCAAAAGCAGCGATGACAAAGCAACTTGGGGTTAGCCTGGGCAAGCCTGAACAAAAGCCTGAGAAAAGTTAACTCACACTATCAACTCAAGTTAAAACCCCCATTTCCTTGTTCCTTATAAGTACTTGAGGCTAGTCCTGCTGCAGTCAGACCATGCTCCTTTTGCAGGGATGCAGTCAGAGCATTTTCACCAGGAACTGACTCCCATCAGCAAAGCCCTCCATGCAGCAGAAGTCAGTTGGTCTGCTAGCAGGATCACAGGCGGAATAATTCCCATTTTCCTCCTGCACTTGCATCTCTTGCTGCCTTTGGACACAGCTGCCTGCTCTGCTGTGCCCTGTAGCACCACGCAGTGGGTTTTGTCCCAGCCATGGCTGCTTTTCCACTGTGGTTTCGTGCATGTTGCTCTTCAGAGTGCAGGAAGTTTGACGGCCCTCACTACAAAGATATAACCCTGCATCAAAAATCCCCACTACTCCTAGAGCACTTCAGGCAGGTTCTTTGGCTCAGTTTGTGTGTGCTTCAGGGTGTAAATGCTGGGTACCTGCTACCGGCTCAGCAAGTGGAGCATATGGACTGGCACCACTGGGTTGGCAGTGAGTTCCATGGGCTGCACCACCCTGGGTGGGTGGTGGGAATCCATCAAGTCTTCTCCCTACCAGCCTGCCTTGGGCAGTGCCCTCCAAATGGGATCATCACCAGCCCTCCAGCATCATCCACCCTGCTTTTATCTTCATTTCCTCCTTGCTTGCTTTTTTTTTTTCCACCTGGGATTTCAATGTTTGTTTGTTTGGTGTTAGGGAGGCTTTCTTGTTTGCTTTTTTAAATACCTGTTGTGACAGGCAGAGCTGAGAACAAGCCAGGCTGCTCTCTGCATCCACTGGAGAGCCTGTTTGGGAAACAATGCCAAGTAGGGGGCAGCGAGGGAAAGTAGAAATGCAGTTGGGTTTTTCCTGGAAGACTTTCTGTCCTTGGCTGGTTATGTGGGGTGAGGGGTGAGAAGAGCTGGTCAGTTTTAGGTTCTGAAGAACAAGACCTGTTATATCATTCTGGGGAAGGTTTCTGCAAGCTGGCAATATCAGGCACTGTCGTTCTGCTGCTGTCTGCTCCGTCCAGCCAGACCATCCTGACCTTAAGGAGCGGATGGCACTGCACTTGCCTTCCTGACATGTGCCCCTCTTGTTCCCTGCCAGCATTTTCACTCCTCTGTTGAGGAAGATGGTCTGGGAGCGAGCAGCAGAGCTGGCACGTGGGCCACCAGCCAGGTCTCTGCATGCATCCTTCTCGTGCAGGGTCTCTCACACCCTTGCACGCAGAAGGAAGGATAGTGGGGCGGGTGATCTGTGGTGCTCTGGGCAGGAATCTTCCACTTTATTAAAATGAAAATATTTACTGGCTGCATCAGTTGCCCAGCTGTGATTAGTTTGCATGAGAACCATTTCCTGCAGTTAAGGAAACTATTCAGCTTTACAGCAGATCATGAAAGGAAGAGATACTACTATGTCCAAAATCCTCTCTTTGCTGAGTGGGCAAGTTTCTCACCTGCATCCCTGCCATCAAATCACTTGGGGTGACAGGAACAGAGCTGCCATTCCTGTGCTGCAAGTAAATATCACAAGTTCCAGTGAGGAAGGGAGGGGAGCAGAAGGGCAGCAGGAGAGCCAGGGCTGGGTGGTCAGGATGGTTCTTTAAGGGTTGCAGGGCCTGAGATGCCATCTTTCTACACTTGGTGACATTTACTTGCCAGCACCCTGATGGTGGGATCTGACATGCTGCTCGGCGCTGCAGGGAGCCAGCAGAGAAGGGGTTTGTGTTGTAGTGTGTGTTTGAGTTGGGTTCTTCTGCTTGAAGCCATTGGAAAGCCATTCAGCCATGCTGGAGATCTGGGAATGGATGCCTCCTGCTTGTCCTCTTCTACCAGACATCATAAATGCACTCTCCCTTGCAGCAGTCTCATCATCTAACACACAACAAAAACTATCCATCCAAGTTCTGAACCTTGCTTGAAAGTGGATTTTTATAGGTTGTAGGTGTAACCTGCCTTTTTAAATGGTAATCGGTAAAGGTGATCTCTGATAATCTGCTTCCAAGGGCTGGGGCAGAAGGTATGGGGGCTTTCCTGGCCTTTCAAGATTCCCTACTGATGAAATCATGTCATCTCTGTGAGTCCACATTTATTTCTGCAGAAGGAAAGATTGCTCTGCAGTGCCTCATGGAGAGTCACCAAATGTTTTGGATGGATGCTAGAATGTGATGGAGTGTCCAGCACTAAATTTTCCCTGCTCTGGGAGGTGCAAAACCCTGCAATCAGGCCAGAGAAGTTGCCCCACTCTGTTGTCTTGTCTCCTCTACCCCATAGCTGCAAGGTGTGCAGGATGCCTTGGTGGAATCAGCATAACCTAAAAAATACTTTCTTGGTCCAAGTCTTGCAGCAGCTGCTTTGTCACAAGACCCTCATTGGCAGAACGGGTTATTTGCCACTGTTTAATTGGGGCTCAGGGTTTCATTCGTGGAGGAAAAACAAGCAACTCATTTGCGATTTGCATACGTCAGTGACTATCCTGTTCTGTGTTTGCTCACACTATTTCCCCAAAATTTGGCATAACAAGAAGAGGGGTGAGGGAGCACTGGAGTGTTAGCTAAGAATCAGTAATATCCTGTTTTATGTTCAGTGTTTTCTTCTTACAAATTGAGCCCTTCTTAAAAGTATTGATAGATGATAGAAGCAGGACCTTTCTGCTACAGAAGTTTTTACCCACAACCAGGAGGATACTACAAGGCAGATGCGGAAGCAGCACAGGGTCTGTGGTCTGTGGAGCCAGCAGAAACAGAGCAGCAGAGGGTTTCAGATCCCCAAGGGTGGAGGTCAGGCTAAAGCTGGGGACGCTGCTGGCTCCTTGGCCAGCATTTGAGTAAGTGTCCTTTGGGCTCGATTTCTTCATTGGTGTTGGACGTAATCTGTGAGCTCTTGCAGTCAGACCCTGCTAGTCCCTGCCTGCTTCTGGCCAGTCACCTTGATCTTCTTTGGCCAACTGGTGCTGGTTCAGCTGCTAAATAGTCTCCATAGGTATTTCACAAAGACAGGAGATGCTTTCCCTGGTGTTCCTCTTCAACAGCTGCAGCATGGCTGTTGTGGATAGGAGAGGCTGATTTGCAAAGACATCCGAGATCCACTGTGTCAAGGGAAATGTGAGGGCAAAGAGGAGGAGCAGCACAGAGCTCTGCCTTTGGATAGCAGGAATGTTCTGCATGGATGGAGGAAGGAAGTGGCTTGGCAGCAGTGGAGCAGACAGATATCTCGGTGAATCACAGGTTCAACATGAGTCACTGTTGTCACACGGTTGTGAAAAAGGCACACGTCACAGGGGGCCATGTAAGGAGCTGCGTGCTTCCCAAGGCATCTGAAGCATTCCCCCTGCTCCCGGTGCTGGTAAATTCGTCACTCGTGCTATTCCCATTTTGGATGCTGCGTTTTGAGGAATATATGGGCCAATAGCCGAGAGTCCATGGAGAGCAGTGAGAGCAGTCAGAAGGCTGGAAACCATGAGGAATGAGAAAAGCTTGAAAGGACCTGGGATTGTTTAGTCTAGGAGAGAGCAAACTGGAGGGGGAGCAATGTGAAAAGCTTTCAAAGACATAAAAGGCTGCTGCAAAAAGTGAGGGAATGATCTGTTCTTAGGTAGCTACTACGAAGAAGATACCAAGTCATAGGCTGAGCAAGGAAATTTAGTCATTGGGGAAGACTTACATAAGTGAAAGGCTGAGGAAGTACTGAAACCTCAGTGCGTGTGGGATTGGTGTCAGGAGACCTTCAGAGCACCCATCTCTGGGTGAATGGGAGAGGAACTCATCTTGCTTTTGCTGGTGGGATGCACTATGAGACCTTTGTAGCCATGTTCCCAATTGTTGGAATATTATTTTCTAAAGCTTGTGATGAAGTCCGCCTCTTTTAAACAGGCATACATTTCCCAGACGCTGCTGACCTTCCTGTTACAAGACATCAGGGATTACATGTGGCAGTGACACTTTATCACTGCTATAGCAGCAGTTCTCCAAGCTCCTAGTCAGGCTGCAGACTTGCACCAAAATGGGGGGGAAGCCTCATTGTTAAGGACAGGGATACAGAGCGTGTTCACCTATGGTGGGACAGCAAGGGAGCCTATGGCTTGCTGCTTGTCCCTGTGTACGACCTTGCCAGATGATGCATAGGCACAGTCCTTGCCCTGATGACATTAGATGGTGCAGGGGAATCCCCCCACCAAGGCAGAGCTCCCCAGCACTTTTTTTTCAGGGGCAGACCTTGGCCGTGCTTTTTAATTGTGAAAATTCGGAGCATGTCTTTGTGTCCTAAATAGGCGATTGTCCTGATCCTCATCCCTGGGATCCATTATGTCTTAGCAAATTACTTTCTCTCTTTTAAATGCCTTAGTGATTAAAGATGCCACAGCAGATACCCTTAATGAGTACAAAAAGGGTAATAATTCCTCTTGTTGGCACTGAATGCAATTAATCAGGCCCCTTTACTTGCTTTTTAAACAGATGAGGCATTTAAGGCCAAGCAAGTTTTTAATTGGACTTTAATGTTTCTCATTTACTTCATTTTGGCACAAGCGTAGGAATTCCCACCCCCAGGTTTGCTGGATTTATTCAGGGTGATAAAAGGCTCAGCGTGGAGTGAAGACTCAGCAGCAGACTCAGACATGTCCTTCAGCCTGTGCCTGGCCCCATTGCCTGGCCCAGGCTTGGTCCTGCTGCAGCAGCACAGAATTGTCTGGACAGGAGCAGAACCAGGTTATCCAGCCCAGAGCCAGTTTCCAGCATGGGGCTGACATTGGATATTAATAATATTTCTGGAGTAGTCATCAACACAAGGATGCAACATAGCCTGCCCTTTTTTGTCAAGTTCCCTTGCCTTGAGGGAACTGTTGACTTGTGAGTATTCTTGTGATTATGTGGATGCCCTTGATGGAGGTCCATATCATAGCCCAGACTCTGTAGCTTCAAACATGCAGTGAATTATATGTTTTAAGCTATATTCCTGAGAGCCATGGCCAAGAGGATATACAGAGGCCTTGAGCACCATTACAGATGGATGTGTGCATCCAGATGTTGTTAATTTGTGCCAGGAATTGCCGTGGCAGAAAAGATACATGATGAGCAGCGCTCATCTAGCTCCTGCTCCCTGAAGCCAGCACCACCTCTTCTTCCACCTCTAGCCGTGAACCATCTTGCCTTTGGCTCCCTTCCCTCCCATCTATCCTTCACTGTGGTTTGGGGACAGCAATGGCCTGTTAACCCATCCCAGTCTGTGTTTCATGCAGAGACATGTTCGGCAGCCCAGTTTGGCCGATTGGGCCCTGTCCCAAGTCAGCTCTTCTCCGCCAGCAGCCGACAGCCTGAGGTTCAGCCAAAAAGGCATCAGTCTCAGCATGTGTGAGCCTGCCTCTGAGCCTGCTTGTCACTCTACAGGGCAGAGATTCCTCTAACAACCAGGAAAGATCCCAGAATTTTCAGTTGGGTTTTTCCAGGTATGTGCTGTGTCCTTTGCAGTCAGACCTGTCTGTATCTCCACTGACTGTTGCTGTGGGCTTCCACCCACAGAAAGGTCAGTGGATGCAGATGAGCTGTGGGTGCCCTTGGATAGGTGAGATGGCTCTTGGGTCATTGGCCAAAAAACTTTTTTATCTGCCCCAAAAAATCATTTAGGAGAAATCTAGGGACAAGGGACACCACCTTCCATTTGTACATCCCTGCTTTTCCCACTTCAAAGGTAGGAAAATCTTAAGCACAAGTGTGTCTGGAAAGTTAAGTGTATTCAGAGAAATGTGTTATTGAATACCTTGTGTTAATTTAAACACCTTCTGCCTGCCAGGCTTGGGGCAGAGGAGCTTTGCCAGCTGGATCAGCCATAGCACTTCCCTAGATCTGTCTCAGGGCATCTTGAGGCCTCCCAATGCAGCGTAAGGAACTGCTGTGCACAACCACCAGGCTCTGCTTTCCAGGCAGCTGTGCAGCAGGGAGTGCCACGGGGGATGCTTGCCCAACGTTTTATTTGGTTTGTCCTTATTCTTTGTCATATCTCCTCTCCTCTGACTCCTTCACATCTTGAACACGCATCTGATGCTGGGTTTGGTGGTTGAGCAAGGCTTGTGTAGTCCTGGATAGCCAGATGTGGGAACCAAGTCTCTCCAATTTTATCTTGTGCTGAGAACATCTTTGCCCGTTTTGCCCCCTTACACCACTTTCCTGCAACCTGCAGATAAGGATACCTAGAGCCATCATGCCTTGAAAAGTGAGGGAGAATGGAAGGCTGAGCACGGATCGAGGTTTTATTGTGTGATCATGGTGTGAAGGGCTGTAGACATCTTGATGAGATGTTCGGGGATAAAGGTGAATTAAAGAGCATCCAGCTTGTTCTGTGTACCTGCAGAGTGAAAAACTGCTGGCTGTTGGCCTGTGCTCCAGCCATGGGCAGGGACTGAAGGAAATAAAAGGGCCAGGTCCTAGGACATTTCTGCTTCTCTGGCTGGTATTGAGGAGGGGCAGGCAGCCTTGTCCAGTTGCTATGGAGCCTGCCAAGATGTCCTTAATCCCAGATATATCTATGTCAGGAAGCTGCAACCCCAAGTGACTCTAGCCAGCCGTCCTTTCATTGAGAGTCTTCTGGCTGAGGCTTAGAGAGTTGTCATTTTCTTTGATTTAATTCTATATAAACTGCAGAATTATTTTCCTTTAGAGGCTTGCAAATTACGGAAGCATAAACCATGCTAATGATCCGATAAGGACAACTTTGGATACGTTCCCAAGAACGGCTACCCCTGGGCAGGAGTGTGCTCAGAGAGCACTGATGGAGAGCAATTTGCCATGCTCACCTGGCTCACCCTTCCTTGGGCCCCCCTTCCCAAATTCCTTCATCTCTCAGGAATGAGAATCATTTCCTCTCTGGCTTCTTGCAGAGGCAAAGGCCCTGCAGACCTGAAGTTATCTGTGGAATGTGTGTAAACATGAGTTCAATGGGATGCTGTTTGCCCCCCATTCCTGGGGGGGTTTAAGAAGGGTTAATACAAGTTTGTTTTACGGGTTCCTATCCCTGAGAATTGTCTTCCTTGGAGGGCAGCCTCGCTGACCCAAGCCCCTGTGTGTGCATTTCCCAGCATAAAGGGGAGATTAGGGGGCCCCACCACACGGGCGAGATTTCACTCCTCTAAGAACAAGGAGATGAAAGACCAAAGTGGTTTTCCTGCCAAACAGGGACCTGGGAGATGGTATGGGATCACAGTGCACGTGCACTGGGATTCAATGTGCAGCTAAGAGGATTTAGGTGATGCTTGGACAGAAACAGATCAGGAGAAGGGTGGGGGCTACAGGCAGTTCTGTGCTCCCATCTTCAAAGAGCATTGAAACGTAAGCAGAGGGACAAAACCTTAGAAGTGACGTATGGGCTGGGACAAAATGCATTTCAGTGAGAGGCATAAGGAGCTCTATCTGTTTGCATAAAAATAATTCAGATGTAAGTTTGTTAGTGATGTAAAAGTACATCACTAATGAGACTTACCTGGAGACCAAAGTGTTCTTGGATTTAGAATAAGCAGCAGCAACCAGAACCTAAAGCTAGAGAAAATCAAGCATTAATACCAATGAAATGGTTAATTCCTAGATGTGTTGTCAGCAGTGGTGACGCACTGAGGCTGGATGCCTTCCAGAAAACAACACTTTAACTGAAGACAAAGAACCAGACTTAGCACAGAGGTGATCAGTGGAATGGCTTGGCCTGGTATATACAAGGGGTCAAACTAGATGATTTAATGATCTCTCTTGGCCTGAAAGCTCTCTGTTCTCTTAAGAAGATAAATGAAAAAGCCCTTTCACAAAAACCAAGCACTTGAGATATGTGTGTAATGAACTCTGCTGCTTCCAGGGGAACAGCAGAGCAGGATCTGCAGGAAGCGTGACCTTGCCGCCTGCAGGCTGCTTGGAGTTGGTGGCCCTCTGTTTGGTGGCGGTGGCTCACTACCAAGGCCACCACTCTCATGCTTGACGTTTCTCAGCTCTGTTCTTAATTGTCATCTCCCTGAAATTAACCAGCATTTGCTCCCTAATCTCTGTCAGGGTGAAGAGGCCAAGCGGTATGAGTAGCCTCCTGGGGAAGATCGGTGCCAAAAAGCAGAAGATGAGCACACTGGAGAAATCTAAACTGGACTGGGAGAACTTCAAGGAGGAGGAGGGGATTGTGGAGGAGCTGGCAATCCATAACCGAGGGAAAGACGGGTAAGAGGGACTTTACCTAATAGTAGTCCAGCATTTCCCACCACTTCCTTTACTTGTGGGAAGCCCATTGCTGGCTACAGAGTTCAAAAACCTGTGGGATTTCTTAAGGATTTATTCTAGGGATGCATAAAGAGAGTAGCTGCTGTAAGCATCACAGGGAGACAGGTAAGTCTGCAAACACCTATCACTCTCTGCTAACAACCTTGTGAGTTCTCTAAGTTCAGCCAGTGTCTGGCTTTATCATCTCTCTGCTTGTGGCATAGAGCATGAACCGGTCTAATGCAGCACCCCCATGAAGAAACACTATTGCCTTTGTCCTGTTTTCTTTTTTCAATTTGGGAGGTTTTGGTTCTGTTCTTCAAATGACGTGTTTCAGCTGCATTGGTCCTCCCTCCTTCCGCATAAAGATTTATGTAAACCCAGAACAGCTGGCAAGGTGCGTTAAGGATTATGGCAGCACTGGGCGTTGGTTGTGTGCATCAAGCAATGTTCACGCCAATGAAGTTAATGGAAGTATCATAAAAGTAAATGGCGATGCTGTAAATAAAAGAGAAAGTTAATAACATGCACTGCGGGGAGTGATAATGAGATCAGAAGCAGCATTTCCACTACAAGTGCTTTGCTAAGCTCTGGGAAAACATAACCAGCTTAGTGGACAGCTCATAAAGTGTATATTTTATTCTAAGCTGTTCTTTTACTCTGCAGGAAAAACTCAGAGCTTCTGCATTCCAACAGATTGGTTTTTCTATTTTAAACAGATATTTTATAACTGTCAAATAGATATTTTCAGTTTGGTCTTGCACCCTTCCACAACACATCTTCTCTATCAGATCTCCCCTGACCTGTTTCTGGTTCCATGCCCTTGAGCAAGTAGAGCAATTCAGTAGGAGTGCTGGAGAGGGGCAGCTGTTCCTCCAAGATCTCGGAAGTCCAGGGAGGTGAATGATTTACACCACATACAGGTGTGGCAGAGCAGTGTTTTGTGTCATCTCTTGTGTGCCCAAACCCAGTATGTTGACTGTTCTTGGCCAGTGCTGCTTCCTTTCCCACCCCATCCGAGCAGGACAGCTTGCTCTTCATGCCTGGCAAACCTTTCTGAAGACTCAAGTAATGATCCTTGAAGGCTAAAGAAGGGATCAGCACATGGAAAAGATGAGCAAAGCAGAGCAGCAATTTTAAGAGCATCTTTAATCTTGGACAGCTTCGGGTTTTGCTGCCTGTCACATCCCAGGATAGAAAATCTGCTGAGCTCTTGGCAAGCGGTTTTTGTCATTAAACAAATGAGGAACATAATGCAAGAATAACTTTAGACACTCCTTACGAATATGTTTATACTAGTCAGGCATGTAGTGTGAGGGGATCAACCAAGTATCTGCTCACTAGGAATTACTTCCACCTTCAAGGTAAAGGGAGAAGGGAGGAGCACCAATGGAGGCACAGCCCACTGCATTTCTGCTTACAGGCCACCTCCGTGTGAAGGGTGCAGTACCCTCACAGAGCAGCCAGCCCGCCTGGGGGGCAGGTCACACAGACACAGCTGCTGCCGGCCTCAGGTCATTTCAGAGGAGCCTGTTGTCCCTTCTGCAGCTGCCTCTTCTCCTTTAATAATGTCAACCGTGCTCACCCTTCAATGGGCAATCATTTACACATCTCTATAAAAATTGTAATGAGCTGCTGTTAACCCTTCAACCCAGGCAGGCGAGAGCAGGGCTCTGCCTTTAATCCCTGGTGCTGTTAGAAACCTCTGCTCCCCACGTGTTCTGCTGTGTGACTGTAAATGTCTGCCTGACAAGGAAAGCTGCAGCCCACTCCTGGAGATGTTTGCTCTATGCCACACATCCTGTGCACTTACAGAGATGGTCCATGCGTGTCTCAAGGAAGGCAGGAAGCTTTACATTTTGCTCAGGAGGGAAGACAGGCTAAATTTCTTTTTTGTGCTAACCCTGTAGAAGTTGCTGCAGCCCAAAGCTCCTCATACCTCCCTGGCCCTTCTCCAGCAGCCACACATGCTTGGCCAGAACACTGGCAACCAGTGGAGCAGTGGGGCTGTGGCATCTTTCTGTTGCCAGTGCTGGTTATCAGCCAGCCACAGTCTGGGCCTAGAATTCCCGAGACAAAGGGGACATGTGCTGCCCGATTGCTCTGTCCTCCCTTGCCTCTGATTTTCCACCCCTTGTACCACCAGCCCCCATCCAGTGATTTGCATTTCCTTAGGAGTAGAATCTGAGCTTTTACAGCCTGGCTGTTCAGGTCCTGAGGGCCTGTCCTGGATTTGACAGAAGGGGCTAGAGTAAGGAGCAGAGGCAGCGATCCCCTTTGCTGTTCATCTCTCTGATGTGCTTTATAAATGGAGATGTGTAGCGGCCTCTTAATTGGGCCACCTTTGTAGGGCAGCCCCGTGGGGGAGCAGCCGGCCCCGTGCACTCCTGCACCGGGTGACTGATGGTGACTGACAGGGGACAGGCAGCACCACTGAGACCCTCCCCAGAGCAGCTTGCAGCTGCCCTTGTTAGCAGAGACAGCCTTGCTCCCAATGGATTTACTTTGCTCTGCCGTGGATCACAGCTGCCCTGTTTCCAGGCAGGTTGATAATTTACAGGAAAGTATTGATTCAGGTAGCAAAGGTTGTTTAGACAAGCGCAGGATGGCTTGTCATGCACTTTGCACTCTGTTGGGTGGCGCCTTGGTGTCGGCTGCACAGAGCTGGCTGAGCACAGAGAGCTGCAGCTCCAGCACAGGCTTTGGAGCACAGAGGGGCTTGTGCCGACCCTGCAGGTTCCCTGCTCGCATCCATCTGCACATCCAGCCCCTGTGTGCCTGCAGCACAAGCCGGCCAGGCTGCACAAGCCCCGGTGTATGCACAGGTAGTGCCTGGGCGTCTGCTCTGCTACCTCCAGCACTTTGCTGTGGCCAGCCAAGGACAGCGCCATGGGATGACGTCACAGTTCCTCCTCCATGCAGCGCTGCTGGCTGCAGCTGTGAGACCGCATTCCTGGTTCATGATCCATATCGATCCCCCAGGAGCCAGGCCCTGCCCACCAGAGAGGCACAGTAGTCAGGGAGGAAGAGGAGGAGAAAGAGACTGACCCCTTGCTGGGGGCGATAGATGGTTGTCGCAGAGGGGCCAAAGGAGCTTCAGATTCAGTAGGTTGGGCTGTCAGTGCCCAGGCCATTGGGGTGTTCCCAGATGAACATCAGTAACTCCTCTCCTTGTCTTCCCAGCTGGGGTTGTGGTTGGTGTTTAGCAGTGGAGGGGGAGAAAAGCCACACGCCCAGCAATATGACACTGAGCACATACAGCGTGACCCCTCAGCTTCCTTCCTGTGGCCTCTCTGAGCCCAGCCCCAGGAGCCGGTCACCTCCCTGCTTACAGGGATGAAGGGAAGCGACACTCCCCTGCCTGCCTTTCCTGAACCAGTGTGGGGAGGGGGCCTCAGTGCACAGCCCTCCTCCAACAGCGAGGGGCAGGGGCCACAAAAATACCTCCTCCCAGCCAGCTCCTCGCCTGCATTGCACCATGCTGGTCCCTGCCCCTCGCAGCCAGCGGAGATGAGCTGACCCAGTTGTGTCAGCATGAGACGGGCTGGAGCTGCGATGGGAATGGGGTGGCAGCAGGGATGCATGGGGCCGTTCACCCGCTTGGGGGAATCACTTGCTGAAATGAATCTGGATTAATTCATTTCCAATGATGACTGGATGGGCAGGAGTGTCAGGGCTGTCCCTTGCAGCAAGGGCAGATGCTCCCTGCTGGGAACACATTCAGTACTGGTTCAATAGTTGTAGCATAAAGAATTGTAGAATCACTGAATGGTTCTGGTTGGAAGGGACCTTTAAGGGCCAACTAATCCAACTCCCAGCAGTGAGCAGGGATTCTTTATCTAGATCAGATTGCTTAGAGCCCCATCCAGCCTGACTTTGCAGGGGCCTCATCACCAAATGTCCATCTGTCTCACAGACACCTCTGGTAGGAGAGGCCTTCAACCTTCCCATGCAGGTCTTGGGCACCTTCATGCACACTGCCAGCCACCCACCAGCCTGGAAAACCCGCAGAGCCTGAGATGCTCATCTTCCCTTAGGCTTTGGTCTTGCTTTCAAGCAGTGGGCTGCTCTGGTGAGCAGGAAAAGCAGTGACTGACAGAACAGCCAAATTCAGTGGTTCCCCGTGCATCTCACACAGGTATTTAATGACCTTGTCATGGCAGTCCAGTGTTTGCCACCCTGGAACAAATGCAAAACAATTGTGATGATTCAATTACAGCTCCTGTTTTGAATTGCAATTTCACTCCCTCTGTAGGTTAATTAGTAGCACAGCCCCGGGCTGTCTGTGGCAAGGGTTTGCAGCAAAGTACATTAAAATTCAGCTGCATGCCATTAATGAGCAGCAAGGTGCTTTTCCAGGCGGGGGCGTGCCTTCTTCCTCGCAGCACTCAGGTGCCGTGCTGAGGGGCAGCACTAAATACTCAGTGGTGGTTAGAAGCTGGTCTGTGGCTGGGAAGCCCCTGGCCTGCATCCCTGAGCTGCTGCAGGCTTGCTGGGTGATGCTTTTTGCATCCCTATTGCTCCCTGTGCCTGTTCCTGGCTTGTATAGTGGGCCTGTCAGTTTGTATTGAGGGTTGTGGTTGGGTTTGAGGTGCTTTGCTGGGTGGTGCAAAGGCCTGCTCTGATCCCCTTCAAGGTGTCTGTGGAGGACATTTCTCAGCTGTAGGAGAAGAGCTGGAACCAGAATCAGCCAGTTCAGTTCTCCAGCCTGTGGGACCACCAGACCTCTGGAAGTCCCCCAGATGACAGCCAGCAGGCCACAGAGCAGTTTTGGTGTCCATAGGAGATGTTCAGTGGAGTGATCAGTTCATGGAAAGAGAGGGAGGGAGGCAGATGGTGCTTTCCCTCTCTGCTCATCCCTTCGGGTGGGGTTTGCCCCAGGCTGGGGGCCACACAGGCTGCCACGGGCACTGCTCACAGCCTCTGCCTCTGCGTCCCTGCAGGTACATCGAGAGGAAAGCGTTCCTGGAGCGCGTGGATCACAGGCAGTTCGAAATCGAACGCGACATCAGACTGAGCAGGATGAAGCCCTGATGTGCCGACGGTGGCCGTGGGGGATCCTGCCCCCTTCTGTGCCCCAGGGCTGGCTGGGGGCTGCCAGCCACCAACGACCACCAAGCACGGAAACTGTTCTCTACCCAAGACTCAGCCTGTATGTCTCAACGTACAGGGTTTTCCTTTTACTGTAATAGTTTGGGGAGGGTATTTGTCAATGGACAGGGGGCACTTTGAGGGTTAAATAGCCCGGCAGCTGATAGAAGACACTGGTGTAATTCTGGCAACAACTTTCCAAGGAGAAGAGGTGGTGTCACCCATCCTTTACCAATCCCAGGTGCTTCTGGCAGCAGAAGGAGCCGCCAAGGCTGGGAGAGTACTGGCATGTTTGGTGGTGAGAGTGGAGCTGCAGGAAGGTTTCATGGCTGCTGTGCATACGCAAGCTGTGGGCTGGAGCCCTTCTCCCTGCTCTGCCAGCCCCGCAGCACTCCCTGCCCCTCCGCCCTCTGCTCCTGTCCGGACAAAGCCAAACTGTCTGTACTTGTTTGTGGGGTCTGATGATGCTGGGGGGGGTTAAGCAAGCTGGTGAAGAAATCCTTCCTTGTTCACGCTGTCAAGAAGATGGGAGCAGCTGCAGCAGGCAGGAAGGGCCAGGATCTGAGTGTTCACGTGAATAAAGTATTCCATCCCAACACTCTTGCATGCTGGCAGCGTGGTTTGTGCGGGAAGCAGAGGACAAAGAAATGAAGGATCACAGAGAGTAAGGAGAAGGAGTGTCTGACCGGAGTGATAAAAACCTCTCTCAGAGGTGCCCAGTGTGTGCCCTGATAGCAACTTGGGGATCAGAGAAAGTGCTTGAATCACTCCCTCCTCAGTACTGGGGCTGGTGGTGCAATGAAATCCAGAATGACGGGTGACAAGGTCAATGTAGTCCTGTAGCAGTGCTGCAGGAGTAAGGAAACCCATCCAAAGCATGGCCACGCAGAGACTAAGTGCAGCTGCCTGGAAGGGCAGGCCAAGGCGCCTGGGTGTGGAACAAGCAGCCAGAGCTGGAGACCAGCAATGCACCGTCATCCCGGCCATCCCTGCTGGCCTGGCTCTGGTGGATTCGGGCAGCTCCTGATGTCTGGCCTGTGCACATCCTTGGAGCAGAGGTATTCACCAGCATTTCCCCACAGGATGCTCTGGGCCATCTTGGTGGGGTAGCCCCTGCTGGTGCTGTGCCGGGGAGAGCAGCACAAGCCCCATCCTTCCTGCCCACCGGGCGAGCGATGCCGTTGCTGCCGATGGCCCCTTGCCTGCAGCTCTGAGCGCAGTCTGAGCCTTGGGCTCATGTGTCCACTGCTGAGTCAGCCCCTGCTCTGTGGCCGTGCTGCAGGATAGATGAGAACAAAACACCATGTGCTATGGGGAGCTGCAGCCTTTGGCGCCCTGTTCTGTACAGAATCAGCTGTAATGGACCTGCTTAAACAAGCCTTAAATTGGACAGAAACAAAACAACAGGGTGAGGACATGTTTTCATCTCCAAACACTTCCAAGCCAGTTGCTTCTCTGGCTTAGATTGCAAAAACAACCAGAGTCTCTCTGCAGGGCACTGTTGCGGGGATATCTCAGCTTTGGGCTCCTGAGTGGCAGTGAGTGGCCCTGGCTGGACCTCAGTGGGGGCTGTGGAGCGAGACAGGTGCTGCTGCAGTAGCTGGGCTCTCTCCTGCTTGGAATGGTAGTGCTGGACCATCTCCAGCGCCTTCTCTCCTTGTGTGCTGTCCTGCCCTCCTTACAGGGTCCCTCCCAACAGGGACCCCAAGGCAGCCCAGGCTTGTTTTGCTGCAGATCCCCGAAGATGGTGAGATGCTGAGGCAGCCACAAGCAGGGCTGGGAGGGCTGGGCCTGCTGTGAGTGCTGAACAGGCAGCCAGGGAAATTATTTGCCTTTTGCTCTGCTGTTGCTGAAAGGAGAGGGAATATTTGGGAACTTCTCTGTCCTGTGTCCCCCATGACTCTGTAGCTGGACAGAGGCAGGGAAAGGTCACCCTGGCACAGGCTGGGTCCCCGTGACATCTGGCTTCTGCAGGCTGTCGACCAAAACCTTTGCTGCAGTGTGAGTATCCCAGCTGCATTCTAGGGCCCCTTCTGCTCCAGCAGCTCGTCAGCACCAAGTAGGTAAGAAATGGAAAATAATTGTGTGCATCGTATTATGAGCAAGAGCGGAATGGAGATGCAACAAGCACCCTTGGAGATCCCAAAGGCCAGAGGCACCAAACCCAGCCTTGTTTTTAAAAGCATTAAAGAGCTCCAGGCTGTGTCCATAGTGAGTCCTGCAGCTGCATCTGGCTCTGGATGGCTTGGGGGTGTCTTTGGATTCACATGCACGCTAATGGCGTGTTAGAGGGATGTGGCCAGCACAACCTCCCCTGGCATGCTGGTGAACTGGGAAAATTGATGGCCCCCAATTTATGGGATCCTGCCTGCCAGCCCCAGCTATGTTCTCCACAAACCCTCCAGCCTCTCATCTGGAGTTTTTTCTTCTCTTCAGCTGAGCAATTGTGGAAAATCTTGAAATCTTGGAAGCAACCTGACCTGCTGGAAAAGTGCAGTTTAAAGGCAGTGGCTGAGAGCCTCAACTCCCCTCTCTGCTGAGCTCCCCAGCCTGTGGCAGCATGGTGTGCCCAGCTCAGCTTGAGGATGCTGGGCTACAGTGCCAGCTCCTGGCCCAGCAAGCTGGGACAGGCTTGGCGGGACAGCCAGGAGGCAGCCTCCAGCCTGGGCTGATTCCTGGCTTCCTCCACGCTCCCAAGTGTCCTGCGTTTTTGTTTGGTTGGATCATGTATTCCTCGCCTCTCTCTCCTGAAGACGAGGAGTGATTTACAGGTCTCCAGAAAACACAGCTTGGCTGCTTCAGAAGGAAAAAAAAAAAAACCAACCAAAACCCCTCTCTGCTTGCTATTTCCACTGCCCAGTCGCCTTCCCACGAAGGGGGGTGGCCCCAGGACCAGCCAGCCCTCAGCGTCCCCACCAGCCCTTGATGTCCCCGGCAGCCCTGCACTTTCTGCAAGGAGCAATGTTCTCAGGAGATGTGGATCTGTCTTTTGAGACATTCCCACCTTAAGCTGTTTTCTCTGGGAAGCTCATGTGTGGACCCACCCCAGGCATTTGCTTGGGGTAATTTTGGCCCTATAAGGAGTCCCTCATGGCCAGAGCATCACCTCGCCCTGAGGAGCTCCCCCTTCCCTGGCCGCCTGAAGGGGCCCCTTGTGCAGCTGAGCCCCAAACAAGGCTCTGATTGTGTCCATGTGTCCTGATGGTCGGGGCTTCTGCTGCGGCATCCGTGTGCTGGGACCATGGTAAAACCAGCTGTGTCCGACCCACACCCACAGGCTCGGCTTTACTGATCTGCCGGGGTTTGTGGGGGCTGTTACGGGGCCACGGGAATCGTGACAGGGAGGTAGCACTGCATTTAACGCTGCTTCAGTGGAAGGTATGCGGGACTAAATGTTGGTTCTCGACATGGGAGGAGGTTGAACGCTGGCTGCCTGGGGGTGCATCCCATAGCCCCAGGCTGTCCCAAGGACCACAATGGGATTCATGGACAGAGCTGCCATGGGGCAAAACGTGGCAGAGTTTTGGAGCTGTCCCTAGGAGCATCTACCCGCAGTCAGGGCAGCAGTTCCCGGAGGGGCAGAGCTGGTGCCTGGAAGGTGATGCTGGCAGCATCACATCCTCTCTTCCAAGATGTTGTTTTCAGCCTCTTCCCACCTTTTTCCTTAACAGCAATGTCCCACCCAGCAGCACAGTGGAATTCTGTTTGCAGCATGTTCAAAACTAATGGGGAGTAAAGGAGTGGCTCGTGGGTCATCTCCCCCATTTGAGGGTCCCCAAGCCCGGGGCATCCTTGCGCTGGTGGTGGGTGCTGGCACCCGCATTTGAAACTCAGCTGATGGCGATAGCACAGCCGGCCCTTCCCACTGTCAGCCCTTCCCTCTCCCAGCAGTGAGCCCCAGCCGGGGGCGAGGATCAGCGCCAGCCCTCACTAGGGGATGAATGGGGACACAAACAGAGCCGCTACTGTTGGGGCAGCCTGAAGCCTGCAGCCTGCCTTGGCTTTGCTGGAGATGAGGGGGTGTCCTGCCATCCTGCTCTTCGGAAAGGCAAGCAGCCTCCCCCAGCATCTTCTCTCCGCAGTTAAGAACCGACCCAGTGCCATGGAGAAGCACAGGGATAAATCCTGGTTGTGATCCTGTTGGGTCCCGTGATATTACAAGCCAAGAGAAATGTCCTCATTATTTCCAGAATATTGAAGTCTAATAAATCCTGTCCTGCCTTATAGGATTTATTTCTTCATTCATTGCTAGGAGACTCAGTCCCGTGTAATCCTATTGCTGCTCCAGGAGGTGGGGAGCAGCTTTCCGAAGCACAGACCTAGCAGGGCTGCGGGCAGGAGCAGGAAGCCCCGGCCGAAGCTGCTGGTCCCTGCAAACATCCCAGTGCCAGCCCATTTTCTGGTATGTCCCACTGTCCCAGAGCTGTGCCCTGCATTTGATTCACCAAAATGAATCTCATCCAATTGTTGGGACATGGCTGGGCCAACAGGACATTAATTGGCAGCTAGCCAATTAATCTGGCATGGCACGGCACAGCCTGCTCCCCCTGCCCATTGTACATCTGCCATCCTCCCCCAAATCTCACTTTGGAGTCCTCCTACACCTTCTCACACCATATCCAGCAGAAAAAGCTGCAAAAAGCCAGGAAAAGCTGGGCCCAGCACAGCCAGCCCCCTGCAGCCGCAGCGGCAGCCCGCCCGTGCGGAGCCAGCCGTGCCTGGCTCACCATACACCACGGACTCTCCGGAAGACAATGACAGACACATGAATATGGCTGGAAATTTTGCCACTGAAGTGTTTTCCATAGCAACCGTTGCTGGGGCAACCTGCATCCTGAGGAGCATCCATCCCGAAACACCCTGCCCTGTGTCCACTGGAGCTGGCAGAGAATCACAGCATGGGACTGGTGGGACCCTCGCCGTACCCCACCAGCAGCAGCACAGGGATGCTCTGGCAGCCAATCCAGCTCTGAGCATCCCCAGTGCTGCAGGGCCCCTGTAATGCTCCACTTTTCATCTTCTTTTTGGCATTTCATTTTCTCAAAGGCGGGAGAAGCCAAAGGGAGACCTGTTGGTGCCTGTCGCCCCACGGGCACTTGGCTGTGGAAGCAGAGATGTGCAGGAACTGTTGCCAGCTCGGGGTGCTCAACAGATGCAAGCAGCAATTTTTGGCTCTGATGGACTGAAAATGGGATCGAGTTTGACAGTGAACACTTTGATCTGAGCATCAATGCAGGGAGAGGGAAAAGTGAAATCCACACTGTTTTTAAGTCCAAAAGCAGGAAGCTTGTGGCCCCTCAGCACCTTCCTGAAGTCATGTGGTGGCAGCTTCACCCTGAGGACACCTCAGGGATCCCAGGACACCCTCACTGCTGGCCTGGTGGGCCCACACCAGACTCAGGGTCTCCAAAGCAAACACACCCTGGCTTCATGGGATCAGCTGTAGAGTGGCAGGAGAGAGGCTGGGGAGCTTGGAACCCATCCCAAGGATCCCCATGATGCTCAGTGCCTGCACTGTCACCACTGTCACCAACAAGAGGAAACCACAGTCCTCAGGCTGTGCCCACCGGGGCAGCTGCGGTTTGCGGGCACGACCACAGTCCCTGCCACCGGATGTCTCCCACCCACAGCTGTGCCTCAGTTTCCCTTTCTGCCAGTGATACACAGGGACACTTGCCTCCAAGCTGGGGACAGTGGTGGTGGCTCAAGTACTGCTTTTTGGGGACGGGCATGTGTTTGCAATCTGGCCTCAGCTCTGCCACTGCACTCTGGTATGGCCTGAAAAGTAACCCCGGAGTGTGAGAGGAAATGCCGTGATGGGGACAGCGGCCGGGAGGCACGTGCACAGTCAGGGGCACATTCCTGGCCTGTCTCCACATGCACCACTTGCTCACTGGCCCGCGGCTCTCACACACTTGAGAGCCACTTACTGCCCACTTGCCCGTGAGTCCACTGGCTGCAGGCACCCCTTGTGTCCCTTCCCTTGGTTCCCTGTGTGCTCCAGCTCTTGCACGCCTGGGGAGCAGCATGGGTGTCTGTGCAGCTTGTGCACGTCCATAGGTCCTGTGCCCCCATGCAGCTCACACGTGTGCCTCCTACAGCTCCCAGCTGCAGCCGCCCTCCCAGCCTGCTCCCAGCTCTCTGCAGATGATGGCAGGGACTGTGGCATAGCATACAGGGATGCCAAACCCAGCTGTTTACCAGCTGTTGGGGTGCCGCCCATGGACCATGTGTCCAGGCTGTTGGAACAGGCCAGGCCGCCAGCTGTGGTGTGCCACAGGTACTGTGGTGTGCCATGTGTGCCAGGTGTCCCATGTGTGCCAGGGTGTGCCATGCGTGCCATGGTGTGCTACGTGTGCCATAGTGTGCCATGTGAGCCATTGCACCTACAACATCCCATTACCTGCCCCTTATAGCCCCCTGCCATTACACACCCTCCCCATTACACACCCCAGAACACCCCAGTTACCTGTTACCCTTTATTGCACAACCATTGCACACCTGTTACACACCCATTAACCTTTGATGACCTTTGCTCACTACACACCCATTGGAGAGCTTTTTTCCTTCATTTCCTCATCCATTACACACCCATTACACACCCATATAGCCTTTGTTGCACACCAAGTGCAGGCCCACTACAACACCTGTTGCACACCTTTCTGTGCACAGCTGTTGCACGCCTGTTCCACTCCCCTTACCCTTTGTCGCACTTGATCACACCCCCACGGCAGGTGTCACGCCCCCGTGGCATGTGTCACGCGCCCGTGGCATGTGTCACACCCCCGTGGCATGTGTCACTCCCGTTTCACACCCTTTACACACGCGTTGCTCATCCGCCACAACCCTCTGCACCTCCCCCCGTGCCCGCCCC